>CM059442.1:64581167-64795555 GCA_030390025.1 Squalus acanthias
ACACTCACCCTGATATAAACACACTCACCCTGATATAAACACACTCACCCTGATATAAACACACTCACCCTGATATAAACACACTCACCCTGATATAAACACACTCACCCTGATATAAACACACTCAGTCCCTGATATAAACACACTCACCCTGATATAAACACACTCACCCTGATATAAACACACTCAGTCCCTGATATAAACACACTCACCCTGATATAAACACACTCACCCTGATATAAACACACTCACCCTGATATAAACACACTCACCTGATATAAACACACTCACCCTGATATAAACACACTCACCCTGATATAAACACACTCACCCTGATATAAACACACTCACCCTGATATAAACACACTCACCCTGATATAAACACACTCACCCTGATCTAAACACACTCACCCTGATATAAACACACTCAGCCCTGTATAAACACACTCACCCTGGATATAAACACACTCACCCTGATATAAACACACTCACCCTGATATAAACACACTCACCCTGATATAAACACACTCACCCTGATATAACACACTCACCCTGATATAAACACACTCACCCTGATATAAACACACTCACCTGATATAAACACACTCACCCTGATATAAACACACTCAGTCCCTGATATAAACACACTCACCCTGATATAAACACACTCACCCTGATATAAACACACTCATCTGATATAAACACACTCACCCTGATATAAACACACTCACCCTGATATAAACACACTCATCCTGATATAAACACACTCACCCTGATATAAACACACTCAGTCCCTGATATAAACACACTCACCCTGATATAAACACACTCACCCTGATATAAACACACTCACCCTGATATAAACACACTCACCCTGATATAAACACACTCACCCTGATATAAACACACTCACCCTGATATAAACACACTCACCCTGATATAAACACACTCAGTCCCTGATATAAACACTCTCCCTGATATAAACACACTCACCCTGATATAAACACACTCACCTGATATAAAAAACACTCACCCTGATATAAACACACTCACCCTGATATAAACACACTCACCCTGATATAAACACACTCAGTCCCTGATATAAACACACTCACCCTGATATAAACACACTCAGTCCCTGATATAAACACACTCACCCTGATAAAAAACACTCACCCTGATATAAACACACTCACCCTGATATAAACACACTCAGTCCCTGATATAAACACACTCACCCTGATATAAACACACTCACCCTGATATAAACACACTCACCCTGATATAAACACACTCAGTCCTGAAATAAACACTCACCCTGAAAACCACACTCACCCTGATATAAAACACACTCACCCTGATATAAACACACTCACCCTGATATAAACACACTCACCCTGATATAAACACACTCACCCTGATATAAACACACTCAGTCCCTGATATAAACACACTCACCCTGATATAAACACACTCACCCTGATATAAACACACTCAGTCCCTGATATAAACACACTCACCCTGATATAAACACACTCACCCTGATATAAACACACTCACCCTGATATAAACACACTCAGTCCCTGATATAAACACACACACCCTGATATAAACACACTCACCCTGATATAAACACACTCACCCTGATATAAACACACTCACCCTGATATAAACACACTCACCCTGATATAAACACACTCACCCTGATATAAACACACTCACCCTGATATAAACACACTCACCCTGATATAAACACACTCAGTCCCTGATATAAAAACACTCACCCTGATATAAACACACTCAGTCCCTGATATAAACACTCACCCTGACATAAACACACTCAGTCCCTGATATAAACACACTCACCCTGATATAAACACACTCAGTCTCTGATATAAAAACACTCACCCTGATATAAACACACTCAGTCCCTGATATAAACACTCACCCTGACATAAACACACTCACCCTGATATAAAAACACTCAGTCCATGATATAAACACACACACCTTAAAAAAAAATATCACCCTGATATAAACGCACTCAGTCCCTGATATAAAAACACTCACCCTGATATAAACACACTCACCCTGATATAAACACACTCACACTGCTATAAACACACTGAGTCCCTGATATAAACACACTCACCTTATAAAAAAACACTCACCCTGATATAAACACTCTCACCCTGATATTCACGCACTCAGTCGCTGATATAAACACACTCACCCTGAAATAAACACAATCACCCTGATATAAACACACTCACCCTGATATATACACACTCACCCTGATATAAACACACTCACACTGATATAAACACACTCACCCTGATATACAAACACTCACCCTGATATAAACGGACTCAGTCCCAGATATAAACACATTCACCCTGATATAAACACACTCACCCTGATTTAAACACACTCAGTCCCTGATATAAAAACCCTCACCCTGATATCAACATACTCACCCAGATATCAACACACTCACCCTGATATAAACACACTCACCCTGATATAAACACTCCCACCCTGAAATATACAAACTCAACCTGATATAAACACACTCAGTCCCGGATATAAACACGCTCACCCTGATCTAAACACACTCAGTCCCTGATATAAACACACTCATCTTGATATAAACACACTCACCCTGATATCAACACACTCAGTCCCTGATATCAACACACTCACACTGATATAAACCCACTCAGTCCCTGATATAAACACACTCACCCTGATATCAACACACTCAGTCCCTGATATCAACACACTCACACTGATATAAACCCACTCAGTCCCTGATATAAACACATGCACCCTGATATAAACACACTAAGTCCCTGATAGAAACACACTCACCCTGATATCAACACACTCACCCTGATATAAAAACATTCAGTCGCTGACATAAACACACTCACCCTGAAATAAACACACTCACCCTGATATAAACACACTCACCCTGATATATACACACTCACCCTGATATAAACACACTCACACTGATATAAACACACTCACCCTGATATACAAACACTCACCCTGATATAAACAGACTCAGTCCCAGATATAAACACATTCACCCTGATATAAACACACTCACCCTGATATAAACACACTCAGTCCCTGATATAAAAACCCTCACCCTGATATAAACACTCCCACCCTGAAATATACAAACTCAACCTGATATAAACACACTCAGTCCCGGATATAAACACACTCACCCTGATCTAAACACACTCAGTCCCTGATATAAACACACTTATCTTGATATAAACACACTCACCCTGATATCAACACACTCAGTCCCTGATATCAACACACTCACACTGATATAAACCCACTCAGTCCCTGATATAAACACACTCACCCTGATATCAACACACTCAGTCCCTGATATCAACACACTCACACTGATATAAACCCACTCAGTCCCTGACATAAACACACGCACCCTGATATAAACACACTAAGTCCCTGATAGAAACACACTCACCCTGATATCAACACACTCACCCTGATATAAAAACATTCAGTCCCTGATATAAACACTCACCCTGACATAAACACACTCACCCTGATATAAACACACTCAGTCCCTGACATAAACACAGTTACCCTGATAAAAACACATTCAGTCCCTGATATAAACACACTCACCTTAAAAAAAAACACTCACCCTGATATAAACACTCTCACCCTGATATAAACGCACTCAGTCCCTGATATAAACACACTCACCCTGATATAAACACACTCACCCTGATATAAACACACTCACCCTGATATAAACACACTCAGTCCCTGATATAAACACTCACCCTGATATAACCACACTCACCCTGATATAAACACACTCAGTCCCTGATATAAACACACTCACCCTGATATAAAAACACTCACCCTGATATAAACACACTCAACCTGATATAAACACATCAGTCCCTGATATAAACACACTCACCCTGATATATACACACTCACCCTGATATAAACACACTCAGTCCCTGATATAAACACACTCACCCTGATCTAAACACACTCAGTCCCTGATATAAACACACTCACCCTGATCTAAACACACTCAGTCCCTGATATAAACACACTCACCCTGATATAAATACCCTCACCCTGGTATAAACACACTCACCCTGATATCAACACACTCACCCTGATATAAACACACTCACCCTGATATAAACACACTCACCCTGATATAAGCACACTCACCCTGATATAAACACACTCACCCTGATATAAACAGACTCACCCTGATAGAATCACACGCAACCTGACATCAATACACTCAGTCCCTGATATAAACACACTCACCCTGATCTAAACACAGTCAGTCCCTGATATAAACACACTCATCTTGATATAAACACACTCACCCTGATATAAACACACTCACACTGCTATAAACACAGTCATCCTGATATAAACACACTCACCCTGATCTAAACACACTCAGTCCCTGATATAAACACACTCACCCTGATATAAACACACTCACACTGACATAAACACTCTCACCCTGATATAAACACACTCACCCTGATATAAACACACTAAGTCCCTGATAGAAACACACTCACCCTGATATCAACACACTCACCATGATATAAACACACTCACCTTAAAAAAAAAACACTCACCCTGATATAAACGCACTCAGTCCCTGATATAAAAACACTCACCCTGATATAAACACACTCAGTCCCTGATATAAAAACACTCACCCTGATATAAACACACTCAGTCTCTGATATAAAAACACTCACCCTGATATAAACACACTCAGTCCCTGATATAAACACACTCACCCTGATATAAACACACTCAGTCCCTGATATAAAAACACTATCCCTGATATAAACACACTCACCCTGATATCAACACACTCACCCTGATATAAACAAACTCAGTCCCAGATATAAACGCTCGTCCCTGACATAAACACACTCACCATGATATAAACACACTCAGTCCCTGATATAAAAACACTCACCCTGATATAAACACTCAGTCCCTGATATAACACACTCACCCTGACATAAACACACTCAGTCCCTGATATAAACACACTCACCCTGATATAAACACACTCAGTCTCTGATATAAAAACACTCACCCTGATATAAACACACTCAGTCCCTGATATAAACACACTCACCCTGATATAAACACACTCAGTCTCTGATATAAAAACACTCATCCCTGATATAAACACACTCACCCTGATATCAACACACTCACCCTGATATAAACAAACTCAGTCCCAGATATAAACGCTCGTCCCTGACATAAACACACTCACCATGATATAAACACACTCACCTTAAAAAAAAAACACTCACCCTGATATAAACACACTCAGTCCCTGATATAAACACTCACCCTGACATAAACACACTCAGTCCCTGATATAAACGCACTCACCCTGATATAAACACACTCAGTCTCTGATATAAAAACACTCACCCTGATATAAACACACTCAGTCCCTGATATAAACACTCACCCTGACATAAACACACTCACCCTGATATAAAAACACTCAGTCCATGATATAAACACACTCACCCTGATATAAACACACTCAGTCCCTGATATAAAAACACTCACCCTGATATAAACACACTCAGTCTCTGATATAAAAACACTCACCCTGATATAAACACACTCACCCTGATATAAACACACTCAGTCCCTGATATAAACACACTCACCCTGATATAAACACACTCAGTCTCTGATATAAACACACACACCCTGATATAAACGCACTCAGTCCCTGATATAAAAACACTCACCCTGATATAAACACACTCACCCTGATATAAACACACTCACACTGCTATAAACACACTGAGTCCCTGATATAAACACACTCACCTTATAAAAAAACACTCACCCTGATATAAACACTCTCACCCTGATATTCACGCACTCAGTCGCTGATATAAACACACTCACCCTGAAATAAACACACTCACCCTGATATAAACACACTCACCCTGATATATACACACTCACCCTGATATAAACACACTCACACTGATATAAACACACTCACCCTGATATACAAACACTCACCCTGATATAAACAGACTCAGTCCCAGATATAAACACATTCACCCTGATATAAACACACTCACCCTGATTTAAACACACTCAGTCCCTGATATAAAAACCCTCACCCTGATATCAACATACTCACCCAGATATCAACACACTCACCCTGATATAAACACACTCACCCTGATATAAACACTCCCACCCTGATATAAACACACTCAACCTGATATAAACACACTCAGTCCCGGATATAAACACGCTCACCCTGATCTAAACACACTCAGTCCCTGATATAAACACACTCATCTTGATATAAACACACTCACCCTGATATCAACACACTCAGTCCCTGATATCAACACACTCACACTGATATAAACCCACTCAGTCCCTGATATAAACACACTCACCCTGATTTCAACACACTCAGTCCCTGATAGCAACACACTCACACTGATATAAACCCACTCAGTCCCTGATATAAACACATGCACCCTGATATAAACACACTAAGTCCCTGATAGAAACACACTCACCCTGATATCAACACACTCACCCTGATATAAAAACATTCAGTCGCTGACATAAACACACTCACCCTGAAATAAACACACTCACCCTGATATAAACACACTCACCCTGATATATACACACTCACCCTGATATAAACACACTCACACTGATATAAACACACTCACCCTGATATACAAACACTCACCCTGATATAAACACACTCACCCTGATATAAACACACTCACCCTGATATAAACACACTCACCCTGATATAAAACACTCACCCTGATATAAACACACATCACCCTTGATATAAAACACTCACTCTGACTAAACACACTCAGTCCCTGATATAAACACACTCACCCTGATATAAACACACTCACCCTGATATAAACACACTCACCTGATATCAACCACACTCAACCCTGATATAAACACTCACCCTGATATAAACACACTCACCTGATATAAACACACTCAACCTTGATATAAACACACTCACCCTGAATAACACAATCACCCTGATATATACAGCACTCACCCTGATATAAACACACTCACCCTGATATAACACACTACACTGATATAAACACACTCACCCTGATATAAACACACTCACCTGATATAAACACACTCACACTGATATAAAACACGACTCACCCTGATATAAACACACTCACCCTGATATAAACACACTCACCCTGATATAAACACACTCACCCTGATATAAACACACTCACCCTGATATAAACACAATCACCCTGATATAAACACACTCACCCTGATATAAACACACTCACTCCCTGATATAAACACACTCATCCTGATATAAACACACTCACCCTGATATAAACACACACAGTCCCTGATATAAAGACACTCACCCTGATATAAACACACTCACCCTGATATAAACACACTCACACTGATATAAACACACTCACCCTAATATAAACACACTCACCCTGATATAAACACACTCACTCTGATATAATCACACTCACCATGATATAAACACACTCACCCCCTGATATAAACAAACTCAGTCCCTGATATAAACACACTCACCCCCTGATAGAAACACACTCACACTGGTATCAACACAGTCACCCTGATATAAACACACTCACCCCCTGATATAAACACACTCACCCCCTGATATGAACACACTCACCCTGATTTCAACACACTCAGTCCCTGATATCAACACACTCTCACCTTGATATAAACAAACTCACCCTGATATAAACACACACAGTCCCTGATATAAACACACTCACTCTGATATAAACAGACTCACCGTGATATAAACACACACACCCCCTGATATAAACACACTCCCTCTGATATAAACACACTCACCCTGATATAAACACACTCCCCCTGATATAAACACACACAGTCCCTGATATAAACACACTCACCCTGATATAAACACACTCACCCTGATATAAACACACACCACCTGATATAAAGACACTCAGTCCCTGATATAAACACACTCACCTTGATATAAACACTCTCACTCTGATCTCAACACACTGAGTCCCTTATATAAACACACTCATCCCCTGATAGAAACACACTCACCCTGATATCAACACACTCAACCTGATATCAACACACTCACCCTGATATAAACACACACACCCTGATATAAACCCTATCACCTTGATATAAACACACTCACCTGATATAAGCACACTCAGTCCCTGATATCAACACACTCACCCTGATATAAACACACTCACCCTGATATAAACACACTCACCCCCTGATAGAAACACACTCACACTGATATCAACACACTCACCCTGATAAAAAACACACTCACCCTGATATCAACACACTCACACTGATATAAACACACTCACCCTGATATAAACATACACAGTCCCTGATATAAACACACTCACACCCTGATAGAAACACACTCACCCTGATATCAACACACTCACCCTGAAATAAACACACTCACCCTGTTATAAACACACTCACACTGATATAAACACACTCACCCTGATATAAACACACTCACCCTGATACAAAACACAATCACCCTGATATAAACACACTCACTCTGATATAAACACACTCACTCTGATATAAACACACACACCCCCTGATATAAACACACTCACTCTGATTGAAACACACTCACCCTGATATCAACACACTCACACTGATATAAACACACTCACCCTGATATAAACACACTCACCCTGATATAAACACACTCAACCTGATATCAATACACTCACCCTGATATAAACACACTCACCCTGATATAAACACTATCACCTTGATATAAACACTCTCACTCTGATCTCAACACACTCAGTCTCTTACATAAACACACTCACCCCCTGATAGAAACACACTCACCCTGATATCAACACACTCACCCTGATATCAACACACTCACACTGATATAAACACACTCACACTGATATCAACACACTCACACTGATATAAACACACTCACCCTGATATAAACACACTCACCATGATATAAACACACTCACTCCCTGATATCAACACACTCACCCTGATATAAACACACTCACCCTGATATAAACACAATCACACTGATATAAACACACTCACCCTGATATAAACACACTCACTACCTGATATAAACACACTCACCCTGATTTAAACACACCCACCCTGATATAAACACACACAGTCCCTGATTTAAAGACACTCACCCTGATATAAACACACTCACCCTGATATAAACACAATCACCCTGATATAAACACACTCACCCTGATATAAACACAATCACCCTGATATAAACACACTCACCCTGATATAAACACACTCACTCCCTGATATAAACACACTCATCCTGATATAAACACAATCACCCTGATATAAACACACTCACCCTGATATAAACACACTCACCCTGATATAAACACACACAGTCCCTGATATAAAGACACTCACCCTGATATAAACACACTCACCCTGATATAAACACACTCACACTGATATAAACACACTCACCCTAATATAAACACACTCACCCTGATATAAACACACTCACTCTGATATAATCACACTCACCATGATATAAACACACTCACCCCCTGATATAAACAAACTCAGTCCCTGATATAAACACACTCACCCCCTGATAGAAACACACTCACACTGGTATCAACACACTCACCCTGATATAAACACACTCACCCCCTGATATAAACACACTCACCCCCTGATATGAACACACTCACCCTGATTTCAACACACTCAGTCCCTGATATCAACACACTCTCACCCTGATATAAACACACTCACCTTGATATAAACAAACTCACCCTGATATAAACACACACAGTCCCTGATATAAACACACTCACTCTGATATAAACAGACTCACCGTGATATAAACACACACACCCCCTGATATAAACACACTCACTCTGATATAAACACACTCACCCTGATATAAACACACTCCCCCTGATATAAACACACACAGTCCCTGATATAAACACACTCACCCTGATATAAACACACTCACCCTGATATAAACACACACCACCTGATATAAAGACACTCAGTCCCTGATATAAACACACTCACCTTGATATAAACACTCTCACTCTGATCTCAACACACTCAGTCCCTTATATAAACACACTCATCCCCTGATAGAAACACACTCACCCTGATATCAACACACTCAACCTGATATCAACACACTCACCCTGATATAAACACACTCACCCTGATATAAACCCTATCACCTTGATATAAACACACTCACCTGATATAAGCACACTCAGTCCCTGATATCAACACACTCACCCTGATATAAACACACTCACCCTGATATAAACACACTCACCCCCTGATAGAAACACACTCACACTGATATCAACACACTCACTCCCTGATATAAACACACTCATCCTGATATAAACACACTCACCCTGATATAAATACACACAGTCCCTGATATAAAGACACTCACCCTGATATAAACACACTCACCCTGATATAAACACACTCACCCTGATATAAACACACTCACCCTAATATAAACACACTCACCCTGATATAAACACACACACTCTGATATAATCACACTCACCATGATATAAACACACTCACCCCCTGATATAAACAAACTGAGTCCCTGATATAAACACACTCACCCCCTGATAGAAACACACTCACACTGGTATCAACACACTCACCCTGATATAAACACACTCACCCCCTGCTATAAACACACTCACCCCCTGATATGAACACACTCACCCTGATTTCAACACACTCAGTCCCTGATATCAACACACTCTCACCCTGATATAAACACACTCACCTTGATATAAACAAACTCACCCTGATATAAACACACACAGTCCCTGATATAAACACACTCACTCTGATATAAACAGACTCACCGTGATATAAACACACACACCCCCTGATATAAACACACTCCCTCTGATATAAACACACTCACCCTGATATAAACACACTCCCCCTGATATAAACACACACAGTCCCTGATATAAACACACTCACCCTGATATAAACACACTCACCCTGATATAAACACACACCACCTGATATAAAGACACTCAGTCCCTGATATAAACACACTCACCTTGATATAAACACTCTCACTCTGATCTCAACACACTCAGTCCCTTATATAAACACACTCATCCCCTGATAGAAACACACTCACCAGGATATCAACACACTCAACCTGATATCAACACACTCACCCTGATATAAACACACTCACCCTGATATAAACCCTATCACCTTGATATAAACACACTCACCTGATATAAACACACTCAGTCCCTGATATCAACACACTCACCCTGATATAAACACACTCACCCTGATATAAACACACTCATCCCTGATAGAAACACACTCACACTGATATCAACACACTCACCCTGATATAAACACACTCACCCTGATATAAACACACTCAGTCCCTGATATCAACACACTCACCCTGATATAAACACACTCACCCTGATATAAACACACTCACCCCTGATAGAAACACACTCACCCTGATATAAAGACACTCACCCTGATATAAACACACTCACCCTGATATAAACACACTCACCCTGATATAAACACACTCACCCTGATATAAACACACTCACCCTGATATAAACACACTCACTCTGATATAAACACACTCACCATGATATAAACACACTCACCCCTGATATAAACACACTCATCCCTGATATAAACACACTCACCCCTGATAGAAACACACTCACCCTGATTTAAACACACTCACCCCTGATAGAAACACACTCACCCTGATATAAACACACTCACCCTGATATAAACACACTCACCCTGATATAAACACACTCACCCTGATATAAACACACTCAGTCCCTGATATAAACACACTCACCCTGATATAAACACACTCACCCTGATATAAACACACTCACCCTGATATAAACACACTCACCCTGATATAAACACACTCACCTGATATAAACACACTCAGCCCTGATATAAACACACTCACCCTGATATAAACACACTCACCCTGATATAAACACACTCACCCTGATATAAACACACTCACACTGATATAAACACACTCACTCCCTGATATAAACACACTCATCCTGATATAAACACACTCACCCTGATATAAACACACTCACCCTGATATAAACACACTCACCCTGATATAAACACACTCTCACCCTGATATAAACACACTCACCTTGATATAAACAAACTCACCCTGATATAAACACACACAGTCCCTGATATAAACACACTCACTCTGATATAAAGAGACTCACCGTGATATAAACACACACACCCCCTGATATAAACACACTCACTCTGATATAAACACACTCACCCTGATATAAACACACTCCCCCTGATATAAACACACACAGTCCCTGATATAAACACACTCACCCTGATATAAACACACTCACCCTGATATAAACACACACCACCTGATATAAAGACACTCAGTCCCTGATATAAACACACTCACCTTGATATAAACACTCTCACTCTGATCTCAACACACTGAGTCCCTTATATAAACACACTCATCCCCTGATAGAAACACACTCACCCTGATATCAACACACTCAACCTGATATCAACACACTCACCCTGATATAAACACACACACCCTGATATAAACCCTATCACCTTGATATAAACACACTCACCTGATATAAGCACACTCAGTCCCTGATATCAACACACTCACCCTGATATAAACACACTCACCCTGATATAAACACACTCACCCCCTGATAGAAACACACTCACACTGATATCAACACACTCACCCTGATAAAAAACACACTAACCCTGATATCAACACACTCACACTGATATAAACACACTCACCCTGATATAAACATACACAGTCCCTGATATAAACACACTCACACCCTGATAGAAACACACTCACCCTGATATCAACACACTAACCCTGAAATAAACACACTCACCCTGTTATAAACACACTCACACTGATATAAACACACTCACCCTGATATAAACACACTCACCCTGATACAAAAGACAATCACCCTGATATAAACACACTCACTCTGATATAAACACACTCACTCTGATATAAACACACACACCCCCTGATATAAACACACTCACTCTGATTGAAACACACTCACCCTGATATCAACACACTCACACTGATATAAACACACTCACCCTGATATAAACACACTCACCCTGATATAAACACACTCAACCTGATATCAATACACTCACCCTGATATAAACACACTCACCCTGATATAAACACTATCACCTTGATATAAACACTCTCACTCTGATCTCAACACACTCAGTCTCTTACATAAACACACTCACCCCCTGATAGAAACACACTCACCCTGATATAAACACACTCACCCTGATATCAACACACTCACACTGATATAAACACACTCACACTGATATCAACACACTCACACTGATATAAACACACTCACCCTGATATAAACACACTCACCATGATATAAACACACTCACTCCCTGATATCAACACACTCACCCTGATATAAACACACTCACCCTGATATAAACACAATCACACTGATATAAACACACTCACCCTGATATAAACACACTCACTACCTGATATAAACACACTCACCCTGATTTAAACACACCCACCCTGATATAAACACACACAGTCCCTGATTTAAAGACACTCACCCTGATATAAACACACTCACCCTGATATAAATACAATCACCCTGATATAAACACACTCACCCTGATATAAACACAATCACCCTGATATAAACACACTCACCCTGATATAAACACACTCACTCCCTGATATAAACACACTCATCCTGATATAAACACAATCACCCTGATATAAACACACTCATCCTGATATAAACACACTCACCCTGATATAAACACACACAGTCCCTGATATAAAGACACTCACCCTGATATAAACACACTCACCCTGATATAAACACACTCACACTGATATAAACACACTCACCCTAATATAAACACACTCACCCTGATATAAACACACTCAACCTGATATCAATACACTCACCCTGATATAAACACACTCACCCTGATATAAACACTATCACCTTGATATAAACACTCTCACTCTGATCTCAACACACTCAGTCTCTTACATAAACACACTCACCCCCTGATAGAAACACACTCACCCTGATATAAACACACTCACACTGATATCAACACACTCACACTGATATAAACACACTCACACTGATATCAACACACTCACACTGATATAAACACACTCACCCTGATATAAACACACTCACCATGATATAAACACACTCACTCCCTGATATCAACACACTCACCCTGATATAAACACACTCACCCTGATATAAACACAATCACACTGATATAAACACACTCACCCTGATATAAACACACTCACTACCTGATATAAACACACTCACCCTGATTTAAACTCACCCACCCTGATATAAACACACACAGTCCCTGATTTAAAGACACTCACCCTGATATAAACACACTCACCCTGATATAAATACAATCACCCTGATATAAACACACTCACCCTGATATAAACACAATCACCCTGATATAAACACACTCACCCTGATATAAACACACTCACTCCCTGATATAAACACACTCATCCTGATATAAACACAATCACCCTGATATAAACACACTCATCCTGATATAAACACACTCACCCTGATATAAACACACACAGTCCCTGATATAAAGACACTCACCCTGATATAAACACACTCACCCTGATATAAACACACTCACACTGATATAAACACACTCACCCTAATATAAACACACTCACCCTGATATAAACACACTCACTCTGATATAATCACACTCACCATGATATAAACACACTCACCCCCTGATATAAACAAACTCAGTCCCTGATATAAACACACTCACCCCCTGATAGAAACACACTCACACTGGTATCAACACACTCACCCTGATATAAACACACTCACCCCCTGATATAAACACACTCACCCCCTGATATGAACACACTCACCCTGATTTCAACACACTCAGTCCCTGATATCAACACACTCTCACCCTGATATAAACACACTCACCTTGATATAAACAAACTCACCCTGATATAAACACACACAGTCCCTGATATAAACACACTCACTCTGATATAAACAGACTCACCGTGATATAAACACACACACCCCCTGATATAAACACACTCACTCTGATATAAACACACTCACCCTGATATAAACACACTCCCCCTGATATAAACACACACAGTCCCTGATATAAACACACTCACCCTGATATAAACACACTCACCCTGATATAAACACACACCACCTGATATAAAGACACTCAGTCCCTGATATAAACACACTCACCTTGATATAAACACTCTCACTCTGATCTCAACACACTCAGTCCCTTATATAAACACACTCATCCCCTGATAGAAACACACTCACCCTGATATCAACACACTCAACCTGATATCAACACACTCACCCTGATATAAACACACTCACCCTGATATAAACCCTATCACCTTGATATAAACACACTCACCTGATATAAGCACACTCAGTCCCTGATATCAACACACTCACCCTGATATAAACACACTCACCCTGATATAAACACACTCACCCCCTGATAGAAACACACTCACACTGATATCAACACACTCACTCCCTGATATAAACACACTCATCCTGATATAAACACACTCACCCTGATATAAATACACACAGTCCCTGATATAAACACACTCACCTTGATATAAACACTCTCACTCTGATCTCAACACACTCAGTCCCTTATATAAACACACTCATCCCCTGATAGAAACACACTCACCCTGATATCAACACACTCAACCTGATATCAACACACTCACCCTGATATAAACACACTCACCCTGATATAAACCCTATCACCTTGATATAAACACACTCACCTGATATAAGCACACTCAGTCCCTGATATCAACACACTCACCCTGATATAAACACACTCACCCTGATATAAACACACTCACCCCCTGATAGAAACACACTCACACTGATATCAACACACTCACTCCCTGATATCAACACACTCAACCTGATATCAACACACTCACCCTGATATAAACACACTCACCCTGCTATAAACCCTATCACCTTGATATAAACACACTCACCTGATATAAACACACTCAGTCCCTGATATCAACACACTCACCTTGATATAAACACTCTCACTCTGATCTCAACACACTCAGTCCCTTATATAAACACACTCATCCCCTGATAGAAACACACTCACCAGGATATCAACACACTCAACCTGATATCAACACACTCACCCTGATATAAACACACTCACCCTGATATAAACCCTATCACCTTGATATAAACACACTCACCTGATATAAACACACTCAGTCCCTGATATCAACACACTCACCCTGATATAAACACACTCACCCTGATATAAACACACTCATCCCCTGATAGAAACACACTCACCCTGATATCAACACACTCAACCTGATATCAACACACTCACCCTGATATAAACACACTCACCCTGATATAAACACACTCAGTCCCTGATATCAACACACTCACCCTGATATAAACACACTCACCCTGATATAAACACACTCACCCCCTGATAGAAACACACTCACCCTGATATAAAGACACTCACCCTGATATAAACACACTCACCCTGATATAAACACACTCACCCTGATATAAACACACTCACCCTAATATAAACACACTCACCCTGATATGAACACACTCACTCTGATATAATCACACTCACCATGATATAAACACACTCACCCCCTGATATAAACAAACTCAGTCCCTGATATAAACACACTCACCCCCTGATAGAAACACACTCACCCTGATATAAACACACTCACCCCCTGATAGAAACACACTCACCCTGATATAAAGACACTCATCCTGATATAAACACACTCACCCTGATATAAACACACTCACTCTGATATAAACACACACAGTCCCTGATATCAACACACTCAACCTGATATCAACACACTCACCCTGATATAAACACACTCACCCTGATATAAACCCTATCACCTTGATATAAACACACTCACCTGATATAAACACACTCAGTCCCTGATATCAACACACTCACCCTGATATAAACACACTCACCCTAATATAAATACACTCACCCTGATATAAACACACTCACTCTGATATAATCACACTCACCATGATATAAACACACTCACCCCCTGATATAAACAAACTGAGTCCCTGATATAAACACACTCACCCCCTGATAGAAACACACTCACACTGGTATCAACACACTCACCCTGATATAAACACACTCACCCCCTGATATAAACACACTCACCCCCTGATATGAACACACTCACCCTGATTTCAACACACTCAGTCCCTGATATCAACACACTCTCACCCTGATATAAACACACTCACCTTGATATAAACAAACTCACCCTGATATAAACACACACAGTCCCTGATATAAACACACTCACTCTCATATAAACAGACTCACCGTGATATAAACACACACACCCCTGATATAAACACACTCACTCTGATATAAACACACTCACCCTGATATAAACACACTCCCCCTGATATAAACACACACAGTCCCTGATATAAACACACTCACCCTGATATAAACACACTCACCCTGATATAAACACACACCACCTGATATAAAGACACTCAGTCCCTGATATAAACACACTCACCTTGATATAAACACTCTCACTCTGATCTCAACACACTCAGTCCCTTATATAAACACACTCATCCCCTGATAGAAACACACTCACCCTGATATCAACACACTCAACCTGATATCAACACACTCACCCTGATATAAACACACTCACCCTGATATAAACCCTATCACCTTGATATAAACACACTCACCTGATATAAACACACTCAGTCCCTGATATCAACACACTCACCCTGATATAAACACACTCACCCTGATATAAACACACTCACCCCCTGATAGAAACACACTCACACTGATATAAACACACTCACTCCCTGATATAAACACACTCATCCTGATATAAACACACTCACCCTGATATAAACACACACAGTCCCTGATATAAAGACACTCACCCTGATATAAACACACTCACCCTGATATAAACACACTCACCCTGATATAAACACACTCACCCTAATATAAACACACTCACCCTGATATAAACACACTCACTCTGATATAATCACACTCACCATGATATAAACACACTCACCCCCTGATATAAACAAACTCAGTCCCTGATATAAACACACTCACCCTGATATAAACACACTCACCCTGATATAAACACTATCACCTTGATATAAACACTCTCACTCTGATCTCAACACACTCAGTCTCTTACATAAACACACTCACCCCCTGATAGAAACACACTCACCCTGATATAAACACACTCACCCTGATATCAACACACTCAGTCCCTGATATAAACATACTCACCCTGATATAAACACACTCACCCCCTGATATAATCACACTCACCCTGATATAAACACACTGACACCCTGATATAAACACACTCACCCTGATATAAACACACTCACTCCCTGATATAAACACTCCCACCCTGATATAAACACACTGACACCTGATATAAACACACTCACCCTGATATAAACACACTCACCCCATGATATAAACACTCCCACCCTGATATAAACACACTCGCTCCCTGATATGAACACACTCACCCTGATATAAACACACTCACTCCCTGATATAAACACACTCACCCTGATATAAACACACTCACTCCCTGATATAAACACCCTCACACCCTGATATGAACACACTCACCCTGATATAATCGCACTCTCCATGATATAAACACACTCACTCCCTGATATAAACACCCTCACACCCTGATATAAACACACTCACCCCCTGATATAAACACTCTCACCCTGATATAAATACTCACACCCTGATATAAACGCACTCACTCCCTGATATAAACGCACTCACCCTGATATAAATACTCACACCCTGATATAAACACACTCACCCTGATATAAACTCAGTCACACCCTGATATAAACACACTCAGTCCCTGATATACACACACACCCTGATATAAACACACTCACACCCTGATATAAATACCCTCATCCTTACAGACATGCACACTCACACTTACACACATTTACATTCACATGTAAAATTACGTTAACATTTGAATATGTCTGACACACAGACATGCGCTGTCGGACTGTCACTCTCTTTCTCTCACACAGACATACTCTCTTCCAAAGCACTCAGATAATAATATACACAAACTCATTGCAGGTACATCGAGTTAAAGAATTCTCTCCCTTCTTTCTTAATCTCTCTGTGCCCTTGCCCCATTCTGTCTCTGCGATCGCCTGCATTACATACGCACACAAACGAAGGTTGTGGGTTCAAGGCCCGCTCCAGAGTCTTGAGCACAAAAATCTTTGCTGACACTGCAGTGCAGTGCTGAGGGAGTGCTGCACTGTCGGAGGTGCCGTCTTTCAGATGAGATGTTGAACTGAGGTCCTGTCTGCTCTCTCAGGTGAATGTAAAAGTTCCCATGGCACTATTTTGAAGAAGAGCAGGGGAGTTCTTCCTGGTGTCCTGGCCAATATTTATCCCTCAATCAACATCACTAAAACAGATTATCTGGTCATTATCACATTGCTGTTTGTGGGAGCTTGCTGTGCGCAAATTGGCTGCCACATTTCTTACATTGCAACAGTGCTTCATTTGCTGTAAAGCACTTTGGGATGTTCTGAGGTTGTGAAAGGCGCTATATTAATACAAGTCTTTCTTTTTCTTCACTGCTTGTACTGCCACTATGTTCTTGCCCTCTAGAACTCCCTCCCTAGTCCCCTCCGCCTTGTCACCTCATCCCTGCTTTTAAAAATCTCAACATAGTGCTCTTCATTCCTGCCTTCAGTTTCCCATCCTACCCATTCTATTTTTCTTCCCCATTCCCTTGTTTGTTGCAACCTTTCCTCCTTATTGGGAAGTGCTCTATGACTTCATGCATGTGATGAGTGCTATATAAATGCTAATTGTTGTTATTTCATAAGTTTGCAAATATAGATACACAAGATGACAGTCTTTGCATATATGTGTGATACATACACATACAGACACAGCAAAATCCACATTTAAGTCTCTTTCACACTCAGTATACTCTTCCTCAAGCACTGACTCCCATAAATATGATGTGGCACTCTTAAACATGCATGCATATAGCAGTGAGATAAAGAGTCCCTCTGATACTCACATATAAACACTTATCAGCACTGAACTGTATGTAACAACGTAACACTCTGAAACTCACTTGGTCCAAGACACATGCTGAAATTCACACTGAAAGTGACGCATACTGAAACTGAGATAGTGACATAAATATAGGGATATAGGAAGGAACACACTAAATAAGTCACACTCAAATGGGGACACACACAATCAGGCAGCAACACACACTGAACCTCACACACAGACAATGACACACACTGAAATTTACACGAAGACGATGACACACACTGAAACACTGTGACACACAAAATAGAAAGAAAGAAGAAAGAAAGACTTGCATTTATATCGTGCCTTGCATGACCACCGGACGTCCCAAAGCGCTTTACAGCCAATGAAGTACTTTTTGAAGTGTAGTTACTGTTGTAATGTAGGAAATGCGGCAGCCAATTTGCGCACAGCAAGGTCCCACAAACAGCAATGTGATAATGATCAGATAATCTGTTTTAGTGATGTTGATTGAGGGATAAATATTGGCCAGGACATGGGGGATAACTCCCTGCTCTTCCTCGAAATGGTGCCGTGGGATCTTTTACATTCACCTGAGAGGGCAGATGGGGCCTTGGTTTAAAGTCTCATCTGAAAGACGGCACCTCCAACAGTGCAGCACTCCCTCAGTACTGCACTGGAATGTCAGCCTAGATTTTTGTGCTCAAGTCTCTGGATTAGGGCTTGAACCCACAACCTTCTGACTCAGAGGCGAAGGTGCTCACACTCAGAGGGTGACACACTAAAACTCTCACTCAAAGATGCACTAAAACTTGCCGTGACACACAACTCACACTCAAAGATACAGTGAAACTTGCCTTCAGACAGTGACACACACACTACAGTTAATACGGAGAGTGACACACACTGAAATGAAGCCACTTACACTCAAATAGTGATGCACTAAAAATTTCACTAAAGATACGTTGACACTCACACTCAGACAGCCAGACACAATGAAACTCACACTTAAATAACGCGTGCTCAGCAACACAATGCAACTGATGCTCAGATACACTGAAACACACACTCACACAGTGACACTGAAACACACACTCAGATACACTAAAACACACACTCACATAGTGACACACTGAAACTCACACTCACATAGTGACACACTGAAAAACACACTCACACAGTGACACTGAAACACACACTCACACAGTAACACACTGAAACTCACACAGCGAAACACTGAAAAACACACTCACACAGTGACACTGAAACACACACTCATACAGCGACACACTGAAACTCACACAACGACACACTGAAACACACACTCACACAGTGACACTGAAACACACACTCATACAGCGACACACTGAAACTCACACAACGACACACTGAAACACACACTCATACAGTGACACACTGAAACACACACTCACACAGTGATACAATGGGCTGGATTTTGCCAATGGGGAGCCTTTGGAAGCGGGACTCCCACTTGTCGGGTTTCAGTCCCGCCTCCATCAACTTCTGGCCAACCCACGCTATTTTCCCTTGATTGACCTTGTTAAGCCTGCCCAGCGGGCTTAGCAGGCCAATTAAAGGGAAGCCGGTTACAGAGAACGTCAGCGTATGACGTTTCATCTGTCAAAATTTTTTGACAGATTAATTGTCATCGTTTGACAGCTCTGTGAAGCTGTCAAACACTGACATTCTCTGTAGTTTGATGAGTTCTTGAATTCAAGACTCAGCAAACCTCTTTATTTAGCAGAAATTAGATGATTGCTGCATTGGAGAATGCAGCAGCCATCTGTCATCTTTGCCGCAGAGGTGTGAGACTCTCCACATACCCAACTCTTGAAGCCTGCAGGAAGAAACAAAGGTAAGTAAACTTTTACTAACACTTTCCACTTACCTCACATACTCACCTCTCCACACTTGCACCCATCACTTACCTCCACAGCACACTTTTGCACCCTCCGACCCCCGCAGACCCACTGCTCGCTTCGTTGACCCTGGCAGGGTTCAGAGCCTTCGGGAAGCCTGCACTTGTGTGGGCAAAATGGGGATAATCCTCTTATCTGCCTGTTGACTACCTGTTAACAGGCAGATAAGTGGCACTAATCCCCTTCCCGCCTCCAAGAAGATGGGACCCGGCGCGGGTCGGCTACCCGCTTTCTGGCAAGATGGCACGGAGGCGGGTTGGGGGTGGGTTGGGCACCTGCCCCCAGATTCTGCCGTTTTCCTGGCAGTCCTGCCTCCATACCCACCTCCCCAGGGCTGGCAAGATCACATCCACACACTCACATAGTGACACACTGAAACTCACACTCACACAGTGACACACTGAAACTCACACTCACACAGTGAAACTCACACTCACACAGTGACACACTGAAACTCACACTCACACAGTGACACACTGAAACTCACACTCACACAGTGAAACTCACACTCACACAGTGACACACTGAAACTCA
The DNA here is from genome assembly GCA_030390025.1 of Squalus acanthias. Taxonomy (NCBI): domain Eukaryota; kingdom Metazoa; phylum Chordata; class Chondrichthyes; order Squaliformes; family Squalidae; genus Squalus; species Squalus acanthias. The sequence goes on from CM059442.1 coordinate 64,604,135, forward strand.
CACTCACACAGTGAAACTCACACTCACACAGTGACACACTGAAACACACACTCACACAGTGAAACACTGAAACTCACACTCACACAGTGACACACTGAAACTCACACTCACACAGTGAAACTCACACTCACACAGTGACACACTGAAACTCACACTCACACAGTGAAACTCACACTCACACAGTGACACACTGAAACACACACTCACACAGTGAAACACTGAAACTCACACTCACACAGTGACACACTGAAACTCACACTCACACAGTGAAACTCACACTCACACAGTGACACACTGAAACACACACTCAGATACACTGAAACACACACTCACACAGTGACACACTGAAACTCACACTCAGATACACTGAAACACACACTCACACAGTGACACACTGAAACACACACTCAGATACACTGAAACACACACTCACACAGTGACACACTGAAACTCACACTCAGATACACTGAAACACACACTCACACAGTGACACACTGAAACTCACACTCAGATACACTGAAACTCACACTCACACAGTGACACACTGAAACTCACATTCAAATACACTCTGACAGGCACGAGCGAAACCAGACTTCCAAACCAGTTACAAACTGTACACAAGAGGGCAACAAAGCACAGATTACACTAGCAGTCTGTATAAAGTTTGTAATTTGTTGTTTATATACACGTGATGTTTCTGATTTCATTTACTCTAAAGTTGAATAAAACAAACAGAGCAACAACAACAACAACTTGTATTTATACAGTGCCTTTAACGCAGTAAAATGTCTCAAGGCGCTTCACAGGAGCGTCATCAGACAAAACTTGACATCGAGCCACATAAGGAGATATTAGGACAGAGGTTGGTTTTAAGGAGCGTTTTAAAGGAGAAGAGAGGCGAAGAGGTTTAGGGAGGAATTCCAGAGCTTAGGGCCCAGGCGGCTGAAGGCACGGCCACCAATGGTGGAGCGATAAAAATCAGGGATGCTCAAGAGGCCAGCATTGGAGGAGTGCAGAGATCTCGGAGGCTCGTAGGGCTGGAGGAGGTTACAGAGATAGGGAGGGGTGAGGCCATGGAGAGATTTGAAAACAAGAATGAGCATTTTAAAATCGAGGCATTGCACCCTTGAAAAACATTCCCATTTAAAGCAGGCGTCCCATTTTCCAATGGCTCCCACTGTACAGCTGCGGCTCCGTGCAGGTGGCCCCGGGTTCTGAATTTGACAACCATCACAGTGAGGACAGGAGAAAGAAGGGGGGATGAGGAGGGGAAAAAGTGAGCGAAAGACAAGAGAGAGGAGGAAGAAAATCGTAGAAAGGAGGGAGAGGAAGGAAACGAGAGAGGGGGAGAGAGGAAAGTGAGAGAAAGTGGGAGGAAGAGACAGAAAGAAAACTTGGGGGAGAAGGAAGGCCGTGAAATAGGGAGTGAGAGAAAGAAAGGAGAGTGGATATAAAGAGATAAAGAGTAGAATGGGGAAAAAGGAGAGAAAATAGAGTGAGGAAGAGTCGTTGACTCGAGCGTTTAAACCTGATTAGAAAATATTAACACTACTGTCTTGCAAGACAAGTTAAATTTGACTTTATTAGCTGAAGATTTTGTACCAAATGGGATTTTTCTCCAAAAAAAAAGACGTTCCACCATCAGAGAGAGGATCTCACTCACTCCTGAGTTCTGAGGGAAGGACAGACTCCGGCAATGTTTCTACCCCCCACCCCCCACTCCTCAAACCTTCTTGGTCAGAATTCCAATTGTGTTTAATTACTGAGTTAAAAAATATATTATAATAGAGGGTGAGTTTTATTATATATATATTTTTAAATTCCAGGGGCCATCAATCCTGGAGTGATTAGCGCACAGTGCAGGCGCTGAAATGCAAATGATTCTGTACAAAGGCTCCTTGCAAATTGGCGTCACCATTTCTCAAATTATATCATTACTATATTTTTAAGATGTTAATATGGCGAAGGCAATTTCCCCGGGGATGCGGGCAAATTAGTTCTATTTCCGAGCGCCTCTCTCGTGTGTTAATGTAAGCGGAGAGTGGCGACAAGGAGCCGATCAACCAGATTACAATTAGGCTGCTGATTTGGGCTCGATCAAGCATTGATAATTTTTGGCATATTAAGCACGTTTTAGGAAAGGTGATAAGTCAGTTTTAATTGAAATGAAATTATTATTCTGATGGAACTTTGGATATTATTAACAAACTCCGCGCTCATTTAACATTCGGTTTTTGAATGCACCAGGCAAAAAGGGAAGGGAAAAAAAAGATGTGAAGGGTATTAGTATGTCAGCAACGCGAGAGGTAATTTGATGCGAATTACTTTTTTTTTGCTTTTCATTTGAAATATAGTGAATTAAAAAAGAGACTCAAGCCCAATCGCCTTGGTGTCTCCGTTGACAGTCCGTACAATCTGTAGATAATTAGATGGGCAGGAGTTTTAATTGTCAGGATTAAGCAGCAGTCTCTGGATCTGATGGGAATTTAGAAATAATTTCTCTCTCTCTCTCTCTCTTTCACCCCCTCCTCTTAAAAAATACATTTCAAAAGCTCCGGATTGTCATACATCAAGAACAGAGAGAATAAAAAAAAAACACTTCGCTGTTTAATTGCGATCCCATCCAACTCCAGCGCCGGATCAAATCACCTGCGACAATTAATTTAGATTTAATTCCGTAATTATCAGCAAATCGAGTAATGTGCAAGTTAATTTAGATAGTTAAAAATTAACTTGCGTGAAGTTAATTGAGTAATTAAAACCCTCAACTGCCGCCTATTAATTTGCTAATTAAAAATAAATTTGATTTTGTGCAATTTAAAGTAATATTGACATCAGAGTGGTATGGGCGGTTTGTGAGTTGAGTTGCTTGCTGTTTTGATTCTCTCTCTCTGTACCAACCGGTTTGGTGTTGTGCTTTGCATCCGTGTTTTACACGCATTTATATTCCATTAAATCATTCCCGAACAAAAGCAACTCTCACGCCTAAGAATTAAATAACCATTAACAGCCCGGCTGTAGGTTGTGAAATGTTCCTCAGTTTTAATGATAGATTTCTTGTGTATGTATGTGTGTGTGTGTTGGAAATATTGGCTGCATTTTGCCCCCGGGTTGGTCAGGACTGTGTGTGTATGTGTGTGTGTGTGCCCCCCCCCCCCGCTCCTGTTGGTTTAATACCCATAGAATAATGTTACCCGGGTACAGTGATTAATTTGTGGGGCTGTGGGGATCTAAGCAAAGAGAGACAGACCCCAACAGAAAGGGGAGACGCGAATCAAGGGGGAGGGAGTGAGTGAGTGAGTGAGTGAGAGGGGGGGAGTAGTGACTTGTTTAAAGCGAATAATGGGACAGGCTTCCTTCTCCTGAATATTTCTGGATATTGGGATTATAATCACCGACCAATTTCACTGCTAACAGCACAAAAAAAAAGAGACAAGCGGTTGGAATAGATAACCTTAACGAGATAAAGAGGAACATGGCGAGGCGCGCTGTCCTGAATGCACCGCGTGTACGTCTTATTATCAAGTTAATTAAAGCCAACATCTGACAATGTCACTCTCGTGTAAGAAAACGTATTTAAATGCAATGTCTCCGAGGACTTTGTGTCAAGGGCTTGCTTTCATTGAGTTGCTGGTCTGTTTTGCCTTGGCAAGAGCGCAAGAAACCTGCGCCTGGAAATCACAGCTGAAGGGTGGCTTTAAAGCAGGCGCTTTTATAAGCAAATGTCATGCAGGCAATTATAGAATTTTGATGTATAAAAAAATCAAAAAAAAAATAAAACGATTTCCATAATTTTTGCAGATTGACTGCAGTACTACAAACACAAAGGAAAGTCTCATCAAACGACAGCGCTCTCCATTAAAGCGTGCTCTCAAACGCTTTAAGAGATTTTTTTTTACAAAGACTGTTAGAAACATTAAACCTTCCACGATTAAAATTTTACAGATTCAGATTGTGAAAGCCGGTTGCAGTGTGGACTGGAGGTCAAGTGACGAATGGATTATATGCTTCTTCATAATAATATTAATTAAACAATTTGCATGGTAATAAGGTAACAATTATCAGGGCTTATGTTGAAAGATACAGGTTATTACAACACGCCAATCACGAGTCAGGGGTCAGCCAGTGAGCGGGGGAAGAGAATTCAGCTCAAATTAACATTCTGTCAGCTCTAGAAATTGGTCAAATAAGTCGAATTAATTCTTTGTAATAAAGAGAGAAAAGTCCCATTGCCTGAGTTTGATTAAGCCTCCCCTGTATTCACAGACACGTCTCCTGTATTGCAGCCACAAAGCTCAAACAGAAAATGAAACGCTTATTGCTAGGGGCAAATTTGGGTCCAGTGGCTACAGTTTACATTTAGTATTTATAGAAAGTTAAATTAAATTACGGTGAAAAGTGCGGCCCTTGGCCTCCGCGACCCCCAGCATTAATACTTCTCTCCATTCTTATTACTCCGTCTCTTATAAGTCAAACTGGTATATTTGGTCTCTTTTTTATTTTATTATTCGTACAATGCTTCTGATCGGACTTTGGCAGATCGACACTATTTTTCAATTAAGAAGTATAATATTCGGCTAGCTAGTGCCTGCTTAGTGCGAAATATGACAGAATTTTAAAAAAATGTGTATTTAAAAAAATAATAATTCCAACATAATGCAAACATCCTATTTCTATAAATATAGTGTACTCTTGCCCCCTTTTCCATCTAGTTATTCTGACGTGTCCACATTTTCAGCACTGATTTCGTGTGGTTGCTGAATTTATTGGGCGAAGTGAGATTTTTCACTTTACCCAGAATATTTTAAAATTGCAAATTTCACCAACCAAAGTTTCCTCCATTATAAGTCTTTTTTTATTCCCTGAATACTTCTGTCTCTCGGGCGCCTCTGTGTTTCTATCTTACCCTAAAGTTCTCCTCCGCGTTCATTTGTGATATTTTACAGAAATCTCCCTCTCTCTCTCTCTCCCCACCCCACCACCCCCTCCCCCAACCCTTCCCCCCTCCCGTGTTCCTGTCACCTCACTTTCTCCAAACTATCCTAAAGTTTTCCTGCTCGAAATCCGAGCCACTCCACTGGACTGGACGGTGATACTGAAAGTTCAGAATCCCATTTCCCCGGCATCTTTTGCACTGCCAATCTGGGGGGGGGGGGGGGGGGGGGGGGGGGGGGGGGGGGGGCGGTCAGCGCCCTGTGTTGCGGGGCTGATCCCGTTGTAGGACCGACCGTTAATCGTCCTTTGCAATAATATTTAAACAACTTTTCTCCCCCTTTTGGGTAGCAAGAAATAACAATCAGACACAATTGTCAAACAAAGCGACAAGACACCCTATCAATTTATGGAATTCAATCTGGGCCCGCGAAAGGCACGGAAAGATTAATATTCTCAGCCTCAGAATAATGCATAATAATTTTATTTTTAAAACTGTTAAAATGAAGAGAGGATGAAAGGACGAGAAAGGTGTGAATGGAAAGCACAGTATTAATATCTCTTGTTAAAAAGACTACATTTCTAATTTAATAGGTAATTTTAAGAAATCATTCGGATTGTTTTCACATGGAAGGAGAGAGGGTGAAATCTGATGAATAATTTGGGTTTAATGTGTTATGACTGGGATTTCAGTTTATTTGTAGACAACTTATTGTCCTAGTAGCAGAAATAGGGAAGGCTTTAAAGAAATAATTTATTGAAATCAAAGCAACAATTTAAAATAAAACATTTATCACGGAATATTACAGTAAACCGATACAGCCCGGGACAAGTGCATCTCAGTTTTTTCTCCCCCTCCCTGGCCGGGACCCCAGGTCCTGGTCCTGAAGAGTCTGGTGAAACTTTGTACATTTAGCATGCTTCTGTGAAACAATCCGAACGAATTAATTTCAATGTTTGTTTTATTTCGGCGGGGTTTTTTTTTGTGTTAAACAAAAACAATGATTCTTTGTCTAATTGTTTTTCCCCCCTCTCCTGTTGTCTGCAGCTCGGCGGTTGAGAGCGAGTTTAGAAACTTCAATGGGGAATATAATTTAATTAGAACAAAGCGGGACTCAGCTCATTACCATTAATCACCGGTTCAGAGAAAGTGGCTGATTTTTTTTTTTGCATGGCGAGAAAATAATGAAAAAAATGACTCCTTGCACCCGTGCACTGGTGTGACCTGTGTTTAATTAGCACCGTCCTGTGATTAATAATTCAATATTTACTTATTGTCGATATTTTCCATAAAGAGCGAATGGCAGTTTTAAAGATTCCCCCTGTTGTTTTTATATATATATATATATAAGGCACCGTCACGATAGCTTTAAATATTCGTAGTGACGGAGCAGTCTAGAGCAAACGCCGAAGATGAAATATCATGTTCTTTTAAATGCATTGTGACAGCTCTGGAAACAGCAGCTGATGAATCCTCTATTATCCGATCAGTCTATTTGCCGCTCAATGTGTCCCTGTAATTGGCCCGACATCAGTTTAAAGGCTGACCAAGGAAATCGTTCTCTCTTTGAGAGAGAGAGAAAAAAAAATCTTGGACAACACGATGGTCAATGTTTGGGAGAGAGAGAGAGAGAAAAATCTATTAGTCTGTGTTGTATAGGGGTGCGGAAAAAATTGCATATGTTTACTCTGTACTCTGCCTAGTATTTAACCAGGTACCAATCAACCTGCGGGAGTCTGGGCCCGTACTCGTCAGATCCTCCCGCATTGTTTTGACAGCTCATATATTGTTTATTGAGGTGGATGTCATGTATAATTAGCGATCGATATGGAAACGTTTTCAAGCGGTCTTAATACCCACTGGTACCAACACACACACCGACTATACGTCTCTGACGTCAGGCGCGATTAACGTTTCTTATTGGTCCCAAATTCCCAAAGCCTGGGCTAATTATTGGATCCTTTATGTTCATAAAGTAAAGACACATCCTCCCCGTCCACTAGCATGTCAACCGCTTTTCTACTTCCCCTGCATACATTTTGAAGTTCACCCAAATCCTTTAAGTGCAAGCTCTTTCTCTCTCTCTCTCTCTCTCGCTCTCTCTCTCCCTGGCCCCTTTCCCCCTGTAGGGAGATGATGGATAGCAGGATTCTCGAGCACCACCATGCTCAGTTTGGAGGCACCTTGGCCAGTATGGTAGGATTCCACTACCCCCTTACTCATCACCATGTGTATGAGCTCGCAGGGCACCAGCTCCAGTCTGCCAGCGTCCCCTTCACCATAGACGGATTACTGAGCGGCTCCTGCACGGCATCGGTAGTCAATCCGTCCCCGCTGATGCCTTCGGCTTGTAACGTGAACGGGGAGAGCCAGTCCTTCAAACTGTCAGGTAAGAGAGAGAGAGAGAGAGAGAGTGAGAGTAAGAGAGAAAGAAAGTGTTCGGGCCTCAGTCAGGCCAAGAACGAGAGCTGCAGGCTCGCCACAGAAAAATATAACAGAAACGCCAAACATAGTTATATTATGCAGCAGAAACTTATTTAAATTAATAATACAAAGGGGGGGGGAAAGATTTATTCCAAAAAGTAGTTTAACGTGAGAACGAGTACAATCGCCCAGGTAACTGTTATGCATGGACTGTAAGGAGGACACCGAATGCCGTGTGTGTTTCAGGTATTTTGAAAGTCTCCAGCCCGTTAGTTATATACCGGGATCGGGTGATGACTGGGAATGTATGGGGAATCGGTTGTGCGTGTTTTTTTGTTGTTATTGTGTGTGTGTGTGTGTGTGTGTGTGGATAGATGGACGGGTGTGTTGGTGCGCTCCATAGCCGTGGGAATCGGTAAGTCGATGCTGTGGGAACGGAGCGCTCTCTGCCCAGGTCTCTCTGCCTGTTAAAAAGCTGCACATATTGTTCTCATCAAGCTCCCTCTCTTTTTCTCGCTGGGAGAGAAACTGCATCGACCCCCCGACTCAGACGCAAGCAGCGTTAGCAAGGAGGACAATGCACCTGCATTTCAACACATTCAAATACGATCACAAGTCGCATGCAGCCAGTATCCGTGATTTAATTCGGGTTATTTACAGAGCGGGGACCAAAATACTGTATTTTTCCCTCCCCGTTCCTACAATAAAAATATTGCGCGAATTCTTAATGTGGTGGAAACGAGTGTAAATTTGAAAGAAAGTGTAGGCAAAAATGGTTGGAAGGCCTTTGTAGGTTGTGATGTCTCGATTTATCCTCCCATCGTCCAGCGACGGATTTATTCACTGCTTGCGGTCCGTTCGTTCTGATTTTATTTATTCTGATCAATGTTTTTTTTTCTCTCCCCGTTTTTGTTTTATCCCTCTCTCTTGTCACAGACGCGTCGGATCCCGAAAAGGACACCCCCGGCTGCAAACGGAGACGGACGCGGACGAATTTCACCGGCTGGCAGTTGGAGGAACTGGAGAAAGCCTTCAACGAGAGCCACTACCCCGACGTGTTCATGAGAGAGGCGCTGGCATTGAGGCTCGACCTGGTGGAGTCTCGGGTTCAGGTAAAAAAAAAATTAAAATAAAACACACACGTTAATAACAAGCCCACTGTATCGAAAGACTGTACTGCAGCTGACGTTAGCTGGTATTTACAAAATGTTGTGACATTTTACAGTTTGAATGGACTGCCGACAAAGTTAAAACGTGTTTTAATTCATACTTTTCCACATTTAAATCCGTTTCACTGCACGATTCATTTTCTAATTCTTTCCTTATTAAAATTGATGTGAGAGTGAGAGTTCAACAATGGGAAACACCAACATTAAGAGTGCATTATAGATATAGACTGCACTCCAGTTTAAAACACATGGATTTGCTAATCTTATTTGAGTCTGATCGGTAGTCCATAAATGGTTTTCTATTTTTTTTTGTATTTTAGAAAGTTAAATGTTTGTGTATAAATGTATTTTTAAAAAGCCTGTACTTATATGGTAAGAACGAGCGGTTAAAACACAAAAGTGTTTTGCACTGAAACTGTCTGGCCTTGACAATGTGTTACCCGTGCTGTAAGAATTGCCGCGAGCTGCTCTGTTTACCTCTGTAGGACTGCACACAAACTCTTAAACAGAAAGCTGTGTAAACATATAATATTTTAATGGGAAGGAGCCGTCTAACATTTTCAATGGGAATAATCAAATCGCACCCTTTCTCAAAACTTGCAACAGGCTGGGCACTGTATGCATAAAAAAAAAGTGTTTTTGGAAAACTAATAATAATCTTTTTGTGGAAATGTGTTGCAAAAAATGTGTTCTGAACATATACGAATCACGACGAACTGCAAACTGCCACAAAAAACCCAGACCGACCGAGTGTTAAGTTAAATAAATGCGTTTAAAAATTATAAATCTATTGTCACAATCAAGAATTACAGGTTGAGCAGCAATATCAGACCAAAGGCACAGCCGCTCCTGACCCTTCCTTGTTCTTGAGCACTTTATCCAATTTGTTGATGGGTAGTTAAGTGAGGTTTAGATGAAGTCGAGAATGTTTATTTCCCTTAAGACGGTAATGAGCACTTCTCATTGACAGAACAGTTGGAACCGACACAAAGAGGACTCCTTGTAAAACGATTATTGGCCAGTTTAATTCGTGTTTAACAAGGGGACAGAATTTTAAAAAAAGGCACGAGTGCTTCTTTTGATGATCAGAGTGAACTTTGCTTTTTTCTAAAAAGAAAACTGGTTTAAAATCTTTAATTTTGAAAAAAATCCTCGATTGTGTGTAACGAAAAGGCGTTGTGTTTATATATGAATTGCGATTTTCGTATGTGTATGCGTATGTGTGTGTGTAGAGGGGTAAAATAAATAAAGCTGGTAATATTGGGCCCTGTCAGGAACTGTGAGGGTGAGCGAGTTTATTAATTGTTTCCTGTAGGAGGCGAGAAAGAAAAGGAAACAATTTTCAAAACTGGAAGTTAGAATTATACATTAAACCTTTGTATTTGGTTACGAGGAACTGTTCGTTTATTAATAATCGATCATAATTATTATTTGAGTTTTGCACTCCCTTTAGAACCACCATATCAGTTGCTTCCATTGCACTCTCTCATCCACACACCCCCTTACTGTTTTTTGATGAGATGAGGACTGATAAGTTGAGGGGCGGATTCAAGCTTTGATTCCACCTCTTCACCGCTGGGTTTGCAAAATAAACTGCTTCAGTTGAAATCGCAAAGCATCGATTTAATTGATAGAATTACACGCGAGATTAAATGCAATTCGTTTGTCAATTAACCTAATTCAGGTTTTCGTGTTGATAGTGTAAACAAGATGTTATTTACACAGAGGAGAGGGTGAGGGAAAAAAATTGTAACTCCCAAACTTCCTCTCACCCCAAAGGTACCGGAGTTCGTTCCTGTTCAATCTTTTCCCGAGTCATTTTAAAATAACTTTTAACTATTATTTCCACTCAATATCCTCTTCCAACAATCTCTGTATTCAGTCCCAACATTGAGCAGTGTGTCACACAACAGCAAGTGATTAAAAAAAAGAGAACTGGAACTAATTTTCTAAAAAGTATTTTTGTGAGATGACTGAAATTGGGCCAACGATGGGTTATGAATTATGATAGTTCTAACTTTTTTGTTAATAAAAAGGGAAATTGAAATACAGCGTCAGGGTCTGTTGGTGCTATTGTTTTAAAACTGGCGTGTTAACGAGTTTAACAATCGTTTCAAAATGATTTTTTTTTAAATTTGTTTGATTAAATAAAACCCTAACTGGCCATTAAAGTCCGACCATTGGAAGCCGGAGGACGCTCTCTCTGGAGATGTTGCCTTCTATAAGTGTAAGGGATTTGATCTGTTCTAACATAGACGGAGAAAAACATTACAGAAACTTTGCGGAGAGAGAGAGAGAGAGAAATGATGTGAAATTCGATTGTAATGTCATTTTCATTATTCGGTACGTAGGTGTGGTTCCAAAATCGCAGAGCTAAGTGGCGTAAGAAAGAAAATACTAAGAAGGGACCCGGCCGACCGGCGCACAACTCGCACCCCACCACCTGCAGCGGAGAGCCCATGGACCCCGAGGAGATTGCCCGCAGGGAGATGGAAAAGATGGAGAAAAAGAAACGAAAGCAAGAGAAGAAACTCCTGAAATCCCAAAACAAGCTGCTGCACTCGGAGGGAGACTGCAGCATCGCCTCGTCCGGATCCGAATCGGACAGCAGCGTGGTCCACTTCCAGGCGCGCAGGGAACAGGTTTCGATCCGCGCCGAGTCCGGCCAGCACTCGCCCAATGGCAGCAGGGACCAAACCGAAGCGAACTGTGAGCAAACGGGGCAAAAGCTCGCCCACCACCACCAAAGAAATGCGCCCCAGAACAATCCCAGTAGATCGTCAGATCTGGACTGCAATCGGGATAAACCTCAGAGTCACCTGTGCACGAACGGTCGCTCATCCAACGTGACAAAGTGTGATCAAAAGACCAATCCTTTCAGCGTGGAGAGTCTCCTTTCTGATACAACACCGCGGCGCAAACCGCACTACGAGTTCCCAGCCTTACCAAACCCCAGAGCAGTCATTGGGAAAGGACATTTCCTCCTGTACCCCATTACCCAACCTTTGGGTTTCATTGTACCCCAAACCAGTGTCAGGACACCCCCCATCCAACCTCCATCTCCCTCTGGGCCAGACACAACCGCTCCAGCAACTGACCAGGTGCATTCCACTTATCCCGGGACAAATTCAAACTCCACACAAACCAGCTATCCCGGGTCAGATTCAAGCTCAGCGCAGACCAGCTACACCGGGACAACTCCCAGCCCAGCACAGACCAGCTATGCCGGGTCAACTCCCAACCCCACACAAGCCAACTATCCCGACGCGAATTCCAACCAGCCCGAGTCAAACAAACCTCCGGCCTCGGAGAGTCCAGATGAACTAGCCCGACAGAACCCGGACTCTCCCGAGCCAGTAAAAATAAACTGCCCTCGAGAACACATGACAGAGTGCGAAGACGTGGATATGGACTAACCAGAGACCCTGAAGTAACATCACATCTGCAAAGCAGACACAACAAAACAAAGCAACAAGAAAGAGGGAGGGAAAATAAATAAGGACTTTCTCGTATAATTCACTAGATAAACATGTCCTTTCAGTTTATTTAGTTTGTTTGCTTTGCAGGTGGGTGTCTGTGTGAATTTTCACTGACCAGGCGATACGTTCAGATACAGACACACTGTATTAACCCAGCCCTCACTAAGTGGAGCCAAACAGTTTATCTTATATATATATATATATATATATATACACACAGTTAACATCGGTGTCTGGACGCAATGTATAAAACCAAGAATCCTCTCCTCCTTTCATTGTGTAAAACCCAAACAAATGTATCAAATATTTATATATGATGTAACATTTTTTTATAAATAAAAGTTCACGTTTTAAAAAAAAAGACCCTGTTTTGTCTGCGATCTGTCAGTGTTAGTATCTGCACAGGAGCCGAGCTGCTCTGGTAGAGGCTGTGTTTGTGTTTATTGCTATAAGACCTTTATTCATTAAAATGCTGTGAATCTGTGGCGAAGCCGGAGGGGCCACGGTCCTGCCCGCTTCCTGCCGCGTCCTGATATGAAAGTGATTATTTTCCCGATGGCAGCCGAGGTCGGGTTTAGCCCAAAGGGTTATTACACATTACCGATTTTATAGTGATATGGAATCACACAAGTTCCTTCAATAATAGAATTAGCATGAAAGGGCTGGGGCATAAAATTGAAATTGGAAAATAATAGGATGAGATGTGTGTGTGCATATTTGGCTGTGCTGAATTGGTTGTGAAATGGGAAATCGTGGGCTGGAATTTTCATGAGCTTTTCTTTGTCATGTATCTTGTAGCAGGCTATATTAAGATAGATGTTCGATGATATCCTTCATTGTTCTGTCGCTTATATTGATGTTCTGGTGTTATCATCCTATTGATCATGTGTCGCCTGTAATAGGACAGGGAAAGCAAACGCGCCTCAACAAAAGAAGAACACATTTGTTCTAATAGGGAGGAGACCCAAGGGGGGAGTTTGCGAGATTCAGGACAGCTGCACTGAGAGAAAGAGGGGTGAGGGGATGGGAGGAGGGGGGGGAATGAGAAAACTTTGCCAGAAACTCGCACCCAGCCTTGCCTCCACACCCCCCCCCCCCCTCCCTTCACCCACCACCCCTCCCTCGTCAACCCCCTTCAATTTACAGGGCACTTATGCAGTGTAAACTACATCAGTTCCCTGGGAATTAAAATCCCAATTATTAAAACCATTAATTTTGTCGAGTCTGTGCACAGTGGAATTATGTTTACAGCCTAGTTAAATATCGCTGATCCCTTCTGGTCATCGGGCCTTTTATTTGCAAATAAATTGAATATAATAATAAGGCCGGCTTAGTTCTGGGTGCGCGCAGATGAATTTCTGAGCTCCCGTTCTCTTTAATAATATTTACATAATTTTCGCTCGGTGCCTGTGATATTTGCTCTGCAGGATGCACCAGCTTTTGGAGAAAAAAAATAATTAGATCAAAAAAAAGAGAGAGAATTTGTGTCGAGACGGACGTCACTTAAGACTCTCTGGGCAGAAATTTCATTCTGTACAAATTCAGTTAATAGGAAAATGATTGTCTCGGTGTCCTTAAAACTGGTCTCGCCTCAAATCCCTGACCTTAGCAGTCACGCTTGCCATTTCTGTATCGGTCTGGTACCAAAAGGTGGAAAAAATATAATCTGCCAAAGCAAAAAAAAAAGCCCCGGCGTTTAAAATGCTATGTTGTTTTAAATAACGTGAAATATTTCCCTGGCAGCAATAAATTGCCTCCTTTCTTCAATTTGCAGCTGTTCATTTTGTCCGTAAAGCTCATGTTTTATTTATTTACCAGCCATAATGATTGCGGTTGTGAATGAGGCCGAGTATCGGTCGCTAGCAGACACATGTCCTTAAGGTGAATTAGTGATTTAGTTAAGCAGTTTAGTCCAATGTTGGTGCTGCTCTCAGCTCAATAGGGTTTTTTTTTTTGCTGAGCCCGAGGAGGAAGCTGTTTCTAGACAAACTATCAATCGATCTAGCTCGCAGTCTCCGGGAGATGTGTCCGCGATGAATCATACTTTATGAATTCAATTTATACCAAGAGAAATTTTCAATTTGAACGCTGGATCATTATGGGACAGTGCAAATTGTTTTTGCTCTATTATGCATCGGACGCCATCATTTTTCTTTCTAATTACGGAGGTGTCAGGTCGAGCTGTCATCCCGGCGCTGATTTTCAATTTAACTGATCATCATACATTCATTTTCCCATTTGATAAATCTGCTATCTAGACGAGGCGCCATGCCCTGAATATTAAGTTGCACACAGAAAGGCGCAGTAATGGGGAGTGTGCATGCAATAAGTGCAGATCACGGAGCTAATTTAGCACCTTGTGCGCTTCCATCTCGTTTTCTGATTTCCAAATCTCCAAGGACCGAGCTGAGCCCAAGGGCTGCAGTCTTCTCTCTCACAACCGGTTCCAAAACGGCTGGTTTGTATTACTGAATTTCCAAATTAGGATATCAAGCTTAATTAATGGTAATTGAGTTCTTCAATACGTGTTATTTTTATTTAATAGAAACAAATTTGCACAATTAATTATGAACGTAATTTTCAAGAGCCCCATTTGCAACACATTTCCAAATTAGCTGAAGCAAATTAGAGACGGTTTTATTATTATTTTTTCCCCCCACCAAGTGTTTACCGAAGAGGCATATTTTTGTTTGGGACCCCGAGATCCTTACAGGGTGATGAATGGCGCGGGTTCGGAAGGTGCAGTTTATTTTGTGATTTATTTTTAACCTGGGGTTGTACACGGCTCTGACAGTTTGGACAAATTAGCAATCCTTCGCAGCCGCCTCTAATGAGAGGGGTTTATCTCAGCGCCTCGCAGCTAGCGTGAAAAATTACCGCGGACTCAATAAGAGGTGTCGGATCGATCGGAGAGCAGAGTGTAAATTACAAAAAAAAAATCCTAACCACATTTAATCCGGAGACAAATTCATATAGATTAAAATAATACAACTGCAAATGGGTGCGAGACAGTTCGACTTCACAGGATAGGCTTGAAGTAGCACTAAACTCGCCAGCTTCCTGCAAATAAGATTTTCCTACAAAGCTTTACCTGGAGCACATTGGCGTCCACAATGTTTTTTTATTTTTTTTCAAGAATACTTAAAACACAACACTGATTATTTAGAAATCCAAAATCGATTAAACTATTTAATTAATAATGAATACTTTTCACAGGCTGATTTTAGACTGTCCCTCCTCATTTCAAAGATGTCTCGCACACACCTTGCGAGACTGACGATAGATTCTTATTAAGAATATAATTTATTTGCTCTGATATTGCACACAGCGACTGGCAAACTCTCCAAGGAGTCTGGAATGAACTGTACATTTAGTCTATAACAGCTCTGCTTATATTATAATGCAATGTTGGGCTGAGGGTTACACTTCTTGTAGCCCACACGAATTTCTATATTTCTATATATATATATATATTTGGTTTAGCAGAATTGTTGTGAAATATTTTAGTGACTGTTTGTATTTGCAGTAAGTGTACACTGCTTCTGAAAGTGCTTTGAAAACCCCGCAACCTGCAGTTTGATAGGAACTTACATTGAACAGAAAACTTGCGTGCAGCTTAACTGTGTCAAATGTAGGGGAGATGCTTCCAAACGATTTAAATTGTAATTGATTTAATAATGAATTAAAATGTAAATGTGTGTATTTAAAAAAAATGCAGAGTTGCAATTCTCTAGCGCTAGAACTGAGACGAGAATATCGAAACTAGCGAGTCATTAAAATTGCATTCAGGAATGGAAACAACGGATCAGTTTAACACACAGGCTGATCCCTTTAAATCAGTTTCTAATTTTGCAACGAGCAAATAATAATCCGACCTCACGTCCGATACCCTTCTGTCGAGTTTAATTTCCTATGCATTTATTTTCTTTTCAAAAAAAATACTGCATCATTGAGGAAAAGATTTCTATTTTATCCCAGATGAAATTCAACATTTACACAGCCCCGGGATCCTGGAAATTTGTTTCGATTTTCCACACCTGATTCACTGAATTTTAATCTCCAGTTCTCTGATCCCAGCCACAGACCCGACTCTTATTTGAAAATAGTAATTATTTATTTATTTCATGGGGCGTTTGTTTGGCCGTGTATTTGTAGTCAAACATCATTTAGAGAATTCACGCTTGCACATTACGAAATATTAAACAGAAGACAGGGGAGGGAAGACTAGTTTGTTTTCATGCATCTTACATGTTACTAGGAGATGAGGACATCTGGGGAACTGAGGGAGTCGTCATAAACCCAGCAATTAAATCGTACACTGATCGATAGAACATCAGCAGAGCAAGCTAATAATAAATGATTATGACTGTTGAAAATTAGCTCCCCTCATAAAATAATGCAAATTTACTCTTCGCCTATACTTGACACCAATAAGCAGCGTGTAGGTGAGGATTCACTTTTTATTAAGAAACAATTTTGTTTTAGGGTGCGAGTCGTTAACATATATGAAGGTTATTACACGCATTAACATGATGGTAAGGTTCGAGATAGGGAAGGCTGGCCATAAACACGTTAGTTACAGACACATACACAGAGGCAGCTACGTTTTTATACGGCGAATAATAATGTAATAGCTGCTGCCGGGTACCACAGTCCATTTAAATAATTAGACGCTGTCTCCCTGTGATAAAGGTTTATCTAGAATTTTGGTAAAGTGACGCTTTCTCTTTTAGACTTAAACTAGCTGCACTTATTAAATATGTTTAAAGCCCCATGATCTTGCTCGCTTTCCTTCAGCTATTCTGCCTCCTCACAAAGATTACAGTCATCCAAATTGTTTTTATTTATTGCCCATTTCACACCAGTAATAGAAAAAAAAACTTTTTCTGTGTTGGAAAGGAAATGCTTGAAAGTATTGTGGAGGGGCATCTGTAACTCTAACTTTTTAAAACTATGCGGTACAGTATTATATGCAGCCAGGTTATGACTTGTCAACTCTTTGTTGGAAATGAATCCAACCTAATTACCTTTTTAAATGTCTTATCTTTTCCAATTATAACTCTCGTTGAAGGGCTAAATAAAGAAACAGAAGTTAAGAAGGAATTTCAAAAGTCCCGCAGTGCACTGCCTATTTCAATGCATTGGAGTTGAGAGGATGACTCAGGTGAATGAAGATGTTGAATCATTGATGAGGATATATGTACCAAAACACATCAGAAAAAAACGTATTATCTTAAACTATAATGCACCGAATTAAACGGACACTTTAATAAATATGATTTTAAGAAAAAAACTCTGTGTTGAAAACAGTTTAATTTTTTTCTGTTTCCAGTAACGGATTCTTAAACCATATTTTACGAGCAAGAATGTCCAGTCCAGGGATTCTTTATGATTAAGTAGCTGAATCGACATCTGAAAAGCAGATTGTCCACGGCCAGACCCACTGGTTTCTGCTGCTGTAACCGATCCCAGTCATTGTATCTCCACTCTTTCCCACTAATTATCACCTTATGGAACGTGTTTCATTAAGAAAGTCTGCTTTTAGTTAATTATCAGTAGGCTGACCAAAAATAAGAATCATTATGATCTGACCCTGACTGAAAGACATTATATATTCTTCCACTCAGAGACTCAGCCACGTTCTCCCTCTTGTTTTCTTACAATAAACAGATTTGTTCCGCTTTAAACTTGCTCCCAGTGCAAAGAGGACACTGGAGTGACAGAAGGATTAACGCAGTATTTATTCCCCATTCCTGCCTTTCCTGAACGCAATTTTATAATCGTTTATATTAATTTTCGTAAATATTGCTACGAGCAAACGGTCATTTAACAGATCGGCCTGTGTATTATACATATTGCAAATGTGCAATGATTCTTTGTATTTTTTTTCTCTTCTCGGTGCTCTCCTCAACGGTGTTTCTGCTGCACCTCGAATCGCTCCTGAACCCGCAAACCTGGACAGTCCCGGTTTGCCTCTGAATTGGCTCAGTGTTTTAGGCTGGATGCTCAGCCCGGATGGGTTTAATTGCTTTGGGTGTCAGATGGGGTTTAGCCGGTTGGGTATGCGGTCGGGTTTAGGGGTTGCTGTATTGAGTTTAGGTGCAGATTTTGTGCAGTTTCCTGGATTTAAAGTTTGGTACAGTAGTTCGGTCGGTCAGCCAGTTTGGTAGTAACTTAGGTTGGATGGTTTTGCACTTGATTGGTTTAGATTTTGGATTGTAGTTCCATTGCTTGGTTATATAGTTCAGTGCAGTGGATTGAGCTCAGGCGCTTTGTTGTAATCTATTGAATTACTATTCGGTACACTGGTTGGAATGGGTTCAAATTGGTTGGCATGACTTTGTTTAGGTGCTTTGTTAGGGTATTGCTTGGGGTCAGCAGCTGGTTGGGTTTGCGCGGTTTTGGCACAATATGCTGCTTTATACAGTTGGGAATAGTGTTGGATTGTGTTCATGCAATTTGGTACAATATGATCTGGATAACTTGGCCCAGTAAACTGGGTTTAGATGTCTCGGTCCGGTTTATGGGCTTTAGGAGGTTAATGCAGCGTTGGACTGGGTTGAGACCCTTTTGTAGAACATGTTTCATTTAGATGGGTTGGTACAATGTTAAATTGCGCTGAGGTGGTTTTGTGCAATATATTTCGGTACAAAATGTGGTAGTGTTGGACTGAGTATAAAGACTCTTCCCTAAACTAGTTGGATTGGGTTCAATTGTCTTCAAGTCAATACTATATTGGGGTTTCACTCCCACTCTGACCTCACCGTCCTCGGCCTATTACACTGTTCCATGGAAGCTCAGCGTAAGCTCGAGGAACAGCACCTCATCTTTCGTTTAGGCACGCTACAGCCCTCTGGACTCAATATCGAGTTCAACAATTTTAGATCATAACCTCAGCTCCAATCACATTTATATTTTATTTAATCCACCCTTTTATTTGTCCCCCCCACCTTTTTTTTCCTCCTAGAAGCTGGCAGCTGTCCTTCATTCTGCCAGTGGATTTCACACTTCATTCAGCCTTAATCTGTCACATTAACACCACCTCTAGCCTTGCATATCTCTTAATGTCTCTTCATCTCCTCCTTTGTTCCTTTATCCCCTCCCCCTTTTCCCAGCTTTACCCTGGCCTTAAATCTATTTGATTTCCAGCTCTTCCCAGTTCTGATGAAAGGTCATCGACCTGAAACGTCAACTCTCTTTCTCTCTCCACGGATGCTGCCTGGCCTGCTGAGTTTTTCCAGCGTTTTCTGTTGTTATTTCGGATTTCCAGCATCCGCAGTATTTTGCTATCGTTCTATATTGGGGTTAAATGGTTTGGTAGTTTGATACAGTATATTGGGGGTTAGATCAGGGGTGGGCAATTATTTGGGCTGGAGGGCGACTTAACAAGTTTTGGTGTGCTGTTGAGGGCCGCACACCAATGTTCCCTCTAAGGTGCACGGTCACGCACTAATCGTGAGGTCCCGCACAGGCCGCTCACCAGCTCTTGCCGCTGGAAGAGATACTGCGCATGCGTGGCCCCACAGCGCAACAGATTTAAAGGGACCACCAATGAAAAAAAATAGAGGGTACATTGCCGCACACATAAAATTAATTGTGTTAACAACAGCTACCATTAAAATTAAAAACAGTGAATGAAATGTCCAGTATACCCGGGTCCATTTAGATATGCCTCCACTATGCTAATTAAGTGGGATAATATTAAAACGAGCGAATAATTGCACATGAATTAATAACCCCATTAACAGTCATTGGTGAGAGAAAAGTGCTAAATTGATAAATCTGAAACAGGCCAACTCATAATGTTGATCATCACTCCCACTTCTACCCTCCCAATAATTAATAAACATAAATTCAGATAGTGGTCAGATACTATCTTAAATACACAAAATGTAGTATAAAATAGTAATATCTTCCATTACTAAATGAATGAAATGAGGAGCGGGGCCTCCGACCCGAGAAGTTTTCTCTTTTTAGTGTGCTGAGTACGGGAGCCCGAGGCCTCGCATGGCCTGAACTACAATCGTGTGCCATTATCTGGAGTCCTTGTGCTCCGGGATCCACTCCCGTGTCTAAGACGGTGATGAGAACCCCCGCCTTCCATCATACTCTGGGTACCGGGAGAGGAAAGACGTAGTGCCGGTCTCTTTCTTCGATAAAAGAGTCATCGAGATGAGCAGCCATGACTCGACTCAGGCTAATGTGCAGCTCGAGCTCCGGCTCGTGTTCTATTTCTGTCCCGTCCAGCGGGCCAGATAGAATGAACTGGCGGGCGGGATATGGCCCATGGGCCGTATTTTGCCCACCACTGGGTTAGATAGTTTAGTAGTTTGATACAGTACCTTGGTTAGACCACACTTAGAGTACTGTGTACAGTTCTGGTCACTGTGTTATAAAAAGGATATAGAGGTACTGGAGAAGATGCAAAAAAGATTTACAAGGATGATACCAGAAATGCGAGGGTATACATATCAGGAAAGGATGAACAGGTTGGGTCTCTTTTCTCTTGAAAAGAGGAGAAGGCTGAGGGGTGACCTAATAGAGGTCTTTAAAATTATGAAAGGTTTTGATAGAGTGGATACAGAGAGCGTGTTTCCACTTGTGGGGAAGAGCAAAACTAGAGGCCATCAATATAAGATAGTCACCAAGAAAACAAATCGGGAATTCAGAAGAAACTTCTTTACCCAGAGGATGGTGAGAATGTGGAACTCGCTACCACAGGGAGTGGTTGAGGCGAATAGTATAGATGCATTTAAGGGGAGGCGAGATAAGCATATGAGGGAGAAGGGAATCGAGGGTTACGCTGATAGAGTTAGATGAGGAAAGATAGGAGGAGGCTCAAATGGAGTGGTTGGGCCAAATGGCCTGTTTCTGTGATATTCTGTATATTCTATGTAGCATAGAATCATAGAATGGTTACAGCACATAAGGAGGCCATTCGGCCCATCGAGCCCGTGCCGGCTCTCTGCAAGAGCACTTTGGCTAGTCCCACTCCCCCGCCCTTTTCCTGTAGCTCTGCAAATTTTTTTCCTTCAGGTACTTATCCAACTCCCCTTTGAAAGCTACGATTGAGTCTGCCTCCACCACCCTTTCAGGCAGTGCATTCCAGATCCTAACCACTCGCTGCATAAAAAAGTTTTTCCTCATGTCGCCTTTGATTCTTTTGCCAATCACTTTAAATCTGTGTCCTCTGGTTCTCAACCCTTCCGCCAATGGGAACAGTTTCCCTCTATCTACTCTGTCTAGACCCCTCATGATTTTGAACACCTCTATCAAATCTCCTCTCAATCTTCTCTGATCTAAGGAGAACAGCCCCAGCTTCTCCAGTCTATCCACGTAACTGAAGTCCCTCATCCCTGGAACCATTCTCGTAAATCTTTTCTGCACCCTCTTTAAGGCCTTCACAGCCTTCCTAAAGTGCGGTGCCCAGAATTGGACACAATACTCCAGTTGAGACCGAACCAGTGTTTTATAAAGGTTCATCATAACTTCCTTACTTTTGTACTCTATGCCTCTATTTATAAAGCCCAGGATCCTGTATGCTTGTTTAACCACTTTCTCAACCTGCCCTGCCACCTTCAGCGATTTGTGCATATATACCCCCAGGTCTCTCTGTTCATGCATCCCCTTTAGGATTGTACTGTTTAGTTTATATTGCTTCTCCTCATTCTTTCTACCAAAATGTATCACTTCGCACTTTTCTGCGTTAAATTTCATCTGCCACGTGTCCGCCCATTTCACCAGCCTGTCTATGTCCTCTTGAAGTCTATCACTATCCTCCTCACTGTTCACTATACTTCCAAGTTTTGTGTCATCTGCAAATTTTGAAATTGTGCCCTGTACACCCAAGTCCAAGTTATTAATATATATCAAGAAAAGTAGCAGTCTTAGTACCAACCCCTGGGGAACAGCACTGTATACCTTCCTCCAGTCCGAAAAACAACCGTTCACCACTGCTCTCTGTTTCCTGTCACACAGCCAATTTCATATCCATGCTGCCACTGTCCCTTTTATTCCATGGGCTTCAACTTTGCTGGCAAGCCTATTATGTGGCATTTTATCAAACGCCTTTTGGAAATCCATGTACACCACGTCAACCGCATTGCCCTCATCAACCCTCTCTGTTACCTTATCAAAAAACTCGATCAAGTTAGATAAACACGATTTGCCTTTAACAAATCCATGCTGGCTTTCCTTAATTAATCCACACTTATCCAAGTGATTGATAATTTTGTCCCTGATTATCGTTTCTAAAAGCTTCTTCACTACCGAGGTTAAACTAACTGGGCTGTAGTTGCTGGGTTTATCCTTACATCCTTTTTTGAACAATAGTGTAACATTTGCAATTCTCCAGTCCTCTGGCACCACTCCTGTATCTAAGGAGGATTGGAAGATTATGACCAGTACCTCCACAATTTCCACCTTAACTTCCCTCAGCATCCTAGGATGCATCCCGTCCGGTCCTGGTGACTTATCTACTTTAAGTACAGCCAGCCTTTCTAGTATCTCGTCTTTATCAATTTTTATCCCATCCAGTATCTCCACTACCTCCTCTTTCACTATGACTTTGGCAGCATCTTCTTCCTTGGTGAAGACAGATGCAAAGTACTCATTTAGTACCTCAGCCATGCCCTCTGCCTCCATGCGTAGGTCTACTTTTTGGTCCCTAATCGGCCCCATCCCTCCTCTTACTACCCATTTACTATTTATATTCTTTTGAATTCCTTTTTATGTTAGCTGCCAATCTATTCTTGTACTCTCTCTTTGCCCCTCTTATTTCCTTTTTCACTTCCCCCCCATAACTTTCTATATTTAGCCTGATTCTCACTTGTATTCTCAACCTGACATCTGTCATATGCACTCTTTTTCTGCTTCATCTTACTCTCTATGTCTTTCATCATCCAGGGAGCTCTGACTTTGGTTGCCCTACCTTTCCCCCTCTTGGGAATGTACCTCAACTGTACCCGAACCATCTCCTCTTGAAAGGCAGCCCGTTGTTCGGTTACAGTTTTGCCTGCCAACCTTTGATTCCAATTTACCTGGGCCAGATCCGTTCTCAACCCACTGAAATTGGCCTTCCTCCAATTAAGTATTTTTACTCTAGTTTGCTCCCTTTCCTTTTCCATAGCGAATCTAAACTTTATGATACTATGATCACTGTTCCCTAAATGTTCCCCTACTGACACTTGCTCCACCACCTTCCCCAGAACCAGATCCAGCAATGCCTCCTTCCTTGTTGGGCCAGAAATGTACTGATTAAGGAAGTTCTCCTGAACACACTTCAGACATTCTTCCCCCTCTCTGCCCTTTACTCTATTACTATCCCAGTCTATATTAGGATAGTTGAAGTCCCCCATTATCACTACACTATAGTTCTTGCACTGCTCTGTAAGTTCCCTGCAAATTTGCTCCTCTACATTCTTCCCACTAGTTGGCGGCCTATAGAATACACCTAGTAGTGTAATGGCACCTCTATTGTTTCTCAACTCTAACCAAATAGAATCTGTCCTTGACAGGTAATTCTAGTATATTTGGGTTAGATGGTTTGATATTTTGATATACTATATTAGGGTTAGTGTTAGGGGTTAGGATTAGGGTTAGTGGTTAGGATTAGTGGTTAGTGTTATGGGTTAGGATTAGGGACAGTGGTTAGAGTTAGGGTTTAGGATTAGTGGGAGATATTACATAACTCTCAGCAAAGAAATATTCCAGTGAGAAAGAAAGACTCTAAGAGAAGGCTGAACCATCCGTGGCTAACTAAGGAAGGAAAGGATGGTATCAAATTAAAAACAAAAGCATACAATGTTGCGAAAAATAGTGAAAGGCCAGAACATAAGAACATAAGAAATAAGAGCAGGAGTAGGCCAATTGGCCCCTCGAGCCTGCTCCGCCATTCAATAAGATCATGGCTGATCTGATCCTAACCGCCAATCTACTATCACAGAACCATCTCCTGAATCTAACAGAATTGGACACACGAAATAGGAGCAGGATCAGGCTACACGACCCCTGGGCCCGCTCTGCTACCCACAGGGCCATGACTGATCCGACCTAGACTCATGTCCAAATTCCTGCCCGCTCCCCGTAACCCTTAATTCCCTTTACTTCTAGGAAACTGTCTATTTCTGTTTTAAATTTATGTAATGATGTAGCTTCTACAGCTTTTTGGGGCAGCATATTCCATGGACCTACCACCCTCTGAGTGAAGTAGTTCCTCCTCATCTCAGTTTTGAAAGAGCAGCCCCTTATTCTAAGCCTATGCCCCCTAGTTCTAGTTTCACCCATCATCGGGAACATCCTCCCCGCATCCACCCGATCCAACCCCTTCACAATCTTATATGTTTCAATAAGATCGCCTCTCATTCTTCTGAACTCCAATGAGTAGAGTCCCAATCTACCCAACCTCACCTCATATGTCCATCCCCTCATCCCCGGGATTAACCGAGTGAACCTTCTTTGTACTGACTCGAGAGCAAGTATGTCTTTTCTTAAGTATGGACACCAAAACTGTATGCAGTATTCCAGGTGCGGTCTCACCAATACCTTGTACAACTGAAGCAATACCTCCCTATTTTTATATTCTATCCCCATAGCAATGAAAGCCAACATTCCATTGGCCTTCTTAATCACTTGCTGCACCTGCATACTGACCTTTTGAGTTTCGTGCACCAGGACCCCCAGATCCCTTTGTACTTCAGTACTTTCCAGTTTCTTGCCATTTAGATAATAACTTGCTCTACTATTTTTCCTGCCAAAGTGCATAACCTCACACTTTCCAGTATTGTATTCCATCTGTCAAATCTCTGCCCACTTACTTAGCCTTTCTAAGTCCCCTTGCAGATTTTTTATGTCCTCCTCACTCACTACTTTCCCTCCCATCTTAGTATCATCTGCAAACTTTGAAATGTTACACTCGGTCCCCTCCTCCAAATCGTTAATATAGATTGTAAAGAGTTGGGGACCCAGCACTGACCCCTGCGGAACACCACTAGTTACTGATTGCCAGTCTGAGAATGAACCATTTATCCCAACTCTCTGCCTTCTGTTAGATAGCCAATCCTCTATCCATGCCAGAATATTACCCCCAATCCCGTGATTTTTTATCTTAAGCAATAACCTTTTGTGTGGCACCTTGTCAAATGCCTTTTGGAAGTCTAAATACACCACATCCACTGGTTCCCCTTTATCCACCCTGTATGTTACTTCCTCAAAGAACTCCAGCAAATTTGTCAAACATGACTTCCCCTTCATAAAACCATGCTGACCTTGTCCTATTAAATTATGATTATCCAAATGTCCCGTTACTGTCTCCTTAATAATGAACTCCAAAATTTTACCTACCACAGATGTTAGGCTAAACTATAGTTTCCAGCCTTCTGTCTACTGCCCTTTTTAAATAAGGGTGTTACATTAGCAGTTTTCCAGTCTGCCAGGATCTTTGCTGAGTCCAGGGAGTTTTGGAAAATTATTACCAATGCATCCACAATCCCTACCGTTACTTCCCTCAAGATGCTAGGATGTAAGCCATCAGGTCCAGGTGATTTATCCGCCTTGAGTCCCATTATTTTACCGAGTACCACTTCCTTAGTGATTTTGATCGTGTTTAGCTCCTCCCCCCACACTGTTTGTCCAGTGTTGGGATATTCTTAGTGTCCTCTACTGTAAAGACTGATACAAAATATTCATTCAGTGTTTTTGCCATCTCCATATTTCCCACCATTAATTTCCTGGTCTCATCCTCCAAGGGACCAACATTTACTTTAGCCACCCTTTTTCTTTTTATATAACTATAAAAACTCTTACTATCTGTTTTTATATTTTTTGCTAATTTACTTTCATAATCTATCTTCCCTTTCTTAATCAATCTTTTTGTTATTTTTTGCTGTCTTTTAAAGTTTTCCCAATCCTCTATCCTCCCACTAAATTTGGCTACCTTATAGGCCCTTGTTTTTAGTCGAATACTATCCTTAATTTCTTTACTTAGCCACGGATGACTGTCTTTTCTTTTACACCCTTTTCTTCTCAGTGGAATATATATTTTTTGGAAGTTGTAAAATAACTCCTTAAATGTACACCACTGATCATGTATCGTCTTACCCTTTAATCTATTTTCCCAATCCACTCTACTCAATTCTGCTCGCATACCTTCATAGTCTCCTTTATTCAAGCTTAGCACGCTTGTTTGAGATCCAACCTTCTCACTCTCTAATTGAATATGGAATTCAACCATGTTATGGTCACTCATTCCAAGGGGATCCTTTACTAGGACATTTTTAATTAATCCTGTCTCGTTACACAGGACCAGATCTAAGGTTGCTTGCCCCCTGGTCGGTTCAGTTACATACTGCTCAAGAAACCCATCCCTAATACACTCAATGAACTCATCCTCAAGGCAGCCCTGCGCAATTTGATTTGTCCAGTTAATATGATAGTTAAAATCCCCCATAATTATAGATGTTCCCTTATTACAAGCCTCAACTATTTCCTGATTGATACTCCGTCCAACAGAGTTGCAACTGTTCGGAGGCCTATAGACTACGCCCACTAGTGTTTTTTCCCCTTATTATTCCTTATCTCCACCCAAACTGTTTCATTATCCTGATCTTTTGACCCAATATAATTTCTCTCTATTACAGTGATTCCTTCCTTTATTAACATAGCCACCCCACCTCCCCTTCCTTCCTGCCTGTCCTTCCTGATCGTTAAATAACCTGGTATGTTTAATTCCCAGGCATTGTCACCCTGCAGCCATGTTTCTGTAATGGCCACAAGATCATACCCATATGTAGTTATTTGTGCCATTAACTTGTCTATTTTGTTACGAATGCTACGTGCATTCAGATAGAGAACTTTCAAATATGTTTTGTGACACTTAGTTCCTGCTTTTGCCCTTTTTATTACTTTACCTTTTACTCCATACCTTCTGCCCCTTCCTGACACACTCTGGTTTTTAATTTCCCCACTGCTACCTAAGTCTATGACCTTCTCTGTTGTCATTTTTATTATTTGCTCTCTAGGAACCTCCCCCCCACTAGTTAGTTTAAAGCCCTCTCTACAGCCCTAGTTATATGATCCGCCAGGACTCTAGTCCCAGCACTGGCCAAGTGAAGCCCGTCCCAACGGAACAGCTCCCTCCTGCCCCAGTACTGGTGCCAGTGTCCCAGGAAGCAAAACCCATTTCTCCCACACCAGTCTTTGAGCCACTCATTTAACTCTCTAATTTTATTTGTCCTAGCCAGATTATTACCCTTGAGGTTCTGTTTTTTAATTTGACCCCTAGCTGCTCATACTCCTTTAACAGAACCGGCTTCCTTGTCCTATCTACGTCGTTTGTACCAACATGGACCACGACAACTGGATCCACCCCCTCCCACTGCAAGTTTCTTTCCAGCCCAGAGGAGATGTCCTTAACCCTGACACCGGGCAGGCAACACAGCCTACGGGACTCTCGCTCTCGGCTGCAGAGAACTCTATCTATCCACCTAATAATACTATCCCCTATCACTACAACATTTCTATTTACTCCCCCCTCTTGAATGGCATCTCTACATTTCTCACAGAAAAAGTCATCAGGGATATTAGACTTTAGTACGAGAACAGGCGGATGCAGGTGTTGCACTGGTTACATCCAGTCATCGGCCTACCTGCAATGGGTTTCTGAGAATAACATGTCATCAGGTGTGACCAGTCGCCAGCTGATTCCACCATCATATCTTCATCCATTACTCTCCTTTTGCCTTCACTGGAGCTGGTTTTGCCATCATGACCATTCCCATACTGAGGCACTCTGATTCCCATTTTATAGTCTCAGTGTAAGTGGTCCCTGGATTTGGTCTCATAGTGAAAGTGGTCCCTGGATTTGGTGTCTCAGTGTAAGTGGTCCCTGGATTTGATGTCTCAGTGTAAACAGTCCCTGGATTTGGTGTCACAATGTAAACAGTCCCTGGATTTGGTGTTACAGTGTAAACAGTCCCTGGATTTGATGTCTCAGTGTAAACAGTCCCTGGATTTGGTGTCACAATGTAAACAGTCCCTGGATTTGATGTCTCAGTGTAAACAATCCCTGGATTTGGTGTCACAATGTAAACAGTCCCTGGATTTGGTGTTACAGTGTAAACAATCCCTGGATTTGGTGTCACAGTGTAAACAGTCCCTGGATTTGCTGTCACACTGCAAACAGTCCCTGGATTTGGTGTCGGTTGCATAGTGGTTATGTTACTGGACTGGTAATCCAGAGGCCTGGATTAATGGTCCAGAGACGTGAGTTCAAATCCCACCACAGGCAGCTGGGGAATTTAAATTCAATTAATTAAATTAATTTGAAATTAAAAAAAACTAGTATCAGTAATGGTGACCATGAAACTAGCGGATTGTCGTAAAAACCCATCTGGTTCACTAATGTCCTTTCGGGAAGGAAATCTGCCATCCTTACCTGGTCTGGCCTATATGTGACTCCAGACCCTTAACTGCCCTCTACGGTTCAAGAAGGCAGCTTACCACCACCTTCTCAAGGGCAATTATGGATGGGCAGTAAATGCCAGCCTTGCCAGCGACGTCCACATCCCATGAGCTAATATAAAAAAGAATTGGTGTCACAGTGTAAACAGTCCCTGGATTTGGTGTCACAATGTAAGCAGCCCCTGGATTTGGTGTCACACTGTAAACAGTCCCTGGATTTGGTGTCACAATGTAAGCAGTCCCTGGATTTGGTGTCACAGTGTAAACAATCCCTGGATTTGGTGTCACAATGTAAACAGTCCCTGGATTTGGTGTCACACTGTAAACAGTCCTTGGATTTGGTGCCACAATGTAAACAATCCCTGGAATTGGTGTCACAGTGTAAACAGTCCCTGAATTGGGTGTCACAATGTAAGCAGTCCCTGGATTTGGTGTCAAAGTGTTAGTAGTCCCTGGAAATTGGGCTCAGTGAGGACACTCGCTGTCTCGACCTCATCAGCCCAGTCTCTTCAAACACTCAACCAGCTTTGTCTGAGCCTCTTCTTTTAATCTTGGTGTTTTGTTCCTTGTAATGCCGGCCAAGCAGGATTTCTCTATCTGGCCAAGCCCCTCTGCTTTTCCATGTGACTGTTCCATCCTTGACTCTTTCACTATATCATTGTGAAAGGGTATTGAAGTGCGCAGCAGAGGAGGCGAGGCCCCACTGCAGAGCGACTGAAGCTGACCGAAGGTCGGGCGTGAGCGGGGCGGAGCGGAGCGCTCAAACCCCAACCGCCACAGCGTGAGCGGCAGGAGGGCGGGAAAAGGTGAGGCTGTGATTGGAGGACCAGTGAGCATGTGCAATAGAGAGGTGTTGGGCACTTAAACCCAACAAGACACAAGACACAAGACACTGTTTATTGGGTTCAGAAGGTTTAGTAGTTAGATACTGTACATTGGTGTTAGATGGTTTAATAGTTAGACATTGTATATTGGGGTCAGAGGGTTTAATAGTTAGATACGGTATATTGTGTTAGAAGGTTTGATAATTAGATACTGTATATTGGGGTTGGAAGGTTTAGTAGTTAGACACTGTATATTGGGGTTAAATGGTATAATAGATACTGTATAATGGGGTTAGAAGGTTTAGTAGTTAGATACTGTACATTGGCGTTAGATGGTTTAATAGTTAGATTCTGTATATTGTGTTAGAAGGTTTGATAATTAGCTACTGTATATTGGGGTTAGGAGGTTTTTATAGTTAAACACTGTATAACGGGGTCAGAAGGGTTACTAGTTAGACACTGTATATTGGGGTTAAATGGTTTAATAGATACTGTATAATGGGGTTAGAAAGTTTAATAGTTAGAAACTGTATATTGGGGTTAAATGGTTTAATAGTTATACCCTGAATTTTGGGGTTAACTGGTTTAATAGTTACATACTGTATACATTGGGGTTAGAAGGTTTAATAGATACTGTATATTGGGGTTAGAAGGTTTAGTAGATACTGTATATTGGGGTTAGATGGTGTAATAGACACTGTATATTGGGGTTAGAAGGTTTAGTAGATACTGTATAATGGGGTTAGATGGTTTAATAGTTAGTAACAGTAAATTGGGGTTAGATGGTTTAATAGTTAGACACCATATATTGGGGTTAGAAGGTTTAATAGATACTGTATATTGGGGTTAGATGGTTTAACAGTTAGACACAGTATATTGGGGTTAGAAGGTTTAATAGATACTGTATATTGGGGTTAAATGGTTTAATAGTCAGACACTGTATATTGGGGTTAAAAGGTTTAATAGATACTGTATATTGGGGTTAAATGGTTTAATAGTCAGACACTGTATATTGGGGTTAGATGGTTTAATAGTTAGACACTATATTGGGGTTAGAAGGTTTAATGGTTAGATACTGTATATTGGGGTGAAATGGTTTAATAGTTAGACACTGTATATTGGGGTTAGAAAGTTTAATAGTTAGATACTGTATATTGCGGTTAGATTATTTAATAGATACTGTATATTGGTGTTAGATGGTTTAATAGTTAGATACAGTATATTGGTGTTAGATGGTTTAATAGTTAGATACAGTATATTGGTGTTAGATAGTTTAATACTTATATACTGTATATTGTGGTTAGAAGGTTCAATAGATACTGTATATTGTGTTAGATGGTTTAATAGTTAGATATTGTATATTGTGTTAGATGGTTTAATAGTTATATACTGTATATTGGGGTCAGAACGTTTAATAGATACTGCATATTGGCATTAGATGGTTTAATAGTTAGATACTGTATATTGGGGTTAGATGGTTTAATAGTTAGATACTGTATATTGGGGTTAGATGGTTTAATAGTTAGATACTGTATATTGGGGTTAGATGGTTTAATAGTTTGATATTCTATATTGAGTTTAAATGGGTTAATAGTTAGATACTGTATATTGGGGTTAGTAGGTTTAATAGTTAGATACAGTATATTGGGGTTAAATGGTTTAATAGTTACTGTATATTGGGGTTAGAAGGTTTAATAGTTAGACTCTATATATTGGTGTTAGATGGTTTAATAGTTAGACACTGTGTATATTGGGGTTAGAAGGTTTAATGGTTAGATACAGTATATTGGGGTTAAATGGTTTAATAGTTAGATACAGTATATTGGGTTAGAAGGTTTAATGGTTAGATACTATATATTGGGGTTTGATGGTTTAATAGTTAGATGTGGTATATTGCGGTTAGATTATTTAATAGATATTGTATATTGGGGCTTGATGGTTTAATAGTTAGATGCGGTTTATTGTGGTTAGATGGTTTAATAGATACTGTATATTGATGTTTGAAGGTTTAACAGTTAGATACTGTATATTGGGGTTAGAAGGTTTAATAGTTAGATGTGGTATATTGTGGTTAGATTATTTAATAGATACTGTATATTGATGTTTGAAGGTTTAACAGTTAGATACTGTATATTGGGTTAGATGGTTTAATAGTTAGTTACTCTATATTGGGGTTAGAAGGTTTAATAATTAGATACTGTATATTGTGTTAGATGGTTTAATACTTAAATACTGTATATTGTGGTTAGAAGGTTTAATAGATACTGTATATTGGGGTTAAATGGTTTAATAGTTAGATACAGTATATTGGGGTTAGAAGGTTTAATGGTTAGATACTGTATTTTTGGGTTAAATGGTTTAATAGTTAGATACTGTATATTGTGGTTAGAAGGTTTAATAGATACTGTATATCGGGGTTAGAAGGTTTAATAGATACTGTATATTGGGGTTAGAAGGTTTAATAGTTAGATGTGGTATATTGTGGTTAGATTATTTAATAGATACTGTGTATTGGGGTTTGATAGAAACATAGAAAAATAGGAGCAGGAGTAGGCCATTTGGCCCTTCGAGCCTGCTCTGTCATTCAATATGATCATGGCTGATCCTCTATCTCAATACCATATTCCTGCTCTCTCCCCATACCCCTTGATGCCTTTTGTGTCTAGAAATCTATCTATCTCCTTCTTAAATATATTCAGTGACTTGGCCTCCACAGACTTCTGTGGTAGAGAATTCCACAGGTTCATCACCCTCTGAGTGAAGAAATTTCTCCTCATCTCAGTCCTAAATGTCCTTCCCCTATCCTGAGACTGTGACCCCTCGTTCTAGACCCCCCAGCCAGGGGAAACATCCTCCCTGCATCCAGTCTGTCTAGCCCTGTCAGAATTTTAAACGTTTCAATGAGATCCCCTCTCATTCTTCTAAACTCTAGTGAATACAGGTCTAGTCGACCCAATCTCTCCTCACACAACAGTCCTGCCATCCCAGGAATCAGTCTGGTGAACCTTCGTTGCACTCTCTCTATGGCAAGTATATCCTTTCTTAGGTAAGTAGACCAAAACTGCACACACTACTCCAGGTGTGGTCTCACCAAGGCCCTGTATAACTGTAGTAAGACATCCTTGCTCCTGTACTCAAATCCTCTTGCAATGAAGGCCAACATACCATTTGCCTTCCTAACTGCTTGCTGCACCTGCATGTTTGCTTTCAGTGACTGGTGTACAAGGACACCCAGGTCCCTTTGTACATCAACATTTCCCAATCTATCACCATTTAAATAATACTCTACCTTTCTGTTTTTCCTATCGAAGTGGATAACTTCACATTTATCCACGTTATACTGCATCTGCCATGTATTTGCCCACTCACTCAACTTGTCTAAATCGCCTTGAAGCCTCTTTGCATCCTCCTCACAACTCACAATCCCACCTAGTTTCATGTCGTCAGCAAACTTGGAAATATTACATTTGGTTCCCTCATCCAAATCATTGATATATATATTGTGAATAGCTGGGGCCCAAGCACTGATCCCTGCGGTACCCACTAGTCACCGCCTGCCACCCCGAAAAAGACCCATTTATTCCTACTGGTTTAATAGTTAGATACTGTGTATTGCGGTTAGAAGGTTTAATAGATACTATATATTGGGGTTTGATGGTTTAGTAGTTAGATACTGTATATTGGTGTTTGAAGTTTTAATAGTTAGATACTATATATTGGGTTAGATGGTTTAATAGTTAGATACTGTACATTGGTTTTAGATCATTTAATAGTTAGATACTGTATATTGGGGTTTGATGGTTTAGTAGTTAGATACTGTATATTGGGTTAGATGGTTTAATAGTTAGATATTGTGTATTGTGTTAAATGGTTTAATAGTTAGATACTGTATATTAAGGTTAGAAGGTTTAATAATTAGACACTGTATATTGGGGTTCGATGGTTTAAAGATACTGTATATTAGGATTAGAAGGTTTAGTAGTTAAATTCTGTGTATTGGGGTTAGATGGTTTAATAGATTATAAATATTGGGGTTAGATGGTTTAATAGTTAGATGCGGTATATTGCGGTTAGAATATTTAATAGATGCTGTGTATAGGGGTGTGATGGTTTAATAGTTAGATACTGTGTATTGCAGTTAGAAGGTTTAATATATACTATATATTGGGGTTTGATGGTTTAATAGTTAGATACTCTATATTGGCGTTAGTTGCTTTAATAGATACTGTATATTGGGATTAGATTATTTAATAGTTAGACACTGTATAATGGAGTTAGAAGGTTTAATAGTTAGATACTGTATATTTGTGTTGGATCGTTTAATAGATACTGTATATTGGGTTTATATGGTTTAATAGTTAGATAATCTATATTGGGGTTAGAAGGTTTCATAGATACTGTATATTGGGATTAGAAGGTTTAATAGTTAGATACTGTGAATTGGGGTTAGATGGTTTAATAGTTATATACTGTATATTGGGTTTAGATTGTTTAATAGTTAGACACTGTATATTGGAGTTAGAAGGTTTCATAGATACTGTATATTGGGGCTTAGAAGGTTTAATAGTTAGATACTGTGAATTGGGGTTAGATGGTTTAATAGTTATATAATGTATATTGGGATTAGATTGTTTAATAGTTAGACACTGTATATTGGAGTTAGAAGGTTTAATAGGTACATAATGCATATTGATGTTAGATCATTAATAGATACTGTAAATTGGGTTAGATGGTTTAATAGTTAGATACTGTACATTGTGATTGGATTACTTAATAGTTAGATACTATATATTGGGGTTAGAAGTTTTAATAGTTAGATACTGTATATTGGGGTTAGATGGTTTAATATATACTGTATATTGGGATTTGATGGTTTAATAGTTAGATACTCTAATTAGGGTTAGATGGTTTAATGTTTAGATACTGCATATTATGGTTAGGAGGTTTAATAGTTAGATACTGCATATTGGGGTTAAATGGTTTCATCGTTAAATACTGCATATTGGGTTTTATGGTTTAATCGTTAGATACTTTATATTGGCGTTTGAAGATTTAATAGTTAAACACTTTATATTGGGGTTAGATGGTTTAATTATTAGATACTGTATATTGGGTTAGATGGTTTAATCGTTAGATACTTTATATTGGTGTTAGATAGTTTAATAGTTAGTTACTGTATATTAGGGTTAGATTGTTTAATCGTTAGATACTTTATATTGGGTCAGAAGGTTTAATAGTTAGATACTGTATATTGTGATTAGAAGGTGTTAAAGTTAGATTCTCTATATTGGGGTTAGAAGGTTTAATAGTTAGATACTGTATATTGGGTTAAATTGTTTAATCTTTAGGTACTTTATATTGGGTCAGAAGGTTTAATAGTTAGATACTTTATATTGTGGTTAGAAAGTGTTAAAGTTAGATTCTCTATATCGGGGTTAAATGGTTTAATAGTCAGATACTGTATATTGGGGTTAGATGGTTTAATAGTCAGATACTGTATATTGGGGTTAGATGGTTTAATAGTTAGATACTGTATATTGGGGTTAGATGGTTTAATAGTTAGATACTGTATATTGGGGTTAGATGGTTTAATAGTTAGATACTGTATAGTGGGTTAGAAGGTTTAATAGATACTGTATATTGGGGTTAGATGGTTTAATAGTTAGATACTGTATAGTGGGTTAGAAGGTTTAATAGATACTGTATATTGGGGTTAGATGGTTTAATAGTCAGATACTGTATATTGGGGTTAGATGGTTTAATAGTCAGATACTGTATATTGGGGTTAAATGGTTTAATAGATACTGTATATTGGGGTTAGATGGTTTAAAGTTAGATACTGTATATTGGGGTTAGAAGGTTTAATAGATACTGTATATTGGGGTTAGATGGTTTAAAGTTAGATACTGTATATTGGGGTTAGATGGTTTAATAGTCAGATACTGTATATTGGGGTTAGATGGTTTAATAGTCAGATACTGTATATTGGGGTTAAATGGTTTAATAGATACTGTATATTGGGGTTAGATGGTTTAATAGATACTGTATATTGGGGTTAGATGGTTTAATAGTTAGATACTGTATATTGGGGTAAGATGGTTTAATAGTTAGATACTGTATATTGGGTTAGATGCTTTGGTTCTAAATTGGATTTAAGCGATGAATAATGAAAGCTGGTGCTGATGGTAATGTTAGTGAGTTCGGTATGGGTCTGTGAACCAGGATTGACCCTTGGTTTTAAATCTGATCCACCTTTCCAAAGGCATAATTCGCAACTAATCCAACCCCATTATCGAAAAACCCGCGGTGGAATCAGAAGACTTTCTCTTTCAGCGGATAGATGTCCTTGTACCTATTGTAACGTAAAACATTTTGCAAGGAAGAAATCGAATAGGAGATACCGCTAGAAACTTGTGTGCAGACAGAATGAGAAGAGGCAGGCGTCCCTTCGACCCAGGAATCCTTTCCAAGCAACTTTGCAGACTGGTGCTGGTTTAACCAATTTTTAGTGACAAGAAACGGGCTAAGAGAGGATGTGTTCATGCAGATTGCAGCTCATTCCTACTCCAGTGTCCTTTATACCACATAGCTCCCAGCTGCTTAAAACAAACCACATCTGGGTTGGACAGACTCCGAGTAACACAGGGTATGTAGGAAGGTACAAATGCATTCGTTCCGTTTAAGAACGCACTTTGAGGAATGGTCTGGCGATTCCAATCTCTCAGCCCATTTCGGAAATCCAGATAATCGCAACACTTGAGAGGGAGAGGCGGATCTGAGGAGAGGTCCGCGATGTTGGCCTGGGTGCTGGCGGATTGTTGCACACATCAGTCTGACACTGACATAACTGATATGTGGAGAGAGAGAGGGGGGGTGGGGGTGGGGGAGATAAACACACAGAGCAAGCGAGGGACTGAGTGACAGGGAGGAGGACACTGGCAGAGTGGGAGAGGAAAGGACACGATAATTTGTCTCAATTAAACACGCCAGCTGAATGGATAAGGATTTCAAGCACTGAACAGCACAGTATATAGAGTGAAGCTCACTGATATATAATGACACCCAGAGTGAGAGGGACAATAGGGCTTGTACAGTACACGACTGACATATCATTGGTAACCGGATCAAAAGCAAGTCTGGGGCAGGTAGCAATTCACTGGAACCGTCCCTCTTGAATCTAATATTACACCAAAAACAGGTTCCGAGACATCACGGTGATTTGTTGGCTTAATGCTGGACCTTTCCTCGCTCTGTTCATTTCACCCCCGGCTTTCTCTCCATATTTTAAATGTCTTTCCTTCTCTCTCTCTTTAACTAAATTCACGCTCTCTATTCTATCGCTCACTCCTCTATCCGTCCCCCTTTTCTCTTTCCCTCGCTATCTCCACTTAATTCTCTTTCTCTCGTTGTCTCGTTGTCTCCTCTCACCTTTCCCACTCTCATTGTCTTCTATTAATCACTCCCCACTTCCCCTCCCTTTCTCCTCTTTCCCTCACCCTCTCATTCCTCTCGCTCTCCTTTCCTCCTCTCCCGCTGCCCTCCCCCCTCCCCAACTTTCTTTCTTTTCCCCGTTCATTTCTTTCACTCGTCTTTTTTCTCACTCTCCTGTTTCCCCCTTTCTCTCCTCTCCTTCATTTTCCTCCTCCCTCTCTCAGTCTCTCATCTTTCCTCCCCCCGCTCCCCTCTCTCTCTCTCCCTGTCTATCTTCAGCCAATTTATGCCTCAAGGGGGCTCCAATTCATTAAAAGGACGGATCATAAAGTTTAACATTTGCGAAGGAACTTCCTAAGTGAGGAATCCACATGAAACGATAAAGTTTTAAAGCGGAGATAGGAAGTTAATTAAAAGACTGGTAGAAAGGCCATTCGGCCCATGTCTTTGATCTGATCGTTCTGTATTCCCAATGGGACGAGGAGCCGTTTGATTAATTTACATTTACAAAAAAATCAAGATATAAACCATATGGAAATAAAAGCATCATTTATTTTAAGAAACATCGAGTACATTCCTGACAATTTTGGATGTTGAATATATATGGTGCGCTGGTATTCAGGGCTGGCTGTGGGCTGGGGAGTTTTCTGTCTGTTTTCTACAGGAGCCGGGATCGGTTGAGTGCAGGGCTTCAGATTCGAGAGCACGATGGTTCCTGCCCTGGCTCTTGTTCCCAAGCAATCGGAGACGTGAAGTTAATGTATCGTGAAGTGTGAAAACTTCCTGTCCCGGGGGGAGACGATGGATGGGGATTCCAGATGTGGCGGCGAGAGCTTCGCTCTCTCTCTCGCACACACTTCACTCTCTCTCTCTCTCCTGCTCTTTTCTCTCCTCTACATTTAACCGATTATCCTTCCACCCTCCCCATTTCTCTCTCGGTTTATTTTTTCTCTACATGTCTATCTCCCATACACCCGATATTCATCCTTCAAACGCAAGGTGTACTCTCAAAATTTCGTTCCTGTATCACTCTCTCACTCCGTTAGGCTTCTATATATCTCACATTCAAAGTTTAATTTCTATAGCCTACTGACAGTCCCGCTTCTGCGTCTCACAGTTTAGTTTCTGTATCTCTCACAGTTTAGTTTCTGTGGGGAAGAAATTCGGCATGGTAGTGCCTCCCATTAGCGCCTGGGGGGGCGCTAACAGTTTAGCGACGGGGCGTGGCGAATCCAACGCCGTATGCGACATTCACCCGGGATTTAGCGCTGCCGATAACGTTTAGCGCCTAGGCCGTTAGCGGCTGCCAGATCATGACATCACGCTTGTGGAACGCCCCATTAATGGCCCAGATGCAAAATTGACTGGCGCCCCCTGCCTTAGTGCCTGGCAGGAAGAGGAGGCGTGATGCAGTCGGATGGCCGCTGTAGGAGCGGTATTTAAAGGGACCCAGTTTGATTTTAGTCGCCACTCAATGCTACCATCTCAGGCCTGTAATTTCCGATAGGAGGCTTCCTGCGTGCGGAGGCCTCCTATCGGAAAAGAATCTACGCCCTTACCTGAGGGCTCCCGAGGTCCGGACACTTCCGATGCTGGGCCTCTCCACAGTCGAAATGCGCAGGGCCCACGTATCCAGGGGCGCAGGCGGTTCGCAAGCGTCCCTGGGATCATGTGGGCCAGGCGAGCCAATGGGAGAAGGGAATCTCCCTTCATACTTTTGACAGATAGACCCGTCATAAGTATGAATGGGGATCACTGAAAAAAGACACTAAAACATTAAATAAATGAAAAAAAACCATCACATTTTTAAAATGAGCTAAAATTACATTAAATTAAATATTTTAAACAAAAATTTAATTTTTTGAAAAAAATAATTAAGGATTTTTACAGGGCTAAAAATAAACTTACCTTTTTAAAAGTATTTTAAAATTATAAATGAGTGAAATTTTTTTTTTTACTTTTTAAAACTCTTATGCGTAAGATTTCTCAGGGTTTTCAGCAGGACGAGCGTGCATGTGGCTTTGCCAGGATAGCGGGCTTCCCCATGGTGCAGGGCGCCATTGACTGCACCCACGTGGCTTTGCGGGCACCCCGTAACAATCCTGAGATATTCCGTAACCACAAAGGATACCATTCACTTAATGTGCAGTTGGTGTGTGACCACAGACAGCGAATCCTCACCGTCAATGCCCACTATCCTGGCAGTAGCCACGATGCCTTCATCCCGCGCCAGACCGGTGTTCCAGCACTCCTCCAGACACCACATCAAGCTCATGGCTGGCTGGTCAGAGACAAGGGCTATCAGCTCTCCACCTGGCTCATGACTCCCCTCCGCAACCCCAACACTGCTGCTCAGCACTCATACAATGAGAGCCATGCCACCACCAAGAACATAATCGAGCAGACCATCGGGGTGCTCATGCAATGGTTCCACTGCCTTGACCGCTCGGGAGCAGCCCTCCAGTACTCGGCTGAGCGGGTGTCCCTTTTCGTCATGGTGTGCTGCATGTTGCACAACTTGGTCATCATGAGGGCCCAGCCATTGCCACCAGGCATAGCGGCACCACCTCAGGAGGAGGAAGAGGAGGAGGAGGAGGAACAGCAGCGAGGGAGGAGGCAGCCACTCAATCGGCCTTCTGGAAGGGCGGTCCGTGACCGGCTGATCAGACTGCAGTTCCAATAAATTATACCCCACATCCCGGTTGCTGACCACATCCCCATCATTCCATCCCTGTTGCAGGCCATATCACAGTGCAAAGCTGAAATGAGAGACACCACAAAATCAGCAACATTCCATCAATAAATTTATCAGCATTCAGTAAACACATATATACAACAATAACATTAACTAATCACCCTTCTGCAAACCCTTACTTCCCATCTTTACAATGCCTTTTCCTAATCTACTGCTCCTACGTAGTGTCTCCCAGTGGCTGCAGCAGGGCTGGTGGAAGGCTGCTGAGTGTCGGTGCCAGAGACTTCAGATGGCCTTGCAGGACGCCCTCAACCAGCTCTGGGCCTGGAAGGCCCGGCTGTAGACTGCACCACCTCAGGATGGGCGGCGGCAGTCTGGGCTGGCTGGATGACAATCAGCGACAAGGGCAATGGTGGAGTGGCAGTGGTGGGAGCAGGAATGCTGTCATCCTGAGAGAGTGTGATGATGTGGAGATGCCGGCGTTGGACTGGGGTGGACAAAAATGAGAAGTCGCACAACACCAGGTTATAGTCCAACAGATTTACTTAATTTTACAAGCTTTCGGAGCTGTCGCTCCTTCCACGTTGGACCCCCTGGGACACATCTCATTGTCTTGGCTGTGCTCTTAGTGTGTCTTTGATATAGGGAAAGATTTGAATAGATTTTGTCTGTGTTTAAATTGTGAATTCTGGGAGATTCTCTCATTGCTAACTTACCTGAGGAAGGAGCGACAGCTCCGAAAGCTTGTAAAATTAAATAAATCTGTTGGACTATAACCTGGTGTTGTGCGACTTCTCATTTTTATCCTGAGAGAGGACAGCAGGTTCCTGCTCCACTGACACACTGCCACTCCCCTGGGGCAGCACCTCAGCATCCTTAGCAATCTGCTGGAGCACAGATTGCTGGCCTGCTGCGACACCGTGAGATCCCTGGTGGACTGTGGTAGACCCAACGATGATGGCAGCAGTCAGAGCTTGCATTGCATCAAGCTGAGACTGCATGAGAGCAGTCTGAGAATCGATGGCAGCAACTATTAACTGCATTACAGCACTAAGGCATTGCGTGGCTTCTGCCTGTGCTGCAATGGATGCTGCCACAATGCCTATGACACACGGCATGAGGTCTGGGTCCCCACGGTCTCTGGGAGTCCACCATCCTTGGCAGACTGCCAAGGATGGGCTCCATGCTGTGCACAGAGCTCTGTGCAATGTTGGAGGGGGCCTCCTCCATGCTCCTTACCATTGCCGACAGACTCTCAGGCACCCTTGCTATTGCACCTATGATCTCTGTGTGCATGCTCATCACCCTTCTTGTGAACGCTTCCCCATTGAGGTCCTCATCTGAGTTCTGTGCAGCAGAACTCGCGGGCGAACTCACCCTCCGGGGAGCTGGCTCCCAAGCTACCCTTTCACCCTGGCCTTGCTGCAGCCCGCTCATCCCCGGTGCATCACCCAGTGCAGACCCCTCTACTAAACTTGCCTCTAAAGATCGCGTAGTCCCAGTATCTGAGGTGGTGCCTGCGGGTGAGACATGCAGTGACATGGTGCTTTCTACCTCCTCCTCTTCTCCCGCCTCACTCTCACTGGGAGGCTCAGGGACAGGCTGGTCATCTGGTTGCTGATTACCTGAAAGCATAAAGACACAAGACTTGCGTTAAGGTGAGGGCAGGGGGGCAGGAAGGGAGCAAGGAATGCAGACAGTATAATGAGCTGGAAAGTGGGAAAGGCTTGTGCTGTGAGGGGGAAATGGGATGAGAGAAGGAGAGGGGATGAACATACCATTGTTGCCCCCAAGGGGGTCGACGTCGCCGACAGCCATGGCGCTCACCACCTGGTGCCCAATGACTCTCAAAATTCGCTCCTCTAGGTCTGTAAGCTGTTGGATGTCTGCTTCATCCTCGCTTGTTCATTGCTGCTCCCTCCTATTGTGGGCCAGCTTGGCCTGCAAGAGAAAGGAAAGTGTGTGAGTGAGTGTGCAGCTATGTGTTTGGGCTATGTGCCTGCCATAGTTGAATAGCTGTGATTGTAGGCAAGGCGTGAGATGTGGATGTGAGTTTTAGTAGGTGGAGATGCTTGGTGGGTGAATGATGGGGGTGTGGTGGTTTGTGCAGTGTGTACAGACTGAGGTTCAGATGCTGGTATGTAGAACTTGTTGAAGCATGTACTCACCCTGACCACCTGAGTGAGAACATTGAATTTTTTACAGCACTGTGTGAGAGTCCTGATGACCACACTGCTGGCCGAGACGTCCTGGGCCACTTCGCTCCACATTGCCCTGAAGATATGGAGTATTAGCCTCCTGCCAGTGGCTGGGAACAGCACTGCCCTCCTTCTTTCGACTGCCGTGACCAATGCCTCCAATGCCTGGGCGCTGAAACGGCGAGCTCACTCCCTGGGACTGGGATCAGCCATGAGGATAAGAGGTGCAGCTGTTGAGTTGCTTGGAGGTCACCTTCAGAGCCAGCAATGTTGAGAATGAGGTTGTGCAGAATGATTGAACCTCCCCTTTAAGAACTGGAAGGAGCCAGTGTGAATGATGAGTCCCGATTGGACTGCACCTGAAATTGGTTATCGCTCTGCAGGTAGCGCCCCGCTCTCTGCGTGTAGTGCCCCGTCTCTCTGTGTGTAACGCCCCGCTCTCTGTGTGTAACGCCCCGCTCTCTGTGTGTAACGCCCCGCTCTCTCTCTGTGTGTAGCGCCCCGCTCTCTCTCTGTGTGTAGCGCCCCGCTCTCTCTCTGTGTGTAGCGCCCCGCTCTCTGTGTGTAGCGCCCCGCTCTCTGTGTGTAACGCCCCGCTCTCTGTGTGTAACGCCCCGCTCTCTGTGTGTAACGCCCCGCTCTCTCTCTGTGTGTAGCGCCCCGCTCTCTCTCTGTGTGTAGCGTCCCGCTCTCTGTGTGTAGCGCCCCGCTCTCTGTGTGTAGCGCCCCGCTCTCTGTGTGTAGCGCCCCGCTCTCTGTGTGTAGCCCTGCTCTCTCTGTGTGTAGCGCCCCGCTCTCTCTGTGTGTAGCGCCCCGCTCTCTCTCTGTGTGTAGCGCCCCGCTCTCTGCGGGTAGCGCCCCGCTCTCTGTGTGTAGCGCCCCGCTCTCTGTGTGTAGCGCCATGCTCTCTGTGTGTAGCGCCCCGCTCTCTGTGTGTAGCGCCCCGCTCTCTGTGTGTAACGCCCCGCTCTCTGTGTGTAGCGCCCCGCTCTCTGCGGGTAGCGCCCCGCTCTCTGTGTGTAGCGCCCCGCTCTCTGCGTGTAGCGCCCCGCTCTCTGTGTGTAACGCCCCGCTCTCTGCGGGTAGCGCCCCGCTCTCTGTGTGTAGCGCCCCGCTCTCTGTGTGTAGCGCCCCGCTCTCTGTGTGTAGCGCCCCGCTCTCTGTGTGTAGCGCCCCGCTCTCTGTGTGTAGCGCCATGCTCTCTGTGTGTAACGCCCCGCTCACTGTGTGTAGCGCCATGCTCTCTGTGTGTAACGCCCCGCTCTCTCTCTGTGTGTAGCGCCCCGCTCTCTGTGTGTAGCGCCCCGCTCTCTGTGTGTAACGCCCCGCTCTCTGTGTGTAGCGCCCCGCTCTCTGTGTGTAGCGCCCTGCTCTCTCTGTGTGTAGCGCCCCGCTCTCTCTGTGTGTAGCGCCCCGCTCTCTGTGTGTGTAGGGCCCCGCTCTCTCTGTGTGTAGCGCCCCGCTCTCTGTGTGTAACGCCCCGCTCTCTGTGTGTAGCGCCCCGCTCTCTGTGTGTAGCGCCCCGCTCTCTGTGTGTAGCGCCCCGCTCTCTCTGTGTGTAGCGCCCCGCTCTCTGTGTGTAGCGCCCCGCTCTCTCTCTGTGTGTAGCGCCCCGCTCTCTGTGTGTAACGCCCCGCTCTCTGTGTGTAGCGCCCCGCTCTCTGTGTGTAGCGCCCCGCTCTCTGTGTGTAGCGCCCCGCTCTCTGTGTGTAACGCCCCGCTCTCTGTGTGTAGCGCCCCGCTCTCTGTGTGTAACGCCCCGCTCTCTGTGCGTAACGCCCCGCTCTCTGTGTGTAGCGCCCTGCTCTCTCTCTGTGTGTAGCGCCCCGCTCTCTCTCTGTGTGTAGCGCCCCGCTCTCTGTGTGTAACGCCCCGCTCTCTGTGTGTAGCGCCCCGCTCTCTCTCTGTGTGTAGCGCCCCGCTCTCTGTGTGTAGCGCCCCGCTCTCTGTGTGTAGCGCCCCGCTCTCTGTGTGTAACGCCCCGCTCTCTCTCTGTGTGTAGCGCCCCGCTCTCTGTGTGTAACGCCCCGCTCTCTCTCTGTGTGTAGCGCCCCGCTCTCTGTGTGTAGCGCCATGCTCTCTGTGTGTAGCGCCCCGCTCTCTGTGTGTAGCGCCCCGCTCTCTCTGTGTGTAGCACCCCGCTCTCTGTGTGTAGCGCCCCACTCTCTCTGTGTGTAGCGCCCCGCTCTCTGTGTGTAGCGCCCCGCTCTCTGTGTGTAGCGCCCCACTCTCTCTGTGTGTAGCGCCCCGTCTCTCTGTGTGTAGCGCCCCACTCTCTGTGTGTAGCGCCCTGCTCTCTGTGTGTAACGCCCCGCTCTCTGTGTGTAGCGCCATGCTCTCTGTGTGTAACGCCCCGCTCTCTGTGTGTAACGCCCCGCTCTCTGTGTGTAGCGCCCCGCTCTCTCTCTGTGTGTAGCGCCCCGCTCTCTGTGTGTAACGCCCCGCTCTCTGTGTGTAGCGCCCCGCTCTCTCTCTGTGTGTAGCGCCCCGCTCTCTCTCTGTGTGTAACGCCCCGCTCTCTGTGTGTAACGCCCCGCTCTCTGTGTGTAACGCCCCGCTCTCTGTGTGTAACGCCCCGCTCTCTGTGTGTAGCGCCCCGCTCTCTCTGTGTGTAGCGCCCCGCTCTCTCTCTGTGTGTAACGCCCCGCTCTCTGTGTGTAACGCCCCGCTCTCTGTGTGTAACGCCCCGCCCTCTGTGTGTAGCGCCCCGCTCTCTCTGTGGGTAGCGCCCCGCTCTCTGTGTGTAGCGCCCCGCTCTCTGTGTGTAGCGCCCCGCTCTCTCTCTGTGTGTAGCGTCCCGCTCTCTGTGTGTAACGCCCCGCTCTCTGTGTGTAGTGCCCCGCTCTCTGTGTGTAGCGCCCCGCTCTCTGTGTGTAGCGCCCCGCTCTCTGTGTGTAGCGCCCCGCTCTCTGTGTGTAGCGCCCTGCTCTCTGTGTGTAGCGCCCCGCTCTCTGTGTGTAATGCCCTGCTCTCTGTGTGTAACGCCCCGCTCTCTGTGTGTAATGCCCTGCTCTCTGTGTGTAGCACCCTGCTCTCTGTGTGTAGTGCCCCGCTCTCTCTGTGTGTAGCGCCCCGCTCTCTGTGTGTAGCGCCCTGCTCTCTGTGTGTAGCGCCCCGCTCTCTGTGTGTAATGCCCTGCTCTCTGTGTGTAGTGCCCCGCTCTCTCTGTGTGTAGGGC
The DNA here is from genome assembly GCA_030390025.1 of Squalus acanthias. Classification (NCBI taxonomy): domain Eukaryota; kingdom Metazoa; phylum Chordata; class Chondrichthyes; order Squaliformes; family Squalidae; genus Squalus; species Squalus acanthias. The sequence continues at coordinate 64,648,924 of CM059442.1, forward strand.
CCCGCTCTCTCTCTGTGTGTAGCGCCCCGCTCTCTCTGTGTGTAGCGCCCCGCTCTCTGTGTGTAAGGCCCCGCTCTCTGTGTGTAATGCCCTGCTCTCTGTGTGTAACGCCCCGCTCTCTGTGTGTAGCGCCCCGCTCTCTGTGTGTAACGCCCCGCTCTCTGTGTGTAGCGCCCCGCTCTCTGTGTGTAGCGCCCCGCTCTCTGTGTGTAGCGCCCCGCTCTCTGTGTGTAGCGCCCCGCTCTCTGTGTGTAGCGCCCCGCTCTCTGTGTGTAGCGCCCCGCTCTCTGTGTGTAGCGCCCCGCTCTCTGTGTGTAACGCCATGCTCTCTGTGTGTAACGCCATGCTCTCTGTGTGTAGCGCCCCGCTCTCTGTGTAGCGCCCCGCTCTCTGTGTGTAGCGCCCCGCTCTCTGTGTGTGTAGCGCCCCGCTCTCTGTGTGTAACGCCATGCTCTCTGTGTGTAACGCCCCGCTCTCTGTGTAGCGCCCCGCTCTCTGTGTGTAGCGCCCCGCTCTCTGTGTGTGTAGCGCCCCGCTCTCTGTGTGTAACGCCATGCTCTCTGTGTGTAGCGCCCCGCTCTCTGTGTGTAACGCCCCGCTCTCTGTGTGTAATGCCCCGCTCTCTGTGTGTAACGCCCCGCTCTCTGTGTGTAGTGCCCCGCTCTCTGTGTGTAGCGCCCTGCTCTCTCTCTGTGTGTAGCACCCCGCTCTCTGTGTGTAACGCCCCGCTCTCTCTGTGTGTAGCGCCCCGCTCTCTGTGTGTAGTGCCCCGCTCTCTGTGTGTAACGCCCCGCTCTCTGTGTGTAGCGCCCCGCTCTCTGTGTGTAGCGCCCCGCTCTCTGTGTGTAGCGCCCCGCTCTCTCTGTGTGTAACGCCCCGCTCTCTGTGTGTAGCGCCCCGCTCTCTCTGTGTGTAACGCCCCGCTCTCTGTGTGTAACGCCCCGCTCTCTGTGTGTAGCGCCCCGCTCTCTGTGTGTAGCGCCCCGCTCTCTCTGTGTGTTGCGCCCCGCTCTCTCTGTGTGTTGCGCCCCGCTCTCTCTGTGTGTAGCGCCCCGCTCTCTGTGTGTAGGGCCCCGCTCTCTCTCTGTGTGTAGCGCCCCGCTCTCTCTGTGTGTAGCGCCCCGCTCTCTGTGTGTAGCGCCCCGCTCTCTCTGTGTGTAGCGCCCCGCTCTCTGTGTGTAACGCCCCGCTCTCTGTGTGTAGCGCCCCGCTCTCTCTCTGTGTGTAGCGCCCCGCTCTCTGTGTGTAGCGCCCCGCTCTCTCTCTGTGTGTAGCGCCCCGCTCTCTCTGTGTGTAGCGCCCCGCTCTCTGCGGGTAGCGCCCCGCTCTCTGTGTGTAACGCCCCGCTCTCTGTGTGTAGCGCCCCGCTCTCTGTGTGTAACGCCCCGCTCTCTGTGTGTAACGCCCCGCTCTCTGTGTGTAGCGCCCCGCTCTCTGTGTGTAGCGCCCCGCTCTCTGTGTGTAATGCCCTGCTCTCTGTGTGTAGCGCCCCGCTCTCTGTGTGTAGCGCCCCGCTCTCTCTGTGTGTGTGTAACGCCCCGCTCTCTGTGTGTAGCGCCCCGCTCTCTCTCTGTGTGTAACGCCCCGCTCTCTGTGTGTAATGCCCTGCTCTCTGTGTGTAGCGCCCCGCTCTCTGTGTGTAATGCCCTGCTCTCTGTGTGTAGCGCTCCGCTCTCTGCGGGTAGCGCCCCGCTCTCTGTGTGTAGCGCCCCGCTCTCTGTGTAGCGCCCCGCTCTCTGTGTGTAGCGCCCCGCTCTCTGTGTGTAGCGCCCCGCTCTCTGTGTGTAGCGCCCTGCTCTCTGTGTGTAACGCCCCGCTCTCTGTGTGTAGTGCCCCGCTCTCTGTGTGTAACGCCCCGCTCTCTGTGTGTAAGGCCCCGCTCTCTGTGTGTAGCGCCCCGCTCTCTGTGTGTAGCGCCCTGCTCTCTGTGTGTAACGCCCCGCTCTCTGTGTGTAGTGCCCCGCTCTCTGTGTGTAACGCCCCGCTCTCTGTGTGTAAGGCCCCGCTCTCTGTGTGTAGCGCCCCGCTCTCTGTGTGTAACGCCCCGCTCTCTGTGTGTAACGCCCCGCTCTCTGTGTGTAGCGCCCCGCTCTCTCTCTGTGTGTAGCGCCCCGCTCTCTCTCTGTGTGTAGCGCCCCGCTCTCTCTCTGTGTGTAGCGCCCCGCTCTCTCTCTGTGTGTAGCGCCCCGCTCTCTGTGTGTAACGCCCCGCTCTCTGTGTGTAGCGCCCCGCTCTCTGTGTGTAACGCCCCGCTCTCTGTGTGTAGCGCCCCGCTCTCTCTCTGTGTGTAGCGCCCCGCTCTCTCTCTGTGTGTAGCGCCCCGCTCTCTCTCTGTGTGTAGCGCCCCGCTCTCTGTGTGTAACGCCCCGCTCTCTGTGTGTAGCGCCCCGCTCTCTGTGTGTAGCGCCCTGCTCTATTTGTGTAGCGCCCCGCTGTCTGTGTGTAGCGCCCCGCTCTCTGCGTGTAGCGCCCCGCTCTCTGCGTGTAGCGCCCCGCTCTCTGCGGGTAGCGCCCCGCTCTCTGTGTGTAGCGCCCCGCTCTCTGCGGGTAGCGCCCCGCTCTCTGTGTGTAGCGCCCCGCTGTCTGTGTGTAGCGCCCCGCTCTCTGCGTGTAGCGCCCCGCTCTCTGCGGGTAGCGCCCCGCTCTCTGTGTGTAGCGCCCCGCTGTCTGTGTGTAGCGCCCCGCTCTCTGTGTGTAGCGCCCCGCTGTCTGTGTGTAGCGCCCCGCTCTCTGCGTGTAGCGCCCCGCGCTCTGTGGGTAGCGCCCCGCTCTCTGCGGGTAGCGCCCCGCGCTCTGTGGGTAGCGCCCCGCTCTCTGTGTGTAGCGCCCCGCTCTCTGCGTGTAGCGCCCCGCTCTCTGTGTGTAGTGCCCCGCTGTCTGTGTGTAGCGCCCCGCTCTCTGCGTGTAGCGCCCCGCTCTCTGCGGGTAGCGCCCCGCTCTCTGTGTGTAGTGCCCCGCTCTCTCTCTGTGTGTAGCGCCCCGCTCTCTGTGTGTAGCGCCCCGCTCTCTGTGTGTAGCGCCCCGCTCTCTGCGGGTAGCGCCCCGCTCTCTGTGTGTAGTGCCCCGCTTTCTGCGGGTAGCGCCCCGCGCTCTGTGGGTAGCGCCCCGCTCTCTGTGTGTAGCGCCCCGCTCTCTGTGTGTAGCGCCCTAAGTTAATTGATTAGCGCTTGATTTAGCGCTCCAGTTCTCTCTTGGAGTGCTAACAATCAATTTAGCGGGTGGTCAGAAGGATTAGCGCCTGGCGCTAATTCTCCAACTTTTTAAATTTAGTGCCCCAACTGGGGCGATACCAAATTTCTAGCCCTTCACAGTTTAGTTTCTATAACTCTCTCTCAGTTTAGTTTCTGTATCTCTCACAGTTCAGAGTCTGTATCTCTTAGTTTTGTTTCTGTAACTCTCTCACAGTTTAGTTTCTGTATCTCTCAGTTTAGTTTCAGGAGCTCTCTCACAGTTTAGTTTCTGTAACTCTCACAGTTTAGTTTCTGTATCTCAGTTTAGTTTCTGTATCTCTCACAGTTTAGTTTCTGTATCTCAGTTTAGTTTCTGTATCTCACAGTTTAGTTTCTGTATCTCAGTTTAGTTTCTGTATCTCACAGTTTAGTTTCTGTATCTCAGTTTAGTTTCTGTATCTCTCACAGTTTAGTTTCTGTATCTCAGTTTAGTTTCTGTATCTCTCACAGTTTAGTTTCTGTATCTCTCACAGTTTAGTTTCTGTAACTCTCACAGTTTAGTTTCTGTATCTCAGTTTAGTTTCTGTATCTCTCACAGTTTAGTTTCTGTAACTCTCACAGTTTAGTTTCTGTATCTCAGTTTAGTTTCTGTATCTCTCACAGTTTAGTTTCTGTATCTCAGTTTAGTTTCTGTATCTCTCACAGTTTAGTTTCTGTATCTCAGTTTAGTTTCTGTATATCTCACAGTTTAGTTTCTGCATCTCAGTTTAGTTTCTGTATCTCTCACAGTTTAGTTTCTGTAACTCTCACAGTTTAGTTTCTGTATTGTAATGTATTATCACATGGTTTGTCGCATGGTTTAGTATGATCATGCTCAGTTCGCTCTGGCCTAGTAAAACAAGCACATGGACGAGCAACTCATCCTATCTCTGTCCTTCATTTGTTCTACCCACCTATATTACATTTTTGGCGATGAGGATGGGATCCCAAAGCCATTTTTAGGGATCATGGAAGGACACAGTGTTCAACCTTCGAGTGCAAAAATTTAATGTGAATTTGTGACACCTAAACTGAATCTTTGTGATGTTTTACTGTTAATGCTGATGCAGAATCGTCCGTGCTTCGCCTTGGCGTGAATGTATAGACAGCAATAGCGGCGTTGAATCTCACAGGTACACAGGTAGCGTGCTGAGTCACTGTTCAACGGGATCAGGACAATCATGGCCGCGCCTACGGGATTCATCAGAAGCCTCGGCATGTATGATCCAGCTCGCGAACCATTCAGTTCTTACATTGAGCGGATGGAGATGTTTTTAAGGCCAACAACATTATTGAGACCAAAGGTGCAGATGAGAATGTTCAAGCTCAAAATGAAGTAATTTGCGAATCTAAAAAACAATTTTTCTAACGGAGATCAGGCCAGATGTCTATGGAATGTTGATAAGCCTACTCACGCCCGAGAAAGCGAAGGATGTGTCATTTGAAGACATTGTCGTGAATCTCAAGGACCATTTCGACCCAAAGCCATTAGAAATAGCAGAGAGCTATAAGTTTGGTACCAGAAACTAAAAACAAAGTGAAACCATCAGTGAGTACATTGTAGCTCTTAAAAACCTGTCTTTGCATTGTAACTTCGGCACATTTTTGGATCATGTGTTGCGAGATAAGTTTGTGTGTGGACTGGTGGATGAGCGCACACAGTCCAAGTTACTGAACACTCTGAACCTAACGTTGACATATCATGCAAAATTGCCCTATCTATGGAGATGGCATCTAAGAATGCTAGGGAGCTCCGTCCAACTCCAGTGACTAGTGCAGCCGAGGTCTACAGTCATAAAGCCACCGCCAAACCTAAAGTTGTGAGACCGAGTCAAAAGCATGTCGGTGAGAGCAGTTCAGTGAATTGTTATCGCTGCAATGGAAATCACTCACCACAGTCCTGCCAATACAGAAATGCAGAGTGTTTTCACTGCCAGAAGCAAGGCCATATTTCAACAGCTTGCACAGCTAGATCGAAAGGAGGAAGTAAGAACCATTCTAGTGGCAATGCAAAACAGCGACAACAAAAGGGAGGAATTCACAATATTGAAGTGAACACACCTGATGTTGAAGAACTAGGCATCTACAGTATCTATGCCACTAGCGACAACACTGGCCGTCGTGAGAAAGACTTCCGTACAAAACTTTTGATCAACGAGCAGTATATTGGTATGTATATCGACACGGCGGTGGACTGCTCTATCATGAGTAAGGACACATATGAGAGTAAGCTTAATCAAATACCACTTACAAAGAATACCGTAGAGTTAATAACCTACTCCGGAGAAATCCTAGAGACATGTGGACAAATGGAATGTACAGTTCAGCACAATGTTCAGTCAGTAAAGCTGCCTATTATTGTAGCGAGCTCCAACAACAGGCCAACCCTCCTGGGCAAAGACTGTTTGAGAAAGTTAAAACTAGACTGGAAAAACATCTTCAGTATAGATGCTTCAAAGAAGCGACTCGACACAATGCTGAACAAATATAAAAGCATGTTCTCAGACAGTTATGAGGGCATCATTGGGTATGACGCGCATATCCGCATCAAGTCCAACACGAAGCCTGTCTATTGTAAGGCAAGGCCGGTCCCCTATGCGTTGAAAAGTCAGGTGGAGGAAGAACTAGAGAAACTGAGAGAAAACGGAGTGCTAGTAAAAACTGACAAAAGTGAATGGGTTACCTCGATTGTGGTTGTGCCCAAAGCAGACAAAACTGTACGCTTGTGCGGTGACTACAAAGTTACTTCCAATTAAACAGTTGACGATGAGCAGTACGCATTACCTACGTCGCAAGATTTGTATACCACACTCTCTGGGTCAAAGGTTTTCTCCAAGCTTGACCTGTCGCTCAGCTGAATGTTGACAAAGAGAGTCAACAGTATCTCACTATCAACACACATAAGGGACTGTACTCATACACCAAGCGGCCGTATGGTGTAAAGTCCTCCCCCAAAATCTTCCAGGCTACGATGGATAAGATTTTGCAAGGAATTCCAAACTGCTTATGCAATCAAGATGATGTGCTGATCGCAACAAACAGCAAGGAAGAAAATCTAGAATTGTTAGATTTAGTGCTTCAAAGGTTGAATTCCCACAATGTCAAATTGAAAATAAGCAAATGTGATTTTGTGCAGCCCGAGGTTGTGTACCTTGGTCTGAAAGTTGATGCAAATGGCTTGCAACTAGTTAAGGAAAAGGTTGATGCTGTCATCAATGCTCCAAACCCACAGAACGTGTCTGAGTTAAGATCTTTCCTTGGAATGGTCCAGTACTACGCACGTTTCTTACCTGAGTTAGCGACCATGTTAGCTCCATTGCACGAGCTCCTCAAGAAGGATGTCCAGTGAAAGTGGACAAAAGTGCAACAGGAAGCTTACGATGTTTGTAAGAGAAGTCTCTCTAGCGATGCTCTACTTGTGCACTACGACACAGAGTGTGAGCTTAAGTTAGCGTGTGATGCTTCTAGCTATGGTGTGGGAGCTGTCATAAGCCACATAATGGATGTTGTTTAACAGAACCATTGGTCCTGTCTTCTTGTGGGAATGTGCGTGGGGACATGATCTTCACCGCGCGTCAAATACAAGAGAAATGCAGGGAACAGCACCAACCGCTGTACATGGCCTTCTTTGACGTCACAAAGACCTTTGACACTGTCAACCGTGAAGGATTATGGAGTGTCCTTCTCAAATTCGGCTGCCCTCAAAAGTTTGTCACCTGCTTCACAACGACATGCAAGTCGTGATCCTGACCAACTGATCCACCACAGACCCAATTCACATATGGACCAGGGTCAAGCAAGGCTGTGTCATCGCACCAACGCTCTTCTCGATCTTCCTTGCTGCAATGCTCCATCTCACCCTCAGAAAGCTCCCCGCTGGAGTGGAGCTAATCCACAGAACAAACGGGAAACTGTTCAACCTCCGTCGCCTCCAGTCCAGATCCAAGGTTGTCCCATCCTCTGTCATCGAATTACAGTACACAGACGACGCTTGCGTCTGCGCACACTCGGAGGTCGAACTCCAAACCATCGTCAACACCTTCACTGAAATGTACGAGAGCATGGGCCTTACACTAAACATCCGTAATACAAAGGTCCTCTACCAACCTGCCCCCGCCACACAGTACTGCTCCCCGATTATCAAAATCCACGCGAGACCTTGGACAATGTGGACCACTTTCCATACCTTGGGAGCCTACTGTGAATAAGGGCAGACGTCGATGACGAAGTCCAACACCGCCTTCAGTGTGCCAGTATAGCCTTCGGTCGCCTGAGGAAGAGAGTATTTGAAGACAGGACCTCAAACCCGGCACCAAGCTCATGGTCTACAGAGCAATAGTGATTCCCACCCTCATGTATGCTTCAGAGACATGGACCATGTACAGCAGGCACCTCAAAGCACTGGAGAGGTACCACCAACGCTGCCTCCGCAAGATCCTGCAAATCCATTGGCAGGATAGGCGCACCAACGTCAGTGTTCTCGCTCAGGCCAACATCCCCAGCATCGAAGCTTTGACAACGCTCGATCAGCTCCGATGGACGGGTCACATTGTCCGCATGCCCGATACGAGACTCCCAAAACAAGCGCTCTACTTGGAGCTCCGACACGGCAGGAGAGCCCCAGGTGGGCAGAGGAAACACTTCAAGGACACCCTCAAAGCCTCCTTGAAAAAGTGTAACATCCCCACCGACATCTGGGAATCCCTGGCCCAAGACCGCTCTAAGTGGAGGAGAAGCATCCGGGAAGGCGGCCGAACACCTCGAGTCTCTTCGCCGGGAGCAAGCGGAAGCCAAGCGCAAACAGCGGAAGGAGCGCACGTCAACCCAAGCACCCCACCCACCCGCCCCATCAACCACCTGTGACAGAGACTGTAGGTCCTGCATTGGACTCATCAGTCACCTGAGAACTAATTTTTAGTGTGGAAGCAAGTCATCCTCGGTTACGAGGGACTGCCTAAGAAGAAGAAGAAGAATGGATGTTGTTTAACAGAAGCATTGGTCCTTTCTTCTTGTGGGAACGTGCGTTCCCTCCACTTGCTGATACGGCACAAAGTGGTGATTGAGAGAGACAGACTAGCAGAATCACAGTGCCACGTAGCAGAGATTGACCCTTGAGTCAGGTGTAGGTTGTGATTGTGACCCTTGATAAAAAAGTTAGTGATAAATTGCCTTTACACAGACCAAACAAACCAGAGATCAAATTGCATTTTCTTTTTTTTTTGACTGCATAATTTTCCAAACAAGACATTTAACTAACGAGTGGGAGGAAAACTCTCATTCATTTTAATAGGAAGAGAGGACAGATTGAGAGAAAACAATTTCGAGACTATTAATTACCATCTTCAACAGAGGCAGGGAGAAAAGGAGGCAGAACTATTAATTACCAGGAACATTAATGGACTATAATGGTCCAATACAACTGTGTTACAGCTCTACTGTATTGCATGAACTTGCATTTATATATCATCTTTCACGGCCTGAGGACATCCCAAAGCGCTTTGCATCCAGAGACGTGAGCACAAAATCTAGGCTGACACTCCAGCGCCGCCCATCTTATCGACCCCCTCCTGGTACGGGGGTGTGAGTCAGGCTAAGGACCTGTCCACAGAAAAAGGGCCCTCGGTACAGACAAAATCCAGAGCACGATTTGCTGGGAGGTAAAAGCAGTGAAAGAAAGATCTTGAATTTCTAGAGCACCTTTCACGACCTCAGGACGTCCCAAAGCGCTTTACAGCCAATGAATTTCTTCTGAAATGTAGTCACTGTTGTAATTTAGGAAAATACGGCAGCCAATTTATGCACAGCAAGGTCCCAGAAACAGCAATGAGGCAAATGTCCCCGGTGTCCCGACCAATATTTATCCCTCAACCAACATCACAAAAAAACAGATTATCTGGTCATTATCACATTGCTGTTAATGGGAGCTTGCTGTGCGCAAATTGGCTGCCGCGTTTCCTACATTAACAGTGACTGAACTTCAAAAGTACTTCATTGGCTGTAAAGTGCTTTGGGACGTCCTGAGGTGGTGAAAGGTGTTATAGAAATGCATGTACTTTTTTTCTTTTTAAATGACCAGATAATCTGTTTTCGATTTGGTTGAAGGATAATTATTGGCCAGGACACCGGGGAGAACTCCCCTGCTCTTCTTCAAAATAGTGCCATGGGATCTTATACGTCCACCTGAGAGAGCAGACGGGGCCTTGGTTTAACATCTCATCCGAATGACAGCACCTCCGACAGTGCAGCGGACCTCCCTCAGTACTGCACTGGAGTGTCAACCTAGATTTTTCTGCTCAAGTCTGGTGTGGAACTTGAATCCACAACCGTCTGACTCAGAGGCGAGGGTGCTACCAACTGAGCCATGGCTGACACAGGGGGGGAACGTCCTATATCCTTTGCTGCTGCACACGCTCCACTTCCTGGCTTTTGTCTTCCATCAGGGCAGCTCCCTGTCAGAACATTAGCCGTCTGCCATGGCCAAGGGGTCCCCAGCGGAAGGCTCTGTACTCGGGGGCTCCTTCCCAGCACCAGTGGGGACCTGGGGCGGCAGCGAGTAATTATTTGAGTCGCCTCACAGATGCACTGGGTGCTCGCCCTCCTGCGCCTGGGACTAAACCTCTTCCTGTCGTCCCTCTTTCACTATTTAAAAGAGCAGCTGTTCCATTCCTGGTTGCATTTACACCAGCCATGTTTACTATTCGTCACAGAGCGAGCAGCTTGGGGTGGGTCTGCCCCCTGGCCTGGCAAAATCTGGTCGTGCACAGGTCCAGGGAGCGTAAGATCACCGGGGAGGGTCTCTCTGACGCCTCGTCCATGTTCTGGTCTCTGGTGCAAACAGAACATGAACTTACATTGGCTCCAATCTTCCCACTGCCAGTGGGCACCACAGGATATTGACTGTTTTATTAAACCGAATCTCCAAATTATAAAGTAAAGATTTTTACTCACATTCATTCTTTAATAGCTTGTACAGGCCATCTGTGTTTTTTATGCAGTGCCCTCCTGTAAGAGGGAGGGTTGCGGGGATTGGGGCGGCGGCGGTGGGCGTTTGGGTACTTTTCCAATGCCACCCCAATGGCCTGGACACAAGAGCCAATGAGCGCCTGAAACAGATTAACTGGTCACTCCCTCTCATCGCTGCCTGCGGGATCTTGCTGTGTGTAAAACGGCTGCTGCGTTTGCCTCCATAAGTCACCGTGCTTCAAAGTAATTCACACATGCGTGCGTGTTGGTGCGTGAGTGTGAGTATAGCACTGAGGGCTGTGGAGGGCACAATCGGGATATTGTGGGGCGTGCAACCCATGATCTTCTGTCCACTAAGTATAGCAAATTATGGGATGCATTCTCTCTCTGCCCGCACCCCCAGTTTCCCAATTTGCGCTCCCAACAGGTGAGGCTCACTTCAGGAGGGGGGGGAGGCGCACGACCAATCAACATGTCCTTCCCATTAAAGGCACAGAGCTGGTTTTAGTTTCTGTTGAATAATGTGAAGCTCAGAATAGTGGCGTTGCTCCGGATGGGGATTTAAAGTTTTTTTTGTTGAAAAAGGGCTTACTCTTGTAAAAACATGCACATTTTAACTTTGTTAGGATAAGGGCGCTCTCAATGGGTCGGGTGCTGCAATGATCCAGGGTCAGACACATTGACTCGGAACGTATTAGCGAGCCTAATGCATTCAGCACTCTGCCTGGAAATCTGGGTCGCCCGTCAGTGAAGTGAGAATATGGAGTTACGCAAGTGCTGAGATCGTCCAGATCAAAATAGCGATCCTGGAATGAAAAGTCTCTGTTTCTGCGTCACTCTGTTTTTTCATTAATTTCATAGCAAGAGGTATCAGGCCCATTTGTTTTACATTTGTAATTTAATTAAAACATGATGTTCGTCATTTGAACCATTCAATTAGCTGTTCCAGTCTCCCACCCCCACCCACCAACCCCCTAACGAGCCCTACTGAAGAGAGACTGCTTTCCCTTATTTCCTCTCCCAATTTTCTCTCTCTCCCCACCAAAGGTCTTGACCCTCACCCAGGCCCCGGATCCTGCACCAGCGGCCATATTTCTACAGCAGGCCAGAGGGCGAGGGCGGAGCTTTTCGAGGCCCCTTAGGCAGCGAGCGGGGTGGGGGCGGGGCTTATCGGAGGCTCGCCAGGGCTTTGCCGGTGGATTTTTCCATCCATCCGTTGGCGGGGCAGGGCCTCAGAGAGTTTGTCCCCGAGCGGTGGGTGACAGGCCAAGCGACCGGCCTGCCATCTTCAACCGTTGTCCTACTCTCCGCTACTCATGGATAGCAATCAGGTGCAGGGCTCTGGCTGGTGTCCGTTTTCCACCCCCCCCCCACCCCCCCACTCTAATTTGGGGTGCCGAGGCAGATCGTGATACCTGCTAACACCCAGGCTGAGGTGGCTTAACTCAGTACAGAATAGGGATTGAACAGAGGACCTCCTATCCTGCAAGGTGTACTGAGCCACTATCAGCTCTGACAACCATTTCTTTTTATTGCATGCGTGTGTGCGTGGAATATTTTTCTTTTAGCTGCAGGTGCCTATGACGGGATGATAGGAAAGATTTCAGGGGAGTTACTGAACTTGACAGGACACGAGAACTGAATTAATGATAGTGGACACCCCGGCACTAACCAAAGGCACTTCAGTAACTGTGCCACCTCAACTGTGGGCTTTCATTTCCTTTGGCAGCACAATGCTTAACATGTAAAATTTCTTTGTGCACTGGTTTCACAGCCAATAACCCATTTATGTTAAATGTTAAAATGACTTCCCGTAGAGAATTATACAAACACATTAACCAGCAATGTACCAGAGGACAAGGAACCCCTGCGTGTGTCAGCTGTGGCTCAGTGGGTAGCACTCTCGCCTCTAAGTCAGTGAGGCTGTGGATTCATAGTCCCACTCCAGAGACTTGAACACAAAACCCAGGCCGATAATCCAGTGCAGTACTGATGGAGCGCTGCACTGTCAGAGGTGCCGTTTTTCAGCTCAGACATTAAACCGAAGCCCCGCCTGTCCTCTCAGATGAACATAAAAGATCCCACGGCACTATTTCAAAGAAGAGCAGGGGAGTTCTCTCTGGTGTCCTGACCAATATTTGTCCCTCAACCAACATCATTGAAACAGATTATCTGGTCATTTATCTCATTGTTGTTTGTGAGACTTTGCTGTGTGCAAATTGGCTGCTGTGTTTCCGACATTACAACACTTCAAAAGTACTTCATTGGCTGTAAAGTGCATTGGGGTGTTCTGAGGTTGTGAATGGTGCTATATAAATGCAAGTCTTTCTTTCTTGCATTTGCTCATTCAGCTCTGGGTACACATATAAACTGCACCAGCTCTGTGCCAGTGTCTGAATGATATTATCAGCAGTCGCTGTTCGATTTAAAAAGAATAGACGAAAATAAATAGGAAAATAAGACATTCAAATTAATCATAATTTATTTTAGTTCAATTGTTTTTAAAGAGTCTAATGATAAGAGGACCAGATGGTGTGAAAGGTTAGGACGTTGTCCTGTTCCCTTTGGGATCTGGATTTGAATCAGGCCCAGACTGATGAAATAAATATCTCCTCTCTCAGCTAGCTGTGAAGGTTCCATGAGGATTGAGCCCAGGGGAGTACCAACTCGGTTCCTAGTGGGAATAAGTCCAAAGCACAACACTGCCGGTGATTCGACACAAGTTGATAATGAGTCCAATTGGACAAATATAAGTGTCTTATGAGGTGGAGTTGAGGCAACTAATTGGTGTAGAAGAGAGAGAGCGCTTTAGACTGCAAATGACATGGACTACACTGACTAGGAAGTGTTTCATGGTAACACTGAATGCGCAAAGTGTTCCATTCCTCAGGATATAAAACCCTGCTGTAAAATCCATGAACCTTTCAGGAAAAATGGACGCTATTGTTAACCTCCCCGTCCTGCTTTACCAGATGACCTTGAGGAATTTGAACACAAAAACTGATTCCAGGGATGGGGGGATTGTCCTATGAGGAGAGATTGAGTAGACTAGGTCTATATTCCCTGGAGTTTAGAAGAATGAGAAGTGATCTCATTGAAACATGCAAAATTCTTAAAGGGCTTGACAGGGTAGATGCAGGGAGCATGTTTCCCCTGGCTGGGGAGTCTAGAACCAGGGGTCACAGTCTCAGAATAAGGTGTCGGCCGTTTAGGACTGAGATGAGGAGAAATTTCTTCACTCTAAGGGTTGTGAATCTTTGGAATTCTCTACCCCAGAGAGCTGTGGATGCTTAGTCATTGAGTATATTCAAGATATATATATATATATAAAGATATATATATACGTAGGATTACATAGGATATACAGCACAGAAACAGGCCATTCAGCCCAACCAGTCCATGCCGGCGTTTATGCTCCACTCGAGCCTCCTCCCGTCTTTCCTCATCTAAATCTTTCAGCGTAACCCTCTATTCCCTTCTCCTCATATACTTATCTAGCCTTCCCTTAAATGCATCTATACTATTTGCTTCAACCACTCCCTGTGGTAGCGAGTTCCACATTCTCACCACTCTTTGGGTAAAGAAGTTTCTTCTGAATTCCCTATTGGATTTCTTGGTGACTATCTTATATTGATGGCCTCTAGTTTTGCTCTTCCCCACAAGTGGAAACATTCTCTCTCTATCCACTCTATCAAAACCTCTCATAATTTTAAAGGCCTCTATTCGGTCACCCCTCAGCCTTCTTTTTTCAAGAGGAAAGAGACCCAGCCTGTTCATCTTTTCCTGATATGTATACCCTCGCATTTCTGGTATCATCCTTGTAAATCTTCTCTGCACCCTCTCCAGTGCCTCTATATCCTTTTTATAATATGGTGACCAGAACTGTACGCTGTACTCTAAGTGTGGTCTAACCAAGGTTCGATACAGGTTTAGCATAACTTCCCTACTTTTCAATTCTATCCCTCTAGAAATAAACTCTAGTGCTTGGTTTGCTTTTTTTATGGTCTTGCTAACCTGTGTCGCAGCTTTTAGTGATTTGTGTATTTGTACTGCGCGATTCCTTTGTTCCTCTACCTCAGCTAGACTCGCACCCTCCAAGTGATAAGTGACGTCCCTATTCTTCCTACCAAAATGTAATACTTCACATTTATCTGTGTTGAACTTCATTTGCCAATTATTTGCCCATTCTGCAAGTTTATTAATGTCCTCCTGTAATTTGTTGCAGTCCTCCTCAGTATTGACTATCCCCCCCAATTTGGTGTCATCTGCAAATTTAGAAATTATGTTTTTGATTCCAAAGATAAATCGTTAATATAAATTGTGAACAGCAGTGGTCCCAGCACTGATCCTTGTGGAACACCACTACCCACCTTCTGCCACTGTGAATAGCTACCTTTTACTCCCACTCTCTGCTTTCTGTCTTGAAGCCAGCCAGCAATCCATTCTGCTACTTGTCCCGATATATGCTCCAATTTCTTATTTTCTTATGTTCTTATAAAACTTGCACTGTGCGGTATTAGTGTGCAAATGGCGAATAGGTTTGCATCAAAATATTTTGCCCGCTATTTAACGGAGATTTAACCTATTTATTTGAAGCAGATTAACATCATTACAAAAGGTGTGTGTAACGTACTTTGATATGAAAGCATTGAGCATTCATATGCTAGTGTGGAGCAACAAAACAGCTGGAACTCAGGGCTGTGGGTTTGGAATTTCCCAGCAACGTCTCCTGTGCAAATTGTCTAACGATATTTTCTGTGAGTGCGCAGATTCCATCATCCCCCGAAATCTGAGTCTTTCACTCTGTGCCTGTACTGAGTTAGCGTAGCCCAGGGTTAACACTTACCCTATTTAGCAGTAATACTGTACACTGGACATTATGTAGGATTTCCACTATGTCTCCTGTGAATCTGGAAAATATCAAATGCTAACCTACTTTGTACAGGCTAAAACTGATGACCAGATTTATTTATAATTAGTTGATTAAAGCAAAGACACATGCAGATACTGTGCAATCTAAGTAGTGATTTGCAATACAGATGAACAATTGATTGTTTAAAAGAATTCCACTGTCAGCTGTGGCTCAGTGGGTAGCATTCTTGCCTCTCAGTCTGAAGGTTGTGGGTTCAAGTCCCCCTCCAGAGACTTGAATATGAAAATCTAGTCTGACACTCCAGTGCAGGGCTAAGGGAGTGCTGCACAGGTGGAGGTGCTGTCTTTCAGACCAGATGTTAAACTGAAGCCCTGTCTGCCCTCTCAGGTGGATGTAAAAGATCCCATAGCACTATTTCACAGGGGAGTTCTCCCTGGGTGTGCTGATCAGTATTTATCTCTCAACCAACATCACTCAAAAACAGGATCTGGTCATTATCACATTGCTGTTTGTGGGAGCTTGCTGTGCGCATATTGGCTGCCGTGTTTTCTACATTACAGCAGTGACTATATTTCAAAAGTACTTCATTGGCTGTAAATCACTTTGGGACGTATGAAAGGCGCTATATAAATACAAGTCTTTCTTTCTTATTGCAAAAAATAAGCAGATACCGATGCACCCGGCTGTACCTCAGCCTTGCAACTCGTATCTATAAGCACAGACAGTTTCTTGTGTTTTATACCTTCAAAATTTTGATGTAGAAGCAATTTCTTTGAAGATTGTCTTCAGCAGCCAACTTTGCCGAGGTTGCAAACCAAGCAAGGATTTGACAAGGTAGTCTAGTTAGCAAGTTGGCTGCATCGATCCCACAAAAACAAGCCATGCACTTTGATTTGGGCAGCCAGTTGTTGACACGAAACAACAGCGAAAATACATTTAGGTCAGAATTCCACGTTGAATAAGTCGACATGGTTGCCGCTTGACAACTTCAATTGACTGAGGACTAGGGCAAATATCTGGCACATAATATTCTCAGTCTCTTTAACAGCGACCAAGGCTATTTGCATTACAGCCAGCCGTCTGATTAGCCATCCACAGATTAAAATTAACATATTCTAAAATCATACAGCACAGTAAGGGGCCACTCAGCATAAATAAGGAAATTTCTTAAAGACAGCCTAGAGACATAGATTGTGCGACCACTTTAAACTGAATGATCACAGATTCACTATGTATATATATATATATATATATATGTACACATTATACACACACACACATATAAATGCATTTTGTATCTATGTATATATACGTATAACACTCCAGTGCAGTACTGAGGGAGTGCTGCACTGTTGGAGGTGCCGTCTTTCGGATGAGATGTTAAACCGAGGCCCCGTCTGCTCTCTCAGGTGGACGTAAAAGATCCCACGGCCACTATTTCGAAGAGGAGCAGGGGAGTTATCCCCCGTGTCCTGGGGCCAATATTTATCCCTCAATCAACATAACTAAAACTGATTATCTGGCCAATATCACATTGCTGTGTGTGGGAGCTTGCTGTGCACAAATTGGCCACCGCGTTTCCTATATTACAACAGTGACTACACTTCAAAAGTACTTCAGTGGCTGTAAAGCGCTTTGGGACATCCTGAGGTTGTGAAAGGTGCTATACAAGTGCAAGTCCTTGCTTTTGTTTTCTTTTCATACACAAATATGTGTACATTATATGTGTTTGTTTATTTATATACATATATATCTACCTATACATATTCATTATACGCACATACACATATTTATACAAAGGAAAAGTAAAGGCAATGAAAACATAATTCTATTTCTGTCACGGGCTGATCAGATCAAATTGCACCTAACAGCATTAATTCATCTGTACATTGTATGTACGATTTGGTGAATATTTGCTCTCAAAGCTTTGTGTGATACTGTGCAAAATCTAATAATCCGATGTCTCATCACGTCAGTGTTGAAGAGAACCCTGCATGTCTGCCTAATACAGATCGGCGATCACATACATTTATTTCAATTGACAGACACAAGTTTAGGAAGTAAAATATTTTCTATTACTCCCACCCATTGTTTAACAGCCAGGAGGATTTCAGCACTCAGGTTGTCAGTTAAATAATTACTTTCCACGTTGACACTGGTTATTGTATCCATAAAGAGAAGCTTCCAGAATCCTGCTCGCTCATATTTACTGAAAACAATCCAACACATTACAACGACCTCCTTCCAAATGATCCGTGGGTTTGAACTGATTTAAAATGCATGTATTTATTTAGTTAAAAAATTCTCCTCCTCCAAATTTATTCCTTCATCTGCTGAAAGGGTTGTTGGGGTAGGGTTTTACGAGTGCTGGTGGCCCACACGAAGAAGAGGCCTCGACAGTGAGTATCAACAGGCTAATTGGCTATGGACGTACAGCAACCGGCGTCAGTGTCAGCCACTGGCTCAGTGGGTAGCACACCTAGCCTCTGGAGTCACAAGGTTGTGGGTTCAAGTCCCACTCCATGATACTTGAGCACAAAAATCTAGGCTGACACTCCCAGCGCAGTACTGAGGGAGTGCTGTACTGTCGGAGGTGCCGCCTTTCGGATGAGACGTTGAACCGAGGCCCCATCACTCTCTCAGGTGGATGTAAAAGATCCCATTGCACTATTTCAAAGAAGAGCAGGGAGTTCTCCCCGGTGTCCTGGCAAATATTTACCCTCAATCAACATCACTAAAACAGATTATTTGGTCATTATTGCATTGCTGTTTGTGGGAGCTTGCTGTGTGCAAATTGGCTACCTCATGACTACACTTCAAAATAGTACTACCATTGGCTGGAAATTGCTTTGGGATGCCCTAAACCTAAACCTCTCTTTCCTTCTTTAAGACGCATCTTAAAACCTACCCTTTTGACCAAGCTTTTGGTCATCTGTCCCAATATCTCTTTATGTAGCCCGGTGTCAAGTTTTTGTTTGGTAATGCTCTTGTGAAGCACCTTGGGACATTTTACTATTTAAAGATGCTATATAAATACAA
Source organism: Squalus acanthias (assembly GCA_030390025.1). Classification (NCBI taxonomy): domain Eukaryota; kingdom Metazoa; phylum Chordata; class Chondrichthyes; order Squaliformes; family Squalidae; genus Squalus; species Squalus acanthias. The sequence continues at coordinate 64,667,008 of CM059442.1, forward strand.
GTTGTTGATGTTGTTGTAGATGTTAGAGAGCATAATCGCCTATCAGATGGCCGGCTTTTTCTAGTATCCTATCTAGGAGTGCAACAAAGGTGTTAGGAGAGCCGACCCCTCTCCAGTATTGGAGCAGCATTCAAATCTTAGAGGGACTTGTGGTTTATAGAGAGTTGTTTGGAGGAAAAGGATTGCTTGACATGAAAGAGCAAACAGAGGGGTAGAGGACTTCACTGCCTATGTGCTAAACTGGCCATTGAGAATCGGACGGAATCTATAACGGGCGGGCGATCCAACTCTGCCAGATTATTGCCTTGGCATTGAAGATGATAATCTGTCCCAGAGTGTCTTGGCAGTTTGGGCAATAAAAAGAAATGGGAATTCTTTTTGACATCAGAAGAGATAGTGAGACAAAAAGACCAATAGATGAAGTAAGACTCAGGCTGAAAGTATCAAAGGTAAGACATGGTTGGACTGGTTCGCCTTGCAAATGTATGAAGAAGCTTTGGCCATGGTTATTGTCCCACAGTGGAACTTATTGTCCCATGGTGGAACTTATTGTCCCATGGTGGAACTTATTGTCCCATGGTGGAACTTCAAGTCCTATCTGCTTGAAGAATCCATGCTCTTATAGGGAAGTGAAGGTGTAGTGATTAGAAACTATTGCCTTTTAGAATTGGTGGACACAAGTTACCAGTACAAAGATTTGACATTTGGTCTAGCCTCATTGCATATGGTCCTTGCAAAATGTTTGTCCATAATTGCTCTGGAATGCTCGTCAGTAATAGCTGAGGGCCTATCTCAAAGGGCTACATCTCTCTGTTTACCCAAATGATTGACTAATGAGGGTAAAGTCACAGGAAGGAACTCGGGGAAGTGTTCAACAGGAAGCCTCAACATTCAGCCAATTACGCCTATTAATAAACCTGGAGAAGCCCCAACTGGAGCCTCCAAGGATATCACCTTTATAGGAGCCAGGTTACAGATTGTTCCAGGCCTAGCTTTACTTCCTGGATATCCAGAAAAGCTGGAAGTCCTAAGACTGAGTCACAGAATCACAGCCAATGCCTAACTTGGGTCTCAAGACTGATGGGAACAGCTACCTTTGTTGCCCCGAATCCCAGACTCTTCGTGACTAAATTTGTTGGCTCACTGGCCAACCCAATGTCATGCACCTCCAACTGGTATGGGTGGATTGGCACCAGCTTCTCCTCTATGGTGGAAACAGAGAATGTCTTGGCAGATACCAGAATATAGTCCCTATCGCCAGCAACGATTTCTGACACGCGCAGCAGATGGCTCCTCATTGGAAGCGATCTGCGGCTGGCACAAGGAGCCATCACAAAGGCATATTACCGGGTTAGAGCTGAGGTTAGTCATTAACGTTGCCAACCCTCCAGGATTTAAAGATTAATGTCCTGGACACTAGGAGCGTAATAAACATGGTGTATTTTTCTTTCCTTTTCTTTGAACACTTTCATTTATTATTTACAAAAGTATTGGAGATTGGGGGAAAAAAGGGATGTTTGACTGGGGGCGGGGCGGTTGGAGGCGGGAGGTCATGTGATGAAACCTCCAGGAATCCGTCCAACCAAGAGTTGGCAACCCCCCATTAGTCAGGCTGGTTTTACAACATGTCTTCTGTTAGATAGAAGGCCAATCCTTCTGTGAACCTGTGTAATTGGGTGGGGGTGGGCAGGGGGGAGGAGGAGGAGGGGGAGGCTCTGACCATAGCCTGAAGCCTGAGTCTCCTTTCTGTACCAAGTTCAGAAGGACATGGTTGATCTGAACAAAAGTCGTTCACCAGACATGAAAGCAGGTTAGCTGTGAGTAATGCAGGTCATGTACTACGCCAGAATTACACTCAACAAAGTGCAATCGAGCCGGTGTTAGCAAGCTGTAATGTGTGTAATGTGAATGCATAACCCTTAACCCTTAAACTGCTGGCAGGTCCAGGGAGAAACGCTATCGCGCTAAAACAATCACTAACATTATGGTAATAAAACTGTTTAGGTATCAGGAGTAGCTATAATAGCCTTATATTACCTCAATTATAGTACAGTAATACCTCTGAAAGCAGTGGTCTATTCCAAAGAAAGACTTGCATTTATATAGCACCTTTCACAACTACAGGATGTCCCAAAGCATTTTACAGTAAGTGAAGTACTTTTTGAAGTATAGCCACTGTTGTAGTGTGGGAAACGTGGCAGCCAATTTGCACACGGCAAGGTCCCACAAACAGCAATGCGGTAACAGCGTTTCCTACATTACAACAGTGACTTCACTTCAAGAATACTTCATTGGTTGTAAAGCGCTTTGAGACGTCCAGGGGGTGGTCGTGAAAGGTGCTATATAAATGCAAGTCTTTCTTTTTTAATGACCAGATAATCTGATGTTGGTTGAGGGATAAATATTGGCCAGGATACTGGGGAAAACTCCCCTGCTCTTCTTCAAAATAGTGCCATGGGATCTTTTACGTTCACCAGAGAGAGCAGACGAGGCCTCGGTTTAATGTCTCATCCGAAAGACGGCACCTCCGACAGTGTAGCACTCCCCTCAGCACTGCACTGGGAGTGTCAGCCTAGATTTTGTGCTGAAGTCTCTGGAGTGGGGACTATGAACCCACGACCTTCTGACTCAGAGGCGAGAGAGTGCTACCCACTGAACCATGGCTGACAAAAGAAAAAGTGGATAAGTATAAAGAGGCTCAGTTAGAAACTTCATGCTTATATACACACCAGTACGTGCTCTGGCTGTCAATCAAACGTTACAAGGACAACCCATAAGATGGTTTCCTTGCAGACATCCTGGAGCCACCTATATTAGCTCTTTAATTGACTTCTTTCACCCTTCATGGACTGCGGCTTTGTCTGAGTAGCCTACTTAATGGATTACTTTCACACCTCAGCACCCCTGGCTTTCCTGCCTAGGTAACTGGAGTAATCAAGACCTATTCCAGAGATTTCGCTCGAAACACCTTAACATTTGCCTTCTGTAGTATTTGTCATATTCTCAGCTATTCCCAGCTATCTAGGCTGCTACGCAATAATTGCCACAGTGGCCTACTTCATAAATAAGCACGGAAGGATGAGGTTACTGATGCTCCAGAGATTGGGCACTGGTACATAAGACATAGGGTAACCCTTAGCAACCAAACATTTAAAAGACAGCCTGGAGGATAATGAATGAAGAAGAAATATTGTAGGAAGCTATCTTTCACACAGTAACTTTCAAAACCCTCCTCCACTCTGGCCCTAAGACCAAGACAATAGCACACAAGGTGTAAGTTTTGCAGTGCAGTACTGAGGGATTACTGCATTGTTTGAGGTGCTGTTCTTTTGGATAAGATGTTGAACCAAAGCCCTAACTGCTTGTTCAGGTGCACATTAAAGATGTCCCTATTTGTAGAAGAGTTTTTTCAAATTCAATCATGGGATGTGGGCATCATCACTGGCAAGGCCAGCATTTATTGCCCATCCCTTATTGCCCTTGAGATGAGCCACCTTCTTGACAACTGAGGCCATTTCAGAGGGCAGTTAACAGTCAACCACATTGCTGTGGGACTGGAGTCACAAATAGGCCAGACCGCGTAAGGACGGCAGATTTCCTCCCCTAAAGGACATCAGTGAACCAGATGGGTTTTTACAACAATCTGACAGTTTCATGGTCACCATTACTGACACTAGCTTTTTATTTAATGAACTGAATTTAAATTCTCCAGCTGCCGTGGTGGGATTATGAACTCATGTCTCCATCCAGGCATATTAGTCCAGGTCTTCTGGATTACTAATCCAGCAACATAACCACGGTGCTACCGTTCCCTATGAGTGGGGCAGTTCTCCCGCTGTCCTGGCCAACATTCCTCCCTCAGCCAATAACAACAAGTAAAGCAGTTTCTTCTCACTGCAGCTTGTCTGGATTGTCTCACGTGTAAAATTGCCGTCGCACTGGGACGGAATAGGCTGATTTCCCTGCCTGAATTCCTGGTATGCACGCTGGGCAAGCAAAGATCCATGTTGGGAGCGTGCATTTGTAAAATCTGCCCTTGTATAGTCACACTATACTGAAAGGTATCACAAGTATGAGTTTCAACAGCGTAAACTCCAAGAGTCAACGGGGGAGAAATGCATTATAGCCCCGTTTGGGACGCTAACTTTTATAAGCCAGGCGCTCATGTCTTTCAACTTTTAAAAAATTCGGTTTTGCGCTCCAGGAAGGAAGTAGAGCGCTAAATCAAGCGCTCCACTTACTTCCTGGAGTGCAACAGGCAGCAGGCGGGGCGGTCGGTGTGCAGCGCCGCACAATGGGCCGGGCAGCGCTGCCGCGTTGGAAGGCTCCTTCCCTCCCTTAAAGGGAAGGGCCATCGCTGCAGGCTCTGCAAGAGGAAAACTTACTTGGTCCCCGACGCAGCCGCGATCCGGCCCGATCATCCCGATGCACTGCAGCAGAGTGCCGGGCTGATCGATGGCTGGCGACGAAACAAAAAATAAACCGCAAAGAGCATTTCAGATTTTTTTTTAACCTACCTTGGCCACCTCGCCTTTAAGTATCGCCCCCGAAGTGCTCGGCCTCCCGATCAACAGCTCCTGCAGCTGGCGGTGTCATCGCCTGGCGATACTGCAGGGGGCGGAAATGAACTTCGGGCCCGGGGCGCTACCGGGGCGATGCGCAGCCGGATGACGTCACGATCTCTGGGTGCAGGAGATCGTGGTGCTAGGGGTTACTGCCGCTGCAAACCGGCAGGTGAATTTCGCGGGCGGCGGTAACATCGCTGCGCCCGGGTGGTAAGTCCTTAGCGCCCATTATCGCCCCCCGGAGGTGCTAACGGGAGGCGCTAAGGCACCGAATTTCTAGCCCCAAGAGTTGACGTTTCAATTCATTCGAATCCAAATGAGATAGATTTCTTTCAGAAAATAACATTTTGGGGCACAGTATATGAGTAATTTGAGACATGACGTGTGGTGAATGTAGCATTGCTTGGGGGAACAGGTGACTTTGGACCTATGGTTCCCAAAGGTCTCCACCACTGGGGGTTTTCCTCACATCTGGGTCTGTTGTAGACTAATTGGTAGAGATTGATTGCAATGATTAGTCAACAACTCCATTATCTTTGCATCATGCGAACAGGCCCTGACAGGCCAGACAAACCCTTGAGTATCTTTACTGTGCAGGCCAGAATGAACCTGTGATTATCTTTACTCAACAAACAACAGCCAATCCTCAAGTATCTTTACTAGACAAGTGATAACCAACACTCGAGTAAGTTATGAATAATTAGCATAGTTCTGACATTATCCTGAGCCCCAGGGCAGGATGTTTGGGCAACGATCTCCAGGATCCACTTTCAGAGTAGCCCAGAGCACATCCCTCCCTCTGCACGTGATGTATAGTTACCTTAAGGTCTCCAGACAAAGATGTTGACAATAGTAGTCTCCAAAACATCTAGATTTGCGAAAAAACCTTGAGATTAATACAATCTTTTCAGATTGGAACATATTCCAAGTTTCCTAAAATTTGTAATTCTTTTATAAGAACATAAGAACATAAGAATTAGGAGCAGGAGTAGGCCATATGGCCCCTCGATCCTGCTCCGCCATTCAATAAGATCTTGGCTGACCTTCGACCTCAACTCCACTTTCCCGCCCGATCTCCATATCCCTTGATTCCCCTAGAGTCCAAAAATCTATCGCTCTCAGCCTATAATATACTCAATGACTCGGCATCCACAGCCCTCTGGGGCAGAGAATTCCAAAGATTCACAACCCTCTGAGTGAAGAAATTCCTCCTCATCTCAGTCTTAAATGGCCGACCCCTTATCCTGAGACTGTGCCCCCTAGTTCTGGACTCTCCAGCCAGGGGAAACATATATGCCACTTCAGGTCATTGCTCCTTTGCTCAATGCCTCTCATGGGCCTCCTTGCGAGCAGTCACTGCATTGAGCATTCTTGGCAGATCACCAACTAAACTTTATCATGGTCCACCTGGGCCAACATGAACCAGGCACAATCAAAGGCTGCTGACTGGAGGCCTCAAAACTTCTGAGATTTTCCATTGTTGAATTGGTGGCTCTGTTAATGTCTGCAAAGCAAGGTTTCAAACATGGGGAACAGTAGCATAGTGGTTATGTTACTGGTAGTAGTAATCCAGCAGACCTGGATTAATGATCTAGTGGGAGAGACATAAGTTCAAATCCCACAACAGCAGCTGGGATAAATCTTAAATAAATCTAGAATAACAAGCTGGTATCAGTAATGACTATGAATACTACTGAATTGTTATAAAAACCCATCTGGTTCACTAATGCCCTTTGGAGAAAAAAATATGCCATCACTTACCTGGTCTGGCCTATATGTGACTCCAGACCCACACCAATGTGGTTGACTCTTAACTACCCTCTGAAATGGCCGAGCAAGCCACTCAGTTGTCGCCACCATCTTCTCAAGGGCAATTAGAGATGGTCAATAAATGCTGGCCAGCGATATCCGTATCCTGTAAATGAATAAAAAACAAAATCCCTGCAAGAGCTGTATTTACAACATGCGGCCATGCACTAAGCACGACCACAGATTTGCAAGGTACAAAGAAATGCTCATGAATCATCATTATTTTGCACGATTCAGCATATTTTCAGCAATACAAAATGCAATTCTGGAGAATTTGATGAAACTGCAAACTAGAAACCGGTGTTGGTATCTGCATTCAGATACATGCTGCAACTAAAATGTCATTGAATCCTAACTCGCACCAAGTCCCGTTCGTCCATCGCCCCTGTGCTCACTGATTACATTGGCTCCCAGTCCGGCAATGCCTCGATTTAAAAATTCTCATCCTTATGTTCAAATCCTTCCATGGCCTCGCTCCTCCCCATCTTTGTAATCTCCTCCAGCCCTACAACCCTCCGAGATCTCTGCGCTCCTCCATTTCTGGCCTATTGAGCATCCCCGATTTTCATTGCTCCACCATTAGCAGCCGTGCCTTCAGCTGCCTGGGCTGTAGGCTCTGGAATTCCCTCCCTAAGCCGCTCCCCCTCTCTACCTCTCTCCCTTTACAATGCTTCTTAAAACCTAACTCTTTGACCAAGCCTATCCTACTATCTCCTTATGTGGCTTGGTGTCAAATTTTGTTTGATAATGGTCCTATGAAGCATCTTGGGATGCTTTACTACGTTAAAGGCGCTATATAAATGTACGTTTTTGTTGTGGAATCCATTTTTGAAGAAGCAATGCATTTATCGCAGTTTTCTCCGCTCTTGTCTTGTAGGCACCTCCTCACACTGGGATATAGGCCCAGAAATTAAACAGTGAGGGTTCCCGCGGGGGTAAGGAATCCCCGCGATATCGCACTCCGCGCCTACCTTTTTGCTCCGGGCCCACACGAACTTTAGTCTGCAAGTCTCTCTCTCTTGGAACCGTGCAGTGCTTGCGTGACCCAGAGACGCAATTAGTTCGTGCGAGTTCTGGGATCACGTGATTCAGTTAGAGCCAATGGCAGCACACCATCTTTCATTCATAGTTTTGACAGGAAGACCTTGTCAAAGCTATGAATACTATACCCCCCCAAAAGAACAGCTAAACCTCAATTAAATTTAAAAAAAAGCCATCACATTTATAAAATAAGTATAGTTAAATAAATTAACCACTTTAAACAAAAAATTAAATTTTTGAAAAAATTTAAAATCTTTTTAAAAGTTATAAAAATAAACTTACCTTTCTTTAAAGTCTCTAAAAAAGATAAACCTGTTGAAAAAATTTAAAATAACACTTAATTAACTACTTACCTTGTAAAAAGGGGGTCCTACGCCTGCTTTCTTTATGTGTAAAATCTTCACCACTTACCTGCACGTTCAAAGCTGAAAAAATAACTAAGTGCACTGCGTGCGCACAGCCTGTAGCGCGCACGCGGTTCACTTAGGAACCGCCCCCTTTTGAATTCACGAAGTGCCGGTTTCCCGCGCATGCGCAGTGCATGCAGGAAACCGGCAATTGGAGACCTAATACGCGAGAGTACACAGTGCGTACTCTCGCGTATTAGGTCTAATTTTCGGGCCGTTATTTCACAGTCTCAATAGCAGCTATTTTGCAAATGACCATCTCCATGTGCGACAGTGAGTGTCCGTAAACTACTAACTGAGGAAGGGCTGTACCAGATAGAGAGAGTTGTGGATACTTTATATACATATGGATTAGTATTTCTTCTGCTTAGTCGAATGATATCAGGGCAGGCATGTTATATTGCATTGTACAGAATGCATTATCCTGTATGTTAAAGTGGAACTGTGCCCCTTTATGTCTTATTGTTGTTAAGTAAACAAAGCCTTGCGGTCAATCAGAATTTCATCGTTTGGTGAGGGAACTGTGCAGAGTGAGATCAGTCAGAGGTTAATTGCTTTGCAGGCTTCAAATCAGTGCTAAGGGTGAAATGTTGTGCTTTTTTTTTTGCAGTGCGATTGCTAAGGTTATTTTTTTTTTTAAATTGTAGGCTGCAGACATTCTGGGGGTGAAATTGGTTTTCGGCATTAGTGCGAAATGGACAATAGTGAATGGGCAGCCCATTTTACACCCCGCCCGATTTTCTGACTCTTGCGATAAACGGGCTGCTTGCCGTTGGCGGGGAAGCTTCTGCGTACATTGCAAAAAATATATATATAGTTGGAACATATTTTCATGAGCCAATCAACTGTGAGCGATTTCCATAGAATAACTTAGTACATCATTAAGCATGACAGAAATACTGATTTGATGGAGCAAAAATGCACGCACATGTACGGTTTTATTATATTGCGAGTGATATCCCATGGCATTGCTCGTGCTGATTCAGAACATAAGCCAATTTATAACAACAGGGGGTTATGCCACATAACTTACAATGTAATAATATCAGGGCCATGTCTGCGAAAATGATGTAACTTCACCTCGTTCTGCAGATGTGCCTCTGTCTCTCTTTTTTCTCTGTCGCTGTCGCTTGATCTCTCATTTGTTTCGCTCTTCCTGTCTTTGTCTGTCTATCTGTCTCTACGCAGCTGTTACTAGTTAGAGTGCTCTCATTTTCTAACTATCAACACAACATTCCTGATGGTGAATCAATGCCTTTCTGTTTGCCTGAGAAGCTTCCAAAATTCATTTCACTTGTATTTTTCAACAACAACAACAACAACAACTTGTATTTATATAGCGCCTTTAACGTAGTAAAACGTCCCAAGGCTCTTCACAGGAGTATTAAAAGACAGAAAATTTGACACCGAGCCTCATAAGGAGAAATTAGGGCAGGTGACGAAAAGCTTGGTCAAAGAGGTAGGTTTTAAGGAGCGTCTTAAAGGAGGAGAGAGAGGTAGCGAGGCAGAGAGATTTAGGTAGGGAATTCCAGAGCTTAGGGCCTTGGCAGCTGAAGGCATTTTCAAAACAGAAAAAAAGCACAATTTAGCATGAGGAAAGACATTAGCTTAGATTTTAGAAGCGGAGAGAGATATGCCTCTGCTAGGATATTCATAAAATCATAGAATAGATACAGCACAGAAGAAGGTCATTCGGCCCGTCGAGCCCATGCCGGCTCTCTGCAAGAGCACCGCAGCTAGTCTCACTGCCCCGCCCTTTCCCCGTAGCCCTGCAAATGTTTTTCTTTCAGGTACTTTTCCAATTCCCTTTTGAAAGCCGTGATTGAGTCTGCCTCCACCGCCCTTTCAGGCAGTGCATTCCAGATCCTAACCACTCGCTGAGTAAAAAGGTTTTTTCTTACGTCGCCTTTGGTTCTTTTGCCAATCACCTTAAATCTGTGTCCTCTGATTCTCGACCCTTCTGCCAATGGAAACAATTTCTCTCTATCTACTCTGTCCAGACCCCTCATGATTTTGAACACCTCTATCAAATCTCCTCTCAATCTTCTCTGCTATAAGGAGAACAACCCCAGCTTCTCCAGTCTATCCACGGAACTGAAGTCCCTCATCCCTGGAATCATTCTCGTAAATCTTTTCTGCACCCTCTCTAAGGCCTTCACATCCTTCCTAAAGTGCGGTGCCCAGAATTGGACACAATACTCCAGTTAAGGCCGAACCAGTGTTTTATAAAGGTTCATCATAACTTCCTTGCTTTTGTACTCTAGGCCTCTATTCATGAAGCTCAGGATCCTGTAAGCTTTTTTAACTGCTTTCTCAACCTGCCCTGCCACCTTCAACGATTTGTGCACATATACCCCCAGGTCTCTCTGTTCATGCACCCCCTTTAGGATTGTACCCTTTAGTTTATATTTCCGCTCCTCATTCTTTCTACCAAAATGTATCACTTCACACTTTTCCGCATTAAATTTCATCTGCCACGTGTCCGTCCATTCCACCAGCCTGTCTATGTCCTCTTGAAGGCTATCACTATCCTCTTCACTGTTCACTATACTTCCAAGTTTTGTGTCCTCTGCAAATTTTGAAATTGTGCCCTGTACACCCACATCCAAGTCATTAATATATATCAAGAAAAGCAGTGGTCCTAGTACCGACCCCTGGGGAACACCACTCCTCTCTGTGTCCTGTCACTTAACCAATTTCATATCCATGCTGCCACTGTCCCCTTTATTCCATGGGCTTCAACTTTGCTCTTGTGCGATGGTATTGGTGTACAGCTACTGATCACCCCAGGTGCGGTATGATCTGCTTGGCATCCCTCTGTCCTTCTTCTCTTGTTCCTTGAAAAAGCAGAGATAATATGGGGAATACCCAAGGAAAAGGCAGTACAACAGTAGGAGTGGAAAATAATTCAGCACACAGCAGTAGTCATGGAGACTCTTTAAACCCCTCAAAAGGAAATAAATAAAGAACTTGCAGTTATAAGACACCTTTCACAAAGCGCTTCACAGCCAGTGAAGTACTTTTTGAAGTGTAGTCACTGTAGTAATGTAGGGAAATGCGGCAGCCAATTAGCTCACAGCAAGATCCCTCAAATAACAATGAGATAAATGACCTGTTATTCTGTTTTAGTGATGTTGGTTAAGGGATAAATATTGGCCATGACACCGGAGAGAACTTCCCTGCTCTGGGACAAATAGTGCCGCGGGATCTTTTACCTCCACCTGAGAGGACAGACGGGATCCTGATTTAACGTCTCATCCGAAAGGCGGCACCTCCGACAGTGCAGCACTCCCTCAGTACTGCACTGGACCAGTTGCAAACACCTGTGTCCCGCAATTTGATTACCTCTTTTACAAAAAGCTGGAACATGCATTAAAAATACCTTGTAATTGCTAGCAACATTTTTATCCCCATATGAGGCCCCTTTCCTTTAAGTGGACACACCCCAGTAAAATTACCCAATTGCTCCTTCAAGGGCTGCTTACACACGACTCACCCTTGTATCACCACCCCTGATACCAGCCCAATCATGGGAGGGGAGCTCATCCATTCTATGTAAATGATGCTGAAGTCCATCCCTAATTGGCTTGCTAGGCCATTTCAGAGGGCAGTTAAGAATCAACCACATTGCTGTGGGTCTGGGTAAGGGCAGCAAATTTCTTTCCTAAAGGGCATTAGTGAACCAGATGGGCTTGTTACAACAATTTGCTAGTTTCATGGTCACCATGTCTCCGCATTATCAGTCCAGGCCTCTGGATTACTAGTCCAGTAACATAACCACTATGCCACCGTACCCCTGTAAACTAATGCCCGCTGAGAAGTCTAATCAGAAAGACAACTCCAATGAGTCCAATGTACAACACAATGGCCTTGAATTTCCTGCGGGCAGATGCCTCTGATCAGCAAAAGTTCCAAGAGCCTACCTGCTGGTCCCGGAGATATGGAGGCTTCCGATCCTGGGCCTCTCCTCTTGGAAATGTGCAGAGGCCCACGTATCCCAGGGGGGCATGCGGTTCACAAGCGCCCCTGGGATCACGTGGGCCAGCTCAACCAATGGAAGAAGGGAATCCCCCTTCATACTTCTGACAGTTCTGTACGCACGGAGCTGTCAAAAGTATGAATGGGGATGACTTCAAAAATGCAGCAACACACTGAAATAAATAAAAACCATTACATATAGAAAATTAATTAAAATGGCATTTAATTAAATATGTTAATCAAAATTTTTTATTTTTTGAATTTTTTTTTCATATGTTTTAACGGGGCTTAATATAAACTTACCTCATTGGACAGGGTTTTTAAGTTATAAGTGAGTGATAAAATCTTACTTTTCTATTTTTTTAAACTCTTATGCTTGTAAAAGCAGGCCTTACTCCTGCTTTTACCAGGCGTAAAAATTCCACGGCCTTTCAGCGGGCGGAAGTTGAGCAAATAGCCCAACTCTCCACCCGCAGAGGCACTTTTCTTGGGCATGCGTTGGATCTGTCGAGAGAATTCTTGACAGATCGCAAGTTCCGGGTTTCAGTGCATGCGCTTCGCAGGCCTAATCCCGGAACTTGTGCGGCCCCTATGGGCGTGAACATACCCCGTACGCATCTGTGGGGGGGCCGAAAAATATGGGCCATTATGTAGCAATCGGCTCCCGTCGAGGAATCACTCCCAGCGTTACTATGGGCACATGGATTGTTGGACATATTTCAAAGCCAGCCATAAACTGCATTTTATTACCAGTATTTTAAACATGAATTATGTGAGTTCTTTTTACTTCTTGTTCTGGGTTTTATGTACAGTATTACTGTATCTTTTATGTTGTATTTATGTTTTCTCGTAGCAGTCAAGCATCAAAATTGTCTCTTTATAAATGAGCGTTGGCTGAAAGAGCTGTGTTTACCCTGTATAAATACTTTATAGTCAAATAAAATGGCTTTCTGTGTAATGGGGTGTATTTTGGTCCATTGCAACTCAGGTTTATACAGATGCCAACTCCATAGTCTACTACAGTCTGAGTTTCTCCTGCTTCGTCACCATAGCTACGGTGGAAACCCCGCTTACGTGTGTCATCTCCCAGCAGAGATATGGCGTCGAAGCAGCAGGAGCCCGGGGGGCAATTCCCGGCGTGTATCTCTACAGTCGAGTGATGGGCTGTGCGGCAGATCCATCCCGACTTGGACATGTATCGGCCGTTCCTTCATCGTCACTGTGTCAAAATTCTGGAGCTCCCTACTTAAAATCGCTGTGGGAGCACCTTCACCACATGGACCGCAGTGGTTTGAGAAGAAGGCCCATCACCATCTTCTCGAGAGCATCTAGGGATAGGCAGTAAACGTCGGCCTTGCCAGTGATGCCCACATCCCATGAATGAATGAATAAGGACTGCAGTTTTTGGCGCTATCAGCAGACAAATACTTAGCAGATTCCTATGGCATTCCTCTGCTATTTTAATTCCAGTGTTAACTCGTTTATTTTAACTGGATTACCACCTCCACTAAAATAGTAAACAGAAGAACGTTACACGAATGCATTAAGCGTTTGTCCCTCATCAGCACCAACAGTAATTTTTAGGCTTCCAATTCAAGTACAGGAGCAAGGATGTCTTGCTGCAGTTGTGCAAGGCCTTGGTGAGACCACACCTTGAGTATTGTGTGCCGTTTTGGTCGCCTTATCTGAGGAAGGATGTTCTTGCCATGGAGGGAGTGCAGCGAAGATTCACCAGACTGATACCTGGGATGGCAGGAATGACGTATGAAGAGAGATTGGGTCGATTAGGCTTATATCCGCTAGAGTTTAGAAGAATGAGAGGGGATCTCATTGAAACTTATAAAATTCTAACAGGACTAGACAGACTAGATGCAGGAAGGATGTTCCTGATGGCGGGGGAGTCCAGAACCAGGGGTCACAGTCTAAGGATAAGGGGTAAGCCATTTAGGACTGAGATGAGGAGGAACTTTTTCACCCAGAGAGTGGTGAACCTGTGGAATTCTCTACCACACAAGGCAGTTGAGGCCAATTCATTAAATATATTCAAGAAGGAGTTAGATATATTTCTTAAGGCTAAAGGGACCAAGGGATATGAGGAGAAAGCAGGGACAGGGTACTGAATTTGGATGATCAGCCATGATCTCATTAAATGGCGGAACAGGCTCGAGGGGCCGAATGGCCTACTCCTGCTCCTATCTTCTATGTTTCTATGTTAAGTCGCTACGAAGCCTCAATTTGTCCAAGACTTGAATGCTGCTCTCGTATACAGGGAGGCTCTCGCACCCCCGAATAGGATACAAGGAAAATCGGATCAATGACCCATCTTTCAGCTCAGCCTCTCCCTATTTCGCCATCTTTCTTTGCATCTCTCGCTATCTTATCGATATGACTTTGGCCATTATGGCCTTTGAGCTATCCGCTCTTGCTCCTCCAAAGCTACCAATGTGCTGTTCTACCCACTCTTCCTCCTCACTGCATGCTCCTTGTGTTGAAACCAAGATTGATCGCACTGTCTCCTACTCCAAGTCATTGCTTCGCAGAATGTACCATCTTTGGAATTCCTTACTTACTCCGTCCTTCCATCCCCCCACGTTCCTTTCAAACCTCAGTAGTGTCTTAAACTATGGGCCTTCATCTTTGATTCTCAATACAAGGGGGAGAGAAAAATATGGGGGTGAATTTCCGCAGCGGATTTCCCGTTCATCCGCTGTAACATTTTAATACGTTAAAGGCGCTATATAAATGCAAGTTGTTGTTGTTGCTGTAGCTTCAGCGGCAGAATCGCTGAAACCCGGGGAAAAAATGGCGTAATTGGTGTTTTATGCCATTTTCCCGGGTTTTCGCAGCTTTTCCGACAAAGGTACAGCGGACGAAAGGAAAAATCCCTGCCGAAATTTATGAAACCGCGCATCTATAATTTTAAATTAGTAAAATTTAAATTGGACAAAGGATAATAGGAAGAACTTCTTTACTCAAAGAGAGATGACTGTTTGGACTAATCTGACAACCGATTTGTTAATCGATTAGAGATGGAACAAAAAAAGTGCTAGAGAGACATTCAAAACCCAATTGGATGTTGGGTGTGAGAGTTACGGCACTCTGGTTAGCTTTGATAGGTCAAAATAGATTCACTCATCCTTGACTATTACGTACATTTTGTTATCCAGTGTAATTGTGTGCGTACTGTCAGGTCTGTAGTCTGGTACATGCATAGAAACTATCTACCCGAATGCGTACACTGCATGTGCAAGTCTACAGGCTGATCTAGATTAACTGAGTCTGCAAAGTGTCCTGTTTCAGCAGTTTAAGAACTATATTTGGGGGTTTCCCCAAGTCATTTATCGTAAACTATTGAGTGCAGACACTGGTGCCTTGCTGAGCTGTTGGAAGATCAGTGAGAGGACGGTCAATGATGGAGAGTTGGGTCAATAAATCCTTTTAGCAGAAAATCTAACACCTGCCTTGGTTACCTTAACCAATAAGAGTTTCACAGCTGTCTGAAAAGGAAGCAGGGATGAAGATTTTCAAGAGATGTCTGCAGAAATGAACCAAAGTATATAATACAACTCACTTTGCTAAGATTTATTTGAATATGTTTTAATTACAATGCTCGCGGAATATATCAGTGAATTTAATGGTTACAGTTTTGCACCACTGTGCACTTCGGTCCAATTAGTAAATTTCTAGCCCTTTGTCTAAACTTCTGATCTGAAAATGAAAGCAAGGATGGAACATGTAGTGAAAGACATGTGAAACTTTTGTTGTGGTTGAGAAACCCAATTATTGATTGTCGAGGCCCATGGTGCAGGACATCACCAAGGTTGAAAAGAGCAGGAGAGAAGCTTGTCTCTGGAGGTGCTGTTGGGAACAGTCCCCCCACCCCCCAAGTAGGTGTTGCTGCCCCCACAGGCAGCCATGCCAACATCACACACTTTACATTGCTGCCACCAACGTCAAGGGTCTGCAGCATCAGTGTGAAGTAGAAGCAGTGTTGTGTTGGGTCTTACAGGCTTTAAAGAAAGAAAGACTGGGGGGTAGAAATTAGGTCGCGCCCCATTTGGGGCGCAAATATCGTCCGGACGCAAATATTAGCGCCTGGCGCTAATTATCGGCACTGACGGGAAACTTCACTTTTACCGCCCCGGGAGGTGAGTGGAGCGCTAAAGCAGGCACTGCACACCTCTCTTAAGGCGCAAAGGCCGAGCAGTGAGGCGCTAACTCGGAGCGCTGGCGAAGCTCATGTAATGTCAGTCAGCAATGGAACACACACACAATGGCACGGGCCAGTTCTTAAAGGGGATGGTTAATCTTGCTTTCCATCCACATCCTGTTCATTGCTGCCTTGAATCAAGGCCTGGAGAGACTTGCACATCAAATGTGCTGGAAAGAACAATGGAGAGCACCAGGCAAAGAGCTCAGAGTGCAGCTCCCACGGTCTCTGCTAAATCGATACAAGGAATGGCAAATCAAAATGAACCTGCAAAGTGCTGCTCAGTACCCAAAACTCCTTCACACAACGTTGAATCTCTCCAGAAGTCTCTCCCTCTCTCTCTCAGAATGCGTAGTTCAAAAATACCACCAACAATAAAAGACAGGAAGAGGCCCCCTTTAAATAGCGCCCCCCCCAGCCACACAGCGATTGATAGCGTTCCAGTCTTCTGGTCGTTGGAAGCGCCAGGCGGTAAGGCAGGGGGCGCCACTCAATTTCCGCTACGGGGCGTCCCAAGGGCGTTGCACCATGGAATGACGTCACAATCTGCGCGCGCAGGTGGTCGCAGCGGTAAGTTTTAGCGCCGCCGCACAATCTCAAGTTAAGTTCTCGAGCGGCGCAAACATCGCTGCGCCCGGGCGTTAGCGGCTTTGCGCCCCATTAGCGCCCTCTTAAGGCGCTAACGGGTGGCGCAACCAAGTGAATTTTTACCCCTTGCATTTCTATAGCGCCTTTCACAACCACCGGATGTCCCAAAGTGTTTTACAGCCAATTAATTACTTTCTTTTTTGAAGTGTAGTCACTGTTGTAATGTAGGAACTTTGGTAAGTAGCTCCAACCCCTGTCCAGATAAACCTGCCTTCAGGGTTGAAATTGTTCCGTGCAATATTAAAAGAAAGAAAGAAAGACTTGCATTTATATAGCGCCTTTCACAACCACCGGACACCTCAAAGCGCTTTACAGTCAATTAACTACTTTTTGAAGTGGAGTCACTGTTGTAATGTAGGAAACGCAGCAGCCAATTTGCGCACAGCAAGCTCCCACAAACAGCAATGTGATAATGACCAGATAATCTGTTTCTGTGATGTTGGTTGAGGGATAAATATTGGCTCGGACACCGGGGATTACTCCCCTACTCTTCTTTGAAATAGTGGCCGTGGGATCTTTTACGTCCACCTGAGAGAGCAGACGGGGCTTCGGTTTAACATCTCATCCGAAAGGCGGCACCTCCGACAGTGCAGCGCTCCCTCAGCACTGGCACCGGAGCGTCAGCCTGGATTTTTGTGCTCAAGTCCCTGGAGTGGGACTCAGAGGCGAGAGTGCTACCAACTGAGCCACAGCTGACACGTTAGCAACGAACAGGTCTGTAAGAAATCCCTCTGTCTGCTATTTGAACAAAGGAACTAGCCCTTAAAATGTACAAGCTATACACCCTTAGAGTATTGTGTACAGTTCTGGTCGCCATATTATAAAAAGGACATAGAGGCACTGCAGAGGGTGCAGAGAAGATTTACATGGATGATACCTATCAGGAAAGGATGAACAGGCTGGGCCTCTTTTCTCCTGAAAATAGAAGGCTGAGGGGTGGCCTAATAGAGGGCTTTAAAATTATGAAAGGTTGTGATAGAGTAGACAGAAAGAGAGAGCAAAACTAGAGGCCATCAATATAAGATAGTCACCAAGAAATCAAATAGGGAATTCAGAAGAAACTTCTTTACCCAGAGAGTGGTGAGAATGTGGAACTCGCTCCCACAGGGAGTGGTTGAGGCGAATAGCATAGAGGCATTTAAGGGGAAGCTCGATAAGCATGTGAGGGAGAAGGAAATAGAGGGTTATGCTGATAGACTTAGATGAGGAAGGACGGGAGGAGGCTGGAGTGGAGCATAAACGCCGGCATGGACTGGTTGGGCCGAATGGCCTGTTTCTGTGCCGTATATTCTACGTAATTCTATGTAAGTTAGCACCGTTAAAACACAAGACCAAAGGAGCTTCGTGCAACTGCGTAAGGTAAATGGAAAAGTCATATCCATTGCATCTGGGTTTTGCTTAAGGGCGCTGGGAACACAGGCAACCTCTTACTGAAGTCAGCCTGGTCCCAAGTCTTCCATATCATTCTGTTCAGGAGAGCAACAGTGGAATGTATTACTGGAGAAGTCCCCAGTTAATAATATCTCACAGTATGATTTCAGCCCACTCGTCTTGGAACTTACATTAAAAATGAAATGAAATAAAATCTTTGGTGGTGCAGCTAACTTCGTCAGCTCTCTCCTGAGATGAAGGGGGTAATTTTCAAAGCTCTCCCTGCTGGTTACTTGCGGCCTGCGTGACTGTGATTCTCTGCCAGACAAAGCCAAGTTCTCCCACTCGAACTCGAAGAACCAGCCCTGAGACCTGTGGCTCAATGATATACGCATACTTGTGCTGTCTCCCACTGGGAGCCCTCTGATATCTCGCCCAGGCAGTCATTCCTCATGTGTGAGCAGGCACCAGGCCGTTCGGCCCAAGCAGTCCGTGATGATGTTTATCCTCCACACGGACAGTGGTCCTAATCCCATGTGCCCGCTCATAGAATCAGAGAAATTTATGGCATAGAAGGAGGCCATTCGGCCCACCGTTTCTGTGCCGGCCGAGAAAGAGCTATCCAGCCTCATCCCACTTTCCAGCACTTGGTCCGTAGCCCTGTAGGTTACGGCACTTCAAGTGCATATCCAAGTACTTTTTCAATGCGATGAGGGTTTCTGCCTCTACCACCCTTTCAGGCAGTGAGTTCCAGACCCCCACCACTCTCTGGGTGAAAAAAATTCTCCTCAACTCCCCTCTAATCCTTCTACCAATTACTTTAAATCTATATCCCCTTGGTTATTGACCTCTCTGCTAAGGGAAATAAGTCCTTCCTGTCCACTCTATCTAGGCCCCTCATAATTTTATACACAAGTTCCAATAGCCTGTAAACCCCCTTTCCTTCAATCACATACCAAACCTGTTCTTAAATGTTGATAGCGTCACTGCTTCAGTCACTAACTGTGCAATCCACAGCCTCACAAAACACCTTGCAAAAAGGATTCTCCTGCTCTCTGTCGTAACTCTCTTATATTTAATCACATATCTGTGTCCACTCAATCACTGGAAACAGTCTGTTTCGATCTATTCCGTCCCATCCCTTCATAATTTGAAACATCTCTATCAAATCACCTCATAATCTCCTCTGTTCTAACAAAAATGAGAAGTCGCACAACACCAGGTTATAGTCCAACAGATTTATTTAATTTTACAAGCTTTCGGAACAGTTCGCTCCTTCGTCAGGTAAGTTAGCAGTGAGAGAATCTCCCAGAATTCACAATTTAAACACAGACTGTGAATTCACAAATCTGGGAGATTCTCTCACTGCTAACTTACCTGACGAAGGAGCGAACTGTTCCGAAAGCTTGTAAAATTAAATAAATCTGTTGGACTATAACCTGGTGTTGTGCGACTTCTCATTTTTGTCCACCCCAGTCCAACGCCGGCATCTCCACATCATGTTCTAACAAAAGCAGCCCAATTGTTCAAGACTTTCTTCGTATTCGTATTTCCTCACACCAGGCAGCATCCTCGTGAATCTGCGATGTACCCTCTCTACTGTATCACCATCCTTCCTATAGTGTGGAGCCCAATACTGCACACGGTGCTCCAAATGTGATCTTACTGTGGTTTTATATAGATTTACCATCACATTGCGACTTTTATATTTTGTGCTGTTTACAGTGTCAGCTGTGGCTCAGTGGGTAGTACCCTTGCCTCTAAGTCAGAAGGTTGTGGGTTCATAGTCCCACTCCAGGAACTTGAGCGCAAAGTCTAGGCTGACACTCCAGTGCAGTAGTGCGGGAGTGCTGCCCTGTTGGAGGTGCCCTCTTTCGGATGAGACGTTAAACCGAGGCCCCGTCTGCCCTCTCAGGTGGACATAAAAGGTCCTTATGGCGCTATTTCAAAGAAGAGCAGGGGAGTTCTCCCCAGTGTCCTGGACAATATTTATCTCTCAACCAACATCACTAAAAAACAGATTATCTGGTCATTATCAAATTGCTGTTTGTGGGAGCTTGCTGTGCGCAAACTGGCTGCCGCATTTCCTACATTACAACAGTGACTTCACTTCAAAAAGTACTTCATTGGCTGTAAAGCGCTTTGGGACGTCTGGTAGTCATGAAAGGTGCTATATAAATGCAATTCTTTCTTTCTCTTGCCACGATGGTCGTAAAATCTGTGATTTTGACTTAGCGATGGCGATGTATGTCTAAGTCAGGACAGCATGTGACTTGAAAAGGATCTTGGAGGTGATGGTGCTCCCAGACAGCTGCTCTTGTCCTTCTCAATGGTGGGGTCGTCAGGTAGCGAGATGCTGTCGAAGCAAGCTTGGCAAGTTGCTGCAATGCATCATGTAGACAGCACGTATAGCAGCCACAGCACGCCAGTGGTGGAGGGTGTGGATATCGAGTCCTCATCTTAGCTGGGGTGGCAGGTGGAGCACCACGATTGGACTTGGGCAAACGCCCCGGGCTAGGGATGGCACGGCTATGGTTTCCACTGCTGGTTGGAAATCCAGTGACCCACTGCATGGTGTGTCAGAAGACGGGCGGGATCAGGCTCGGCTGCGGTGCTACCTGCAGTCGAATACCCATCAGCACTCACTATCTCAGTTCACGTGTGAAAAATGGCCGCTCAGGCGAGCCCTTGGGAACTACACAAGTTATCACCTTCAGGAGAGGCGAGGGGAAGAGGTATACGACATTTGGGCAAAAACAGATGTTGCCATCTCTCCCTTTTGTCGGGGGGACTTTCTGAGATCGGTGACCGTGTATTTTAGTTTATATTAGGCGCTGGGACAGGATCTGAAAGTGCCGGGTAATTGGGCTGTCTGTAGGAGATAATCAATAAGCTTTACCCGAAGATGTGTGATGTGGATCTATTGTTCAGTGTGAGGAGGAGGGACAGAGCGCTATTAGTGAAGTCAGTATCGACAGCTGCGGGAAGTGCTGATACAGTGATCTATGAACCTCACACTTATTTCCCTGTTACACATACAGAGTGTGTTCAGCTTTGTTCATCCGAATAGAAAATCTTATGAAAGCAACCACTTTCCTTCGAAACTTTATTCAGCAGTTATTTCAGTGATGTATGTACCTAATTATAAGCTCTTTTGCAATTCACTTTGATCTATAAAAAATAAAGCCTAACCAAAGTGACATATTGCGAGGCCCCATGCAAGTGCCAACCTTACAATGGCTGCTATTGGAGCATTCATCCCATTGTGACATCCTTCAACAATGACAGTCCAACATCATGTGATCTTCACCTGACACACACGTGACCTCAAGACTAACAAATTTCAGGGTTAGGTTTCCCCCAGAGACTTGAGCACAAAAATCTAGGCTGACGCTCCCAGTGCAGTGCTGAGGGAGTGCTGCACTGTCGGAGGTGCCGTCTTTCGGATGAGACGTTAAACCGAGGCCCCGTCTGCTCTCTCGGGTGGACATAAAAGATCCCGCGGCACTATTTCGAAGAAGAGCAGGGGCGTTCTCCCCGGTGTCCTGGCCAATATTTATCCCTCAATCAACATCACTAAAAAACAGATTATCTGCTCATTATCACATTGCTGTTTGTGGGAGCTTGCTGTGTGCAAATTGGCTGCCGCGTTTCCTACATTACAACAGTGACTACACTTCAAAAGTAATTCATTGGCTGTAAAGTGCTGTGGGACGTCTGGTGTTCGTGAAAGGCGCTATAGAAATGCAAGTCTTTCTTTCTTTCTTTCTTTCTTTCTTTCTTTCTTTCTTTCTTTCTTTCTTTCTTTCTTTCTTTCGTTCTTTCTTTCTTTCATTCTTTCTTTCTTTCTTTCTTTCTTTCTTTCAGTGGTTTAGTTGGTAATGCGTTGTGGAACTGAGCTATACTGACCAGGACGATCCCTGGCTTGATCCCCAGGGTGTGCTGAGTTACTTAATTCAGCTGAGGCACCCACTAGGCCTACTGCAATTGGGCCCAGTGCCTCGTACTAGGAAGGGGTGAGAAATTAAGGCAGCATTCCCACTCCTGATCCACTGACCCTTGCTGGAAAGTATAGTGTGTGTGTGTGGATGTCAGGTGGGCACAGTTTTGGGTGCGATAACCTGCTTGGTTGAATATCCAAGGGCTATGCTGATACATTTTTTTATTCGTTCCTGGGATGTGGGCATTGCTGGCAAGGCCAGCATTTATTGCCCATCCCTAGTTGCCCTTGAGAAGGTGGTGGTGAGCCACCTTCTTGAACCGCTGCAGTCCGTGTGATGAAGGTACTCCCACAGTGCTGTCAGGGAGGAAGTTCCATGATTTTGACCCAGCGACGATGAAAGAACGGCCGATACAGTTCCAAGGTGTGTGACTTGGAGGGGAACTTGGAGGTGGTGGTGTTCCCATGCACCTGCTGCCCTTGTCCTTCTAAGTGGTAGAGGTCACGGGTTTGGGAAGTGCTGCCGAAGAACATGAAGGATGGCACTTGTCGTGTCAGATTTGTTCAGTTGGTAATCAGAAGGTTGTAGGTTCGATTCCACACCAGGATTATAGCATGTAATCTAGCTGACACTTCGGTGTAATGCTGAGGGAGATGCTGCATTGATTTCAGAAGTTAAACTTCCCCCTCTACCTGTTCAGGTGAATGCTAAAGATCCCGTGGCATTGTCTGGAGAAATGCAGGGCATTCTCCTGATGTCCTGGACCTGCCCAACATCTCCTAATTCTCAGGGAACAGCCTGATTATCCATTGCTGTCTGCGGGCCAATATTACATGCGGTCTGCCTACAACAACTTACATTTATTTACTACCTTTAATGTAGTAAAAAGTCCCAAGCACTTCATGAGAGAGCAACCAGACAAAAATTGACACGAAACCAAAAGAGCCAAATAGGTAGATTTTAAGGAGCATCTTAAAGGTGGGCAGAGAGGGAGAGTGCAGGAGAGATTTAGGGAGGGAGTTCCAGAGCTTAGGGCCCAGGCAGCTGAAGGCACGGCTCCCAATGGTGGTGCAATTAAAATCAGGGATGCGCAAGAGGCAAGAATAGGAGGAGTGCCGAGATCTCGAAGGGTTGCAGGGAAGTGCTTTGAGAGTTTTTTTCAGAGATGTGAAAAGGCGCTGCCTTCACTTGTCTCTGAAGGCAAGTCTTTCTCTCTTGTTGGTAAGGCTCTGAAGAGGGGCAGCGCCCGTGGAGCCAAACCCAGCCAAACTCAGAAAAAAATGCTACTTGATAGTGCACTGGATTCACACTATCCTATCACACCCTGGGACTACATAGTGCAATGGGATAACACACTGTCCTTTCACACTCTGGGACTGGGTAATGCAATGGGTTAACACACTGACCTTTCACAGTCCGAGGTTGAGTAATGCAATGGGTTAACACACTGCCCTATCACACTCTGGGACTGGGTAATGCAATGGGTTAACACACTGACCTTTCACACACTGGGACTGGGTAATGCAATGGGTTAACACACTGACCTTTCACACTCTGGGACTGGGTAATGCAATGGGTTAACACACTGCCCTTTCACACACTGGGACTGGGTAATGCAATGGGTTAACACACTGCCCTTTCACACACTGGGACTAGGTAATGCAATGGGTTAACACACTGATCTTTCACACTCTGGGACTGGGTAATGCAATGGGTTAACACACTGACCTTTCACACTCTGGGACTGGGTAATGCTATGGGTTAACACACTGACCTTTCACACTCTGGGACTGGGTAATGCAATGGGTTAACACACTGACCTTTCACACTCTGGGACTGGATAGTGCAATGGGTTAACACACTGCCCTTTCAGACTCTGGGACTGGGTAATGCAATGGGTTAATACACTGTCCTTTCACACTCTGGGACTGGGTAATGCAATGGGTTAACACACTGCCCTTTCACACTGTGGGACTGGGTAATGCAATGGGTTAACACACTGCCCTTTCACACACTGGGACTGGGTAATGCAATGGGTTAACAAACTGCACTTTCACACACTGGGACTGGGTAATGCAATGGGTTAACACACTGCCCTTTCACACTCTGGGACTGGGTAGTGCAATGGGTTAACACACTGCCCCTTCACACTCTGGGATTGAGTAGTGCAATGGGTTAACACATTTCCCTTCACACTCTGGGATTGAGTAGTGCAATGGGTTAACACACTGCCCTTTCACACTCCGAGGTTGAGTAATGCAATGGGTTAACACACTGCCCTTTCACACACTGGGACTGGGTAATGCAATGGGTTAATACACTGTCCTTTCACACTCTGGGACTGGGTAATGCAATGGGTTAACACACTGCCCTTTCACACTGTGGGACTGGGTAATGCAATGGGTTAACACACTGCCCTTTCACACACTGGGACTGGGTAATGCAATGGGTTAACAAACTGCACTTTCACACACTGGGACTGGGTAATGCAATGGGTTAACACACTGCCCTTTCACACTCTGGGACTGGGTAGTGCAATGGGTTAACACACTGCCCCTTCACACTCTGGGATTGAGTAGTGCAATGGGTTAAAACATTTCCCTTCACACTCTGGGATTGAGTAGTGCAATGGGTTAACACACTGCCCTTTCACACTCCGAGGTTGAGTAATGCAATGGGTTAACACACTGCCCTTTCACACTGTGGGACTGGATAGTGCAATGGGTTAACACACTGCCCTTTCACACTGAGGGACTGAGTAGTGCAATGGGTTAACACACTGCCCATTCACACTCTGAGGTTGAGTAATGCAATGGGTTAACACACTGCCCTTTCACACTCTGGGACTGGGTAGTGCAATGGGTTAATAAACTGCCCTTTCACACTCTGGGACTGGGTAGTGCAATGGGTTAACAAACTGCCCTTTCACTCTCTGGGACTGGGTAATGCAATGGGTTAACGAACTGCCCTTTCACACTCTGGTACTGGGTAATGCAATGGGTTAACACATTGCCCTTTCACACACTGGGACTGGGTAATGCAATGGGTTAACACACTGCCCTTTCACACTCTGGGACTGGGTAATGCAATGGGTTAACACACTGCCCTTTCACACTCTGGGACTGGGTAATGCAATGGGTTAACACAGTGCCCTTTCACACTGTGGGACTGGGTAGTGCAATGGGTTAACACACTGCCGTTTCACACTGTGGGACTGGGTAGTGCAATGGGTTGACACACTGCCCTTTCACATTCTGGGACTGGGTAGTGCAATGGGTAAACACACTGCCCTTTCACACTCTGGGACTGGGTATTGCTATGGGATAACACACTGCCCTTTCACACTCTGGGACTGGGTAATGCAATGGGTTAACACACTGCCCTTTCACACTCTGGGACTGGGTCATGCAATGGGATAACACACTGCTCTTTCACACTCTGGGACTGGGTAATGCTATGGGTTAACACACTGCCCCTTCACACTCTGGGATTGAGTAGTGCCATGGGTTAACAAACTGACCTTTCACACTCTGAGATTGAGTAGTGCAATGGGTTAACACACTGACCTTTCACACTCTGGGATTGAGTAGTGCAATGGGTTAACACACTGCCCCTTCACACTCTGGGATTGATTAGTGCAATTGGTTAACACACTGCCCTTTCACACTCCGAGGTTGAGTAATGCAATGGGTTAACACACTGCCCTTTCACACTGCGGGACTGAGTAGTGCAATGGATAAACACACTGCGCTTTCACACTCCTAGGTTGAGTAATGCAATGGGTTAACACACTGCCATTTCACACTCTGGGACTGGGTAGTGCAATGGGTTAACAAACTGCCCTTTCACACTCTGGGACTGGGTAATGCAATGGGTTAACACACTGCCCTTTCACACACTGGGAGTGTGAAATGCAATGGGTTAACACGCTGCCCTTTCACACTCTGGGACTGGGTAGTGCAATGGGTTAACAAACTGCCCTTTCACACTCTGGGACTGGGTAATGCAATGGGTTAACAAATTGCACTTTCACACTCTGGGACTGGGTAATGCAATGGGTTAACACATTGCCCTTTCACACTCTGGGACTGGGTAATGCAATGGGTTAACACACTGCCCTTTCACATTCTGGGACTGGGTAATGCAATGGGTTAACACACTGCCCGTTCACACTCTGGGACTGGGTAATGCAATGGGTTAACACACTGCCCTTTCACACTGTGGGACTGGGTAGTGCAATGGGTTAACACACTGCCCTTTCACACTGTGGGACTGAGTAGTGCAATGGGTTAACACACTGCCCATTCACACTCCGAGGTTGAGTAATGCAATGGGTTAACACACTGCCCTTTCACACTCTGGGACTGGGTAATGCAATGGGTTAACACACTGCCCTTTCACACGCTGAGTGTGTAATGCAATGGGTTAACACACCGCCCTTTCACACTCTGGGACTGGGTAGTGCAATGGGTTAACACACTGCCCTTTCACACTCTGGGACTGGGTAATGAAATGGGTTAACGAACTGCCCTTTCACACTCTGGGACTGGGTAATGCAATGGGTTAACACATTGCCCTTTCACACTCTGGGACTGGGTAATGCAATGGGTTAACACACTGCCCTTTCACACTCTGGGACTGGGAAATGCAATGGGTTAACACACTGCCCTTTCACACTCTGGGACTGGGTAATGCAATGTGTTAACACACTGCCCTTTCACACTCTGGGACTGGGTAATGCAATGGGTTAACACATTGCCCCTTCACACTCTGGGAATGAGCAGTGCAATTGGTTAACACACTGCCCTTTCACACTCTGAGACTGGGTAGTGCAATGGGTTAACAAACTGCCCTTTCACATTCTGGGACTGGTTAGTGCAATGGGTTAACAAACTGCCCTTTCACACTCTGGGACTGGGTAGTGCAATGGGTTGACACACTGCCCTTTCACATTCTGGGACTGGTTAGTGCAATGGGTTAACACACTGCCCTTTCACATTCTGGGACCGGTTAGTGCAATGGGTTAACACACTGCCCTTTCACACTCTGGGACTGGGTAGTGCAATGGGTTGACACACTGCCCTTTCACACTCTGGGACTGGGTAGTGCAATGGGTTAACACACTGCCCTTTCACACTCTGGGTCTGGATAATGCTATGGGATAACACACTGTCCTTTCACACTCTGGGACTGGGTCATGCTATGGGATAACACACTGCCCTTTCACACTGTGGGACTGGGTCATGCAATGGGATAACACACTGTCCTTTCACACTCTGGGACTGAGTCATTCAATGGGATAACACACTGCCCTTTCACACTCTGGGACTGGGTCATGCAATGGGATAACACACTGCCCTTTCACACTCTGGGACTGGGTAATGCAATGGGTTAACACACTGCCCCTTCAGACTCTGGGATTGAGCAGTGCAATGGGTTAACACACTGCCCTTTCACACTGTGGGACTGGGTAGTGCAATGGGTTAACACACTTCCGTTTCACACTGTGGGACTGGGTAGTGCAATGGGTTAACACACTGCCCTTTCACACTCTGGGACTGGGTAATGCAATGGGTTAACACACTGCCCTTTCACACTCTGAGACTGGGTAGTGCAATGGGTTAACAAACTGCCCTTTCACATTCTGGGACTGGTTAGTGCAATGGGTTAACAAACTGCCCTTTCACACTCTGGGACTGGGTAGTGCAATGGGATGACACACTGCCCTTTCACATTCTGGGACTGGTTAGTGCAATGGGTTAACACACTGCCCTTTCACATTCTGGGACCGGTTAGTGCAATGGGTTAACACACTGCCCTTTCACACTCTGGGACTGGGTAGTGCAATGGGTTGACACACTGCCCTTTCACACTCTGGGACTGGGTAGTGCAATGGGTTAACACACTGCCCTTTCACACTCTGGGACTGGGTAATGCTATGGGATAACACACTCTCCTTTCACACTCTGGGACTGGGTCATGCTATGGGATAACACACTGCCCTTTCACACTGTGGGACTGGGTCATGCAATGGGATAACACACTGTCCTTTCACACTCTGGGACTGAGTCATTCAATGGGATAACACACTGCCCTTTCACACTCTGGGACTGGGTCATGCAATGGGATAACACACTGCCCTTTCACACTCTGGGACTGGGTCATGCAATGGGATAACACACTGCCCTTTCACACTCTGGGACTGGGTCATGCAATGGGATAACACACTGCCCTTTCATACTCTGGGACTGGGTAATGCACTGGGTTAATACACTGCCCCTTCACTTCTGGGATTGAGTAGTGCCATGGGTTAACACACTGCCCATTCACACTGTGGGACTGGGTAGTGCAATGGGTTAACACACTGCCCTTTCACACTCTGGGACTGGGTAGTGCAATGGGTTGACACACTGCCCTTTCACACTCTGGGACTGGGTAGTGCAATGGGTTAACACACTGCCCTTTCACACTCTGGGACTGCGTATTGCTATGGGATAACACACTGCCCTTTCACACTCTGGGACTGGGTAATGCAATGGGTTAACACACTGCCCTTTCACACTTTGGGACTGGGTCATGCAATGGGATAACACACTGCTCTTTCACACTCTGGGACTGGGTAATGCTATGGGTTAACACACTGCCCCTTCACACTCTGGGATTGAGTAGTGCCATGGGTTAACAAACTGACCTTTCACACTCTGGGATTGAGTAGTGCAATGGGTTAACACACTGACCTTTCACATTCTGGGATTGAGTAGTGCAATGGGTTAACACACTGCCCCTTCACACTCTGGGATTGAGCAGTGCAATTGGTTAACACACTGCCCTTTCACACTCCGAGGTTGAGTAATGCAATGGGTTAACACACTGCCCTTTCACACTGTGGGACTGGGTAGTGCAATGGGTTAACACACTGCCCTTTCACACTGTGGGACTGAGTAGTGCAATGGGTAAACACACTGCCCTTTCACACTCCGAGGTTGAGTAATACAATGGGTTAACACACTGCCATTTCACACTCTGGGACTAGGTAGTGCAATGGGTTAACAAACTGCCCTTTCACACTCTGGGACTGGGTAATGCAATGGGTTAACACACTGCCCTTTCACACACTGGGAGTGTGTAATGCAATGGGTTAACACGCTGCCCTTTCACACTCTGGGACTGGGTAGTGCAATGGGTTAACAAACTGCCCTTTCACACTCTGGGACTGGGTAATGCAATGGGTTAACAAATTGCACTTTCACACTCTGGGACTGGGTAATGCAATGGGTTAACACACTGCCCTTTCACACTGTGGGACTGGGTAGTGCAATGGGTTAACACACTGCCCTTTCACACTGTGGGACTGAGTAGTGCAATGGGTTAACACACTGCCCATTCACACTCCGAGGTTGAGTAATGCAATGGGTTAACACACTGCCCTTTCACACTCTGGGACTGGGTAATGCAATGGGTTAACACACTGCCCTTTCAGACACTGAGTGTGTAATGCAATGGGTTAACACACTGCCCTTTCACACTCTGGGACTGGGTAATGCAATGGGTTAACACATTGCCCTTTCACACTCTGGGACTGGGTAATGCAATGGGTTAACACACTGCCCTTTCACACTCTGGGACTGGGTAATGCAATGGGTTAACACACTGCCCTTTCACACTCTGGGACTGGGTAATGCAATGTGTTAACACACTGCCCTTTCACACTCTGGGACTGGGTAATGCAATGGGTTAACACACTGCCCTTTCACACACTGGGAGTGTGTAATGCAATGGGTTAACACGCTGCCCTTTCACACTCTGGGACTGGGTAGTGCAATGGGTTAACAAACTGCCCTTTCACACTCTGGGACTGGGTAATGCAATGGGTTAACAAATTGCACTTTCACACTCTGGGACTGGGTAATGCAATGGGTTAACACACTGCCCTTTCACACTGTGGGACTGGGTAGTGCAATGGGTTAACACACTGCCCTTTCACACTGTGGGACTGAGTAGTGCAATGGGTTAACACACTGCCCATTCACACTCCGAGGTTGAGTAATGCAATGGGTTAACACACTGCCCTTTCACACTCTGGGACTGGGTAGTGCAATGGGTTAACAAACTGCCCTTTCACATTCTGGGACTGGTTAGTGCAATGGGTTAACAAACTGCCCTTTCACACTCTGGGACTGGGTAGTGCAATGGGTTGACACACTGCCCTTTCACATTCTGGGACTGGTTAGTGCAATGGGTTAACACACTGCCCTTTCACATTCTGGGACCGGTCAGTGCAATGGGTTAACACACTGCCCTTTCACACTCTGGGACTGGGTAGTGCAATGGGTTGACACACTGCCCTTTCACACTCTGGGACTGGGTAGTGCAATGGGTTAACACACTGCCCTTTCACACTCTGGGTCTGGATAATGCTATGGGATAACACACTGTCCTTTCACACTCTGGGACTGGGTCATGCTATGGGATAACACACTGCCCTTTCACACTGTGGGACTGGGTCATGCAATGGGATAACACACTGTCCTTTCACACTCTGGGACTGAGTCATTCAATGGGATAACACACTGCCCTTTCACACTCTGGGACTGGGTCATGCAATGGGATAACACACTGCCCTTTCACACTCTGGGACTGGGTAATGCAATGGGTTAACACACTGCCCCTTCACACTCTGGGATTGAGCAGTGCAATGGGTTAACACACTGCCCTTTCACACTGTGGGACTGGGTAGTGCAATGGGTTAACACACTTCCGTTTCACGCTGTGGGACTGGGTAGTGCAATGGGTTAACACACTGCCCTTTCACACTCTGGGACTGGGTAATGCAATGGGTTAACACACTGCCCTTTCACACTCTGAGACTGGGTAGTGCAATGGGTTAACAAACTGCCCTTTCACATTCTGGGACTGGTTAGTGCAATGGGTTAACAAACTGCCCTTTCACACTCTGGGACTGGGTAGTGCAATGGGATGACACACTGCCCTTTCACATTCTGGGACTGGTTAGTGCAATGGGTTAACACACTGCCCTTTCACATTCTGGGACCGGTTAGTGCAATGGGTTAACACACTGCCCTTTCACACTCTGGGACTGGGTAGCGCAATGGGTTGACACACTGCCCTTTCACACTCTGGGACTGGGTAGTGCAATGGGTTAACACACTGCCCTTTCACACTCTGGGACTGGGTAATGCTATGGGATAACACACTGTCCTTTCACACTCTGGGACTGGGTCATGCTATGGGACAACACACTGCCCTTTCACACTGTGGGACTGGGTCATGCAATGGGATAACACACTGTCCTTTCACACTCTGGGACTGAGTCATTCAATGGGATAACACACTGCCCTTTCACACTCTGGGACTGGGTCATGCAATGGGATAACACACTGCCCTTTCACACTCTGGGACTGGGTCATGCAATGGGATAACACACTGCCCTTTCACACTCTGGGACTGGGTCATGCAATGGGATAACACACTGCCCTTTCATACTCTGGGACTGGGTAATGCACTGGGTTAATACACTGCCCCTTCACTTCTGGGATTGAGTAGTGCCATGGGTTAACACACTGCCCATTCACACTGTGGGACTGGGTAGTGCAATGGGTTAACACACTGCCCTTTCACACTCTGGGACTGGGTAGTGCAATGGGTTGACACACTGCCCTTTCACACTCTGGGACTGGGTAGTGCAATGGGTTAACACACTGCCCTTTCACACTCTGGGACTGCGTATTGCTATGGGATAACACACTGCCCTTTCACACTCTGGGACTGGGTAATGCAATGGGTTAACACACTGCCCTTTCACACTTTGGGACTGGGTCATGCAATGGGATAACACACTGCTCTTTCACACTCTGGGACTGGGTAATGCTATGGGTTAACACGCTGCCCCTTCACACTCTGGGATTGAGTAGTGCCATGGGTTAACAAACTGACCTTTCACACTCTGGGATTGAGTAGTGCAATGGGTTAACACACTGACCTTTCACATTCTGGGATTGAGTAGTGCAATGGGTTAACACACTGCCCCTTCACACTCTGGGATTGAGCAGTGCAATTGGTTAACACACTGCCCTTTCACACTCCGAGGTTGAGTAATGCAATAGGTTAACACACTGCCCTTTCACACTGTGGGACTGGGTAGTGCAATGGGTTAACACACTGCCCTTTCACACTGTGGGACTGAGTAGTGCAATGGGTAAACACACTGCCCTTTCACACTCCGAGGTTGAGTAATGCAATGGGTTAACACACTGCCATTTCACACTCTGGGACTAGGTAGTGCAATGGGTTAACAAACTGCCCTTTCACACTCTGGGACTGGGTAATGCAATGGGTTAACACACTGCCCTTTCACACACTGGGAGTGTGTAATGCAATGGGTTAACACGCTGCCCTTTCACACTCTGGGACTGGGTAGTGCAATGGGTTAACAAACTGCCCTTTCACACTCTGGGACTGGGTAATGCAATGGGTTAACAAATCGCACTTTCACACTCTGGGACTGGGTAATGCAATGGGTTAACACACTGCCCTTTCACACTGTGGGACTGGGTAGTGCAATGGGTTAACACACTGCCCTTTCACACTGTGGGACTGAGTAGTGCAATGGGTTAACACACTGCCCATTCACACTCCGAGGTTGAGTAATGCAATGGGTTAACACACTGCCCTTTCACACTCTGGGACTGGGTAGTGCAATGGGTTAACACACTGCCCTTTCACACTCTGGGACTGTGTAATGAAATGGGTTAACGAACTGCCCTTTCACACTCTGGGACTGGGTAATGCAATGGGTTAACACATTGCCCTTTCACACTCTGGGACTGGGTAATGCAATGGGTTAACACACTGCCCTTTCACACTCTGGGACTGGGTAATGCAATGGGTTAACACACTGCCCTTTCACACTCTGGGACTGGGTAATGCAATGTGTTAACACACTGCCCTTTCACACTCTGGGACTGGGTAATGCAATGGGTTAACACACTGCCCCTTCACACTCTGGGATTGAGCAGTGCAATGGGTTAACACACTGCCCTTTCACACTCTGAGACTGGGTAGTGCAATGGGTTAACACACTGCCCTTTCACACTGTGGGACTGGGTAGTGCAATGGGTTTACACACTTCCGTTTCACACTGTGGGACTGGGTAGTGCAATGGGTTAACACACTGCCCTTTCACACTCTGGGACTGGGTAATGCAATGGGTTAACACACTGCCCCTTCACACTCTGGGATTGAGCAGTGCAATGGGTTAACGCACTGCCCTTTCACACTCTGAGACTGGGTAGTGCAATGGGTTAACACACTGCCCCTTCACACTCTGGGACTGGGTAGTGCAATGGGTTGACACACTGCCCTTTCACATTCTGGGACTGGTTAGTGCAATGGGTTAACAAACTGCCCTTTCACATTCTGGGACTGGGTAGTGCAATGGGTTTTACACACTGCCCTTTCACACTGTGGGACTGGGTCATGCAATGGGATAACACACTGTCCTTTCACACTCTGGGACTGGGTCATTCAATGGGATAACACACTGTCCTTTCACATTCTGGGACTGGGTCATGCAATGGGATAACACACTGCCCTTTCACACTCTGGGACTGGGTAATGCAATGGGTTAACACACTGCCCCTTCACACTCTGGGGTTGAGCAGTGCAATGGGTTAACACACTGCCCTTTCACACTGTGGGACTGGGTAGTGCAATGGGTTAACACACTTCCGTTTCACACTGTGGGACTGGGTAGTGCAATGGGTTAACACACTGCCCTTTCACACTCTGGGACTGGGTAATGCAATGGGTTAACACACTGCCCTTTCACACTCTGAGACTGGGTAGTGCAATGGGTTAACAAACTGCCCTTTCACATTCTGGGACTGGTTAGTGCAATGGGTTAACAAACTGCCCTTTCACACTCTGGGACTGGGTAGTGCAATGGGATGACACACTGCCCTTTCACATTCTGGGACTGGTTAGTGCAATGGGTTAACACACTGCCCTTTCACATTCTGTGACCGGTTAGTGCAATGGGTTAACACACTGCCCTTTCACACTCTGGGACTGGGTAGTGCAATGGGTTGACACACTGCCCTTTCACACTCTGGGACTGGGTAGTGCAATGGGTTAACACACTGCCCTTTCACACTCTGGGACTGGGTAATGCTATGGGATAACACACTGTCCTTTCACACTCTGGGACTGGGTCATGCTATGGGATAACACACTGCCCTTTCACACTGTGGGACTGGGTCATGCAATGGGATAACACACTGTCCTTTCACACTCTGGGACTGAGTCATTCAATGGGATAACACACTGCCCTTTCACACTCTGGGACTGGGTCATGCAATGGGATAACACACTGCCCTTTCACACTCTGGGACTGGGTCATGCAATGGGATAACACACTGCCCTTTCACACTCTGGGACTGGGTCATGCAATGGGATAACACACTGCCCTTTCATACTCTGGGACTGGGTAATGCACTGGGTTAATACACTGCCCCTTCACTTCTGGGATTGAGTAGTGCCATGGGTTAACACACTGCCCATTCACACTGTGGGACTGGGTAGTGCAATGGGTTAACACACTGCCCTTTCACACTCTGGGACTGGGTAGTGCAATGGGTTGACACACTGACCTTTCACACTCTGGGACTGGGTAGTGCAATGGGTTGACACACTGCCCTTTCACACTCTGGGACTGGGTAGTGCAATGGGTTAACACACTGCCCTTTCACACTCTGGGACTGCGTATTGCTATGGGATAACACACTGCCCTTTCACACTCTGGGACTGGGTAATGCAATGGGTTAACACACTGCCCTTTCACACTTTGGGACTGGGTCATGCAATGGGATAACACACTGCTCTTTCACACTCTGGGACTGGGTAATGCTATGGGTTAACACACTGCCCCTTCACACTCTGGGATTGAGTAGTGCCATGGGTTAACAAACTGACCTTTCACACTCTGGGATTGAGTAGTGCAATGGGTTAACACACTGACCTTTCACATTCTGGGATTGAGTAGTGCAATGGGTTAACACACTGCCCCTTCACACTCTGGGATTGAGTAGTGCAATTGGTTAACACACTGCCCTTTCACACTCCGAGGTTGAGTAATGCAATGGGTTAACACACTGCCCTTTCACACTGTGGGACTGGGTAGTGCAATGGGTTCACACACTGCCCTTTCACACTGTGGGACTGAGTAGTGCAATGGGTAAACACACTGCCCTTTCACACTCCGAGGTTGAGTAATGCAATGGGTTAACACACTGCCATTTCACACTCTGGGACAAGGTAGTGCAATGGGTTAACAAACTGCCCTTTCACACTCTGGGACTGGGTAATGCAATGGGTTAACACACTGCCCTTTCACACACTGGGAGTGTGTAATGCAATGGGTTAACACACTGCCCTTTCACACTGTGGGACTGGGTAGTGCAATGGGTTAACACACTTCCGTTTCACACTGTGGGACTGGGTAGTGCAATGGGTTAACACACTGACCTTTCACACTCTGGGACTGGGTAATGCAATGGGTTAACACACTGCCCCTTCACACTCTGGGATTGAGCAGTGCAATGGGTTAACACACTGCCCTTTCACACTCTGAGACTGGGTAGTGCAATGGGTTAACACACTGCCCTTTCACATTCTGGGACTGGTTAGTGCAATGGGTTAACAAACTGCCCTTTCACACTCTGGGACTGGGTAGTGCAATGGGTTGACACACTGCCCTTTCACATTCTGGGACTGGTTAGTGCAATGGGTTAACAAACTGCCCTTTCACATTCTGGGACCGGTTTGTGCAATGGGTTAACACACTGCCCTTTCACACTCTGGGACTGGGTAGTGCAATGGGTTGACACACTGCCCTGTCACACTCTGGGACTGGGTAGTGCAATGGGTTTAACACACTGCCCTTTCACACTGTGGGACTGGGTCATGCAATGGGATAACACACTGTCCTTTCACACTCTGGGACTGGGTCATTCAATGGGATAACACACTGTCCTTTCACATTCTGGGACTGAGTCATTCAATGGGATAACACACTGTCCTTTCACACTCTGGGACTGGGTCATGCAATGGGATAACACACTGCCCTTTCACACTCTGGGACTGGGTAATGCAATGGGATAACACACTGCCCTTTCACACTCTGGGACTGGGTCATGCAATGGGATAACACACTGCCCTTTCATACTCTGGGACTGCGTAATGCACTGGGTTAATACACTGCCCCTTCACACTCTGGGACTGAGTAGTGCCATGGGTTAACACACTGCCCATTCACACTCCGAGGTTGAGTAATGCAATGGGTTAACACACAGCCCTTTCACACTGTGGGACTGGGTAGTGCAATGGGTTAACAGACTGCCTCTTCACACTCTGGGATTGAGTAGTGCCATGGCTTAACACACTGACCTTTCACACTCCGAGGTTGAGTGATGCAATGGGTTAACACACAGCCCTTTCACACTGTGGGACTGGGTAGTGCAATGGGTTAACACACTGCCCTTTCACACTCCGAGGTTGAGTAATGCAATGGGTTAACACACTGCCCTTTCACACTCCGAGGTTGAGTAATGCAATGGGTTAACACACTGCCCTTTCACACTCTGGGACTGGGTAGTGCAATGGGATAACACACTGCCCTTTCACACTCTGGGACTGGGTAGTGCAATGGGTTAACACACTGCCCTTTCACACTCTGGGAGTGGGTAATGCAATGGGTTAACAAATTGCACTTTCACACTCTGGGACTGGGTAATGCAATGGGTTAACACATTGCCCTTTCACACTCTGGGACTGGGTAATGCATTGGGATAACACACTGCCCTTTCACACTCTGGGACTGGGTAGTGCAATGGGTTAACACACTGCCATTTCACACTCTGTGACTGGGTAATGCAATGGGTTAACACACTGCCATTTCACACTCTGCGACTGGGTAATGCAATGGGTTAACACACTTCCCTTTCACACTCTGGGACTGGGTAGTGCAATGGGTTAACACACTGTCCTTTCACACTCTGGGACGGGGTAATGCCATGGGTTAACACACTGCCCTTTCACACTCTGTGACTGGGTAGTGCAATGGGTTAACACACTGCCCTCTCACACTCTGGGACTGGGTCATGCAATGGGATAACACACTGCCCTTTCACACTCTGGGACTGGGTAATGCTATGGGTTAACACACTGCCCCTTCAACCTCTGGGATTGAGTAGTGCAATGGGTTTACACACTGACCTTTCACACTCTGGGACTGGGTCATGCAATGGGATAACACACTCCCCTTTCACACTCTGGGACTGGGTAATGCAATGGGATAACACACGGCCCTTTCACACTCTGGGACTGGGTAATGCTATGGGTTAACACACTGCCCATTCACACTCTGGGATTGAGTAGTGCAATGGGTTAACACACTGACCTTTCACACTCTGGGATTGATTAGTGCAATTTGTTAACACACTGCCCTTTCACACTGTGGGGCTGGGTAGTGCAATGGGTTAAAACACTGCCCTTTCACACTCCGAGGTTCAGTAATGCAATGGGTTAACACACTGCTCTTTCACACTCTGGGACTGGGTAGTGCAATGTGTTAATACACTGCCCTTTCACACTGTGGGACTGGGTAGTGCAATGGGTTAACACACTGCCCTTTCACACTCCGAGGTTGAGTAATGCAATGGGTTAACAGACTGCCCTTTCACACTCTGGGACTGTGTAGTGCAATGGGTTAACACACTGCCCTTTCACACACTGGGACTGGGTAGCACTATGGGTTAACACACTGCCCTTTCACACTCTGGGACTTGGTCATGCAATGGGATAACACACTGCCCCTTCACACTCTGTGATTGAGTAGTGCAATGGTTTAACACACTGCCCTTTCACACTGTGGGACTGGTTAGTGCAATGGGTTAACACACTGACCTTTCACACTCTGGGATTGAGTAGTGCAATGGGTTAAAACACTGGCCTTTCACTCTCTGTGACTGGGTAATGCAATGGGATAACACACTGGCCTTTCACTCTCTGGGACTGGGTAGTGCAATGGGTTAACACACTGCCCTTTCACACTGTGGGACTGGGTAGTGCAATGGGTTAACAAACTGCCCTTTCACACTCTGGGACTGGGTAATGCAATGGGTTAACACACTGCCCTTTCACACACTGGGACTGGGTAATGCAATGGGTTAACACACTGCCCTTTCACACTCTGGGAATGGGTAGAGCAATGGGTTAACACACTGCCCTTTCACACTCTGAGACTGGGTAATGCAATGGGTTAATACACTGCCGTTTCACACTCTGGGACTGGGTAATGCAATGGGTTAACAAACTGCCCTTTCACACTCTGGGACTGGGTAGTGCAATGGGTTAACACACTGCCCTTTCACAGTCTGGGACTGGGTAGTGCAATGGGTTAACACACTGCCCTTTCACATTTTGGACTGGGTAATGCAATGGGTTAACACACTGACCTTTCACACACTGCGAGTGGGTAATGCAATGGGTTAACACACTGCCCTTTCACACACTGGGAGTGGGTAATGCAGAGTTAACACACTGCCCTTTCACACTCTGGGACTGGGTAGTGCAATGGGTTGACACACTGCCCTTTCACATTCTGGGACTGGTTAGTGCAATGGGTTAACACACTGCCCTTTCACACTCTGGGACTGGGTAGTGCAATGGGTTATCACACTGCCCTCTCGCACTCTGGGACTGGGTGATGCATTGGGATAACACACTCCCCTTTCACACTCTGGGATTGAGCAGTGCCATGGGTTAACACACAGCCCTTTCACACTCTGGGATTGAGTAGTGCAATGGGTTAACACACTGCCCTTTAACACTGTGGGACTGGGTAGTGCAATGGGTTAACACACTGCCCTTTCACACTCTGGGACTGGGTAGTGCAATGGGTTAACACACTGCCCCTTCACACTCTGGGATTGAGTAGTGCCATGGGTTAACACACAGCCCTTTCACACTCTGGGACTGAGTAGTGCAATGGGTTAACACACTGCCCTTTCACACTGTGGGACTGGGTAGTGCAATGGGTTAACACACTGCCCTTTCACACTCCGAGGTTGAGTAATGCAATGGGTTAACACACTGCCCTTTCACACTGTGGGACTGGGTAGCGCAATGGGTTAACACATGCTCTTTCACGCTCCGAGGTTGAGTAATGCAATGGGTTAACACACTGCCCTTTCACTCTGTGGGACTGTGTATTGCAATGGGTTAACAAACTGCCCTTTCACACTCTGGGACTGGGTAGTGCAATGCTTTAACACACTGCCCTTTCACACTCTGGGAATGTGAAGTGCAATGGGTTAACACACTGCCCTTTCACACTCTGGGACTGGGTAATGCAATGGGTTAACACACTGCCCTTTCACACTCTGGGACTGGGTAATGCAATGGGTTAACAAACTGCCCTTTCACACTCTGGGACTGGGTAGTGCAATGGGTTAACACACTGCCCTATCACACTCTGGGACTAAGTAGTGCAATGCTTTAACACATTACCCTTTCACACACTGGGACTGGGTAATGCAAAGGGTTAACAAACTGCCCTTTCACATTTTGGGACTGGGTAATGCAATGGGTTAACACACTGACCTTTCACACACTGCGAGTGGGTAATGCAATGGGTTAACACACTGCCCTTTCACACTCTGGGACTGGGTAGTGCAATGGGTTGGCACACTGCCCTTTCACATTCTGGGACTGGTTAGTGCAATGGGTTAACACACTGCCCTTTCACACTCTGGGACTGGGTAGTGCAATGGGTTATCACACTGTCCTTTCACAGTCTGGGACTGGTTAGTGCAATGGGTTAAAACATTGCCCTCTCACACTCTGGGACTGGTTAGTGCAATGGGTTAACACACTGCCCTTCACACTCTGGGACTGGGTGATGCATTGGGATAACACACTCCCCTTTCACAATCTGGGATTGGTTAGTGCAATGGGTTATCACACTGCCCTTTCACACTCTGGGACTGGGTAGTGCAATGGGTTAAAACATTGCCCTCTCACACTCTGGGACTGGGTAGTGCAATGGGTTAACACACTGCCCCTTCACACTCTGGGATTGAGTAGTGCCATGGGTTAACACACTGCCCTTTCACACTCCGAGGTTGAGAAATGCAATGGGTTAACACACTGCCCTTTCACACTCTGGGACTGGGTAGTGCAATAGGTTAACACACTGCCCTTTCACACTCTGAGGTTGAGTAATGCAATGGGTTAACACACTGCCCTTTCACACTCCGAGGTTGAGAAATGCAACGGGTTAACACACTGCCCTTTCACACTCTGGGACTGGGTAATGCAATGGGTTAACACACTGCCCTTTCACACTGTGGGACTGTGTAGTGCAATGGGTTAACAAAGTGCCCTTTCTCACTCTGGGACTGGGTAGTGCAATGGGATAACAAACTGCCCTTTCACACTCTGGGACTGGGTAATGCAATGGGATAACATACTGCCCTCTCACACTCTGGGACTTGGTAATGCAATGGGTTAATACACTGCCCTTTCACACACTGGGAGTGGGTAATGCAGAGTTAACACACTGCCCTTTCACACTCTGGGACTGGGTAGTGCAATGGGTTGACACACTGCCCTTTCACACTCTGGGACTGGGTAGTGCAATGCTTTAACACACTGCCCTTTCACACTCTGGGAATGTGAAGTGCAATGGGTTAACACACTGCCCTTTCACACTCTGGGACTGGGTAATGCAATGGGTTAACACACTGCCCTTTCACACTCTGGGACTGGGTAATGCAATGGGTTAACAAACTGCCCTTTCACACTCTGGGACTGGGTAGTGCAATGGGTTAACACACTGCCCTATCACACTCTGGGACTAAGTAGTGCAATGCTTTAACACATTACCCTTTCACACACTGGGACTGGGTAATGCAATGGGTTAACAAACTGCCCTTTCACATTTTGGGACTGGGTAATGCAATGGGTTAACACACTGACCTTTCACACACTGCGAGTGGGTAATGCAATGGGTTAACACACTGCCCTTTCACACTCTGGGACTGGGTAGTGCAATGGGTTGGCACACTGCCCTTTCACATTCTGGGACTGGTTAGTGCAATGGGTTAACACACTGCCCTTTCACACTCTGGGACTGGGTAGTGCAATGGGTTATCACACTGTCCTTTCACAGTCTGGGACTGGTTAGTGCAATGGGTTAAAACATTGCCCTCTCACACTCTGGGACTGGTTAGTGCAATGGGTTAACACACTGCCCCTTCACACTCTGGGACTGGGTGATGCATTGGGATAACACACTCCCCTTTCACAATCTGGGATTGGTTAGTGCAATGGGTTATCACACTGCCCTTTCACACTCTGGGACTGGGTAGTGCAATGGGTTAAAACATTGCCCTCTCACACTCTGGGACTGGGTAGTGCAATGGGTTAACACACTGCCCCTTCACACTCTGGGATTGAGTAGTGCCATGGGTTAACACACTGCCCTTTCACACTCCGAGGTTGAGAAATGCAATGGGTTAACACACTGCCCTTTCACACTCTGGGACTGGGTAGTGCAATAGGTTAACACACTGCCCTTTCACACTCTGAGGTTGAGTAATGCAATGGGTTAACACACTGCCCTTTCACACTCCGAGGTTGAGAAATGCAACGGGTTAACACACTGCCCTTTCACACTCTGGGACTGGGTAATGCAATGGGTTAACACACTGCCCTTTCACACTGTGGGACTGTGTAGTGCAATGGGTTAACAAAGTGCCCTTTCTCACTCTGGGACTGGGTAGTGCAATGGGATAACAAACTGCCCTTTCACACTCTGGGACTGGGTAATGCAATGGGATAACATACTGCCCTCTCACACTCTGGGACTTGGTAATGCAATGGGTTAATACACTGCCCTTTCACACACTGGGAGTGGGTAATGCAGAGTTAACACACTGCCCTTTCACACTCTGGGACTGGGTAGTGCAATGGGTTGACACACTGCCCTTTCACACTCTGGGACTGGGTAGTGCAATGCTTTAACACACTGCCCTTTCACACTCTGGGAATGTGAAGTGCAATGGGTTAACACACTGCCCTTTCACACTCTGGGACTGGGTAATGCAATGGGTTAACACACTGCCCTTTCACACTCTGGGACTGGGTAATGCAATGGGTTAACAAACTGCCCTTTCACACTCTGGGACTGGGTAGTGCAATGGGTTAACACACTGCCCTATCACACTCTGGGACTAAGTAGTGCAATGCTTTAACACATTACCCTTTCACACACTGGGACTGGGTAATGCAATGGGTTAACAAACTGCCCTTTCACATTTTGGGACTGGGTAATGCAATGGGTTAACACACTGACCTTTCACACACTGCGAGTGGGTAATGCAATGGGTTAACACACTGCCCTTTCACACTCTGGGACTGGGTAGTGCAATGGGTTGGCACACTGCCCTTTCACATTCTGGGACTGGTTAGTGCAATGGGTTAACACACTGCCCTTTCACACTCTGGGACTGGGTAGTGCAATGGGTTATCACACTGTCCTTTCACAGTCTGGGACTGGTTAGTGCAATGGGTTAAAACATTGCCCTCTCACACTCTGGGACTGGTTAGTGCAATGGGTTAACACACTGCCCCTTCACACTCTGGGACTGGGTGATGCATTGGGATAACACACTCCCCTTTCACAATCTGGGATTGGTTAGTGCAATGGGTTATCACACTGCCCTTTCACACTCTGGGACTGGGTAGTGCAATGGGTTAAAACATTGCCCTCTCACACTCTGGGACTGGGTAGTGCAATGGGTTAACACACTGCCCCTTCACACTCTGGGATTGAGTAGTGCCATGGGTTAACACACTGCCCTTTCACACTCCGAGGTTGAGAAATGCAATGGGTTAACACACTGCCCTTTCACACTCTGGGACTGGGTAGTGCAATAGGTTAACACACTGCCCTTTCACACTCTGAGGTTGAGTAATGCAATGGGTTAACACACTGCCCTTTCACACTCCGAGGTTGAGAAATGCAACGGGTTAACACACTGCCCTTTCACACTCTGGGACTGGGTAATGCAATGGGTTAACACACTGCCCTTTCACACTGTGGGACTGTGTAGTGCAATGGGTTAACAAAGTGCCCTTTCTCACTCTGGGACTGGGTAGTGCAATGGGATAACAAACTGCCCTTTCACACTCTGGGACTGGGTAATGCAATGGGATAACATACTGCCCTCTCACACTCTGGGACTTGGTAATGCAATGGGTTAATACACTGCCCTTTCACACACTGGGAGTGGGTAATGCAGAGTTAACACACTGCCCTTTCACACTCTGGGACTGGGTAGTGCAATGGGTTGACACACTGCCCTTTCACACTCTGGGACTGGGTCGTGCAATGCTTTAACACACTGCCCTTTCACACTCTGGGAATGTGAAGTGCAATGGGTTAACACACTGCCCTTTCACACTCTGAGGTTGAGAAATGCAACGGGTTAACACACTGCCCTTTCACACTCTGGGACTGGGTAATGCAATGGGTTAACACACTGCCCTTTCACACTCTGAGGTTGAGTAATGCAATGGGTTAACACACTGCCCTTTCACACTCCGAGGTTGAGAAATGCA
Organism: Squalus acanthias; assembly: GCA_030390025.1. Lineage (NCBI taxonomy): Eukaryota > Metazoa > Chordata > Chondrichthyes > Squaliformes > Squalidae > Squalus > Squalus acanthias. The sequence goes on from CM059442.1 coordinate 64,710,680, forward strand.
ACGGGTTAACACACTGCCCTTTCACACTCTGGGACTGGGTAATGCAATGGGTTAACACACTGCCCTTTCACACTGTGGGACTGTGTAGTGCAATGGGTTAACAAAGTGCCCTTTCTCACTCTGGGACTGGGTAGTGCAATGGGATAACAAACTGCCCTTTCACACTCTGGGACTGGGTAGTGCAATGCTTTAACACACTGCCCTTTCACACTCTGGGAATGTGAAGTGCAATGGGTTAACACACTGCCCTTTCACACTCTGGGACTGGGTAATGCAATGGGTTAACACACTGCCCTTTCACACTCTGGGACTGGGTAATGCAATGGGTTAACAAACTGCCCTTTCACACTCTGGGACTGGGTAGTGCAATGGGTTAACACACTGCCCTATCACACTCTGGGACTAAGTAGTGCAATGCTTTAACACATTACCCTTTCACACACTGGGACTGGGTAATGCAATGGGTTAACAAACTGCCCTTTCACATTTTGGGACTGGGTAATGCAATGGGTTAACACACTGACCTTTCACACACTGCGAGTGGGTAATGCAATGGGTTAACACACTGCCCTTTCACACTCTGGGACTGGGTAGTGCAATGGGTTGGCACACTGCCCTTTCACATTCTGGGACTGGTTAGTGCAATGGGTTAACACACTGCCCTTTCACACTCTGGGACTGGGTAGTGCAATGGGTTATCACACTGTCCTTTCACAGTCTGGGACTGGTTAGTGCAATGGGTTAAAACATTGCCCTCTCACACTCTGGGACTGGTTAGTGCAATGGGTTAACACACTGCCCCTTCACACTCTGGGACTGGGTGATGCATTGGGATAACACACTCCCCTTTCACAATCTGGGATTGGTTAGTGCAATGGGTTATCACACTGCCCTTTCACACTCTGGGACTGGGTAGTGCAATGGGTTAAAACATTGCCCTCTCACACTCTGGGACTGGGTAGTGCAATGGGTTAACACACTGCCCCTTCACACTCTGGGATTGAGTAGTGCCATGGGTTAACACACTGCCCTTTCACACTCCGAGGTTGAGAAATGCAATGGGTTAACACACTGCCCTTTCACACTCTGGGACTGGGTAGTGCAATAGGTTAACACACTGCCCTTTCACACTCTGAGGTTGAGTAATGCAATGGGTTAACACACTGCCCTTTCACACTCCGAGGTTGAGAAATGCAATGGGTTAACACACTGCCCTTTCACACTCTGGGACTGGGTAATGCAATGGGTTAACACACTGCCCTTTCACACTGTGGGACTGTGTCGTGCAATGGGTTAACAAAGTGCCCTTTCTCACTCTGGGACTGGGTAGTGCAATGGGATAACAAACTGCCCTTTCACACTCTGGGACTGGGTAATGCAATGGGATAACATACTGCCCTCTCACACTCTGGGACTTGGTAATGCAATGGGTTAATACACTGCCCTTTCACACACTGGGAGTGGGTAATGCAGAGTTAACACACTGCCCTTTCACACTCTGGGACTGGGTAGTGCAATGGGTTGACACACTGCCCTTTCACATTCTGGGACTGGTTAGTGCAATGGGTTAACAAACTGCCCTTTCACACTCGGGGCTGGGTAGTGCAATGGGTTATCACACTGTCCTTTCACACTCTGGAACTGGTTAGTGCAATGGGTTAACACACTGCCCTCTCACACTCTGGGACTGGGTGAAGCATTGGGATAACACACTCCCCTTTCACAATCTGGGACTGGGTAGTGCAATGGGTTAACACACTGTCCCTTCACACTCTGGGATTGAGTAGTGCCATGGGTTAACACACTGACCTTTCACACTCTGGGATTGAGTAGGGCAATGGGTTAACACACTGCCCTTTCACACTCCGAGGTTGAGTAATGCAATGGGTTAACATGCTGCCCTTTCACACTGTGGGACTGGGTAGCGCAATGGGTTAACACACTGCTCTTTCACACTCCGAGGTTGAGTAATGCAATGGGTTAACACACTGCCCTTTCACTCTGTGGGACTGTGTAGTGCAATGGGTTAACAAACTGCCCTTTCACACTCTGGGACTGGGTAGTGCAATGCTTTAACACACTGCCCTTTCACACTCTGGGAATGTGTAGTGCAATGGGTTAACACACTGCCCTTCCACACTCTGGGACTGGGTAATGCAATGGGTTAACACACTGCCCTTTCACACTCTGGGACTGGGTAATGCTATGGGTTAACAAACTGCCCCTTCACACTCTGGGACTGGGTAGTGCAATGGGTTAACACACTGCCCTTTCACACTCTGGGACTGGGTAGTGCAATGCTTTAACACATTGCCCTTTCACACACTGGGACTGGGTAATTCAATGGGTTAACAAACTGCCCTTTCACATTTTGGGACTGGGTAATGCAATGGGTTAACACACTGACCTTTCACACACTGCGAGTGGGTAATGCAATGGGTTAACACACTGCCCTTTCACACTCTGGGACTGGGTAGTGCAATGGGTTGACACACTGCCCTTTCACATTCTGGTACTGGTTAGTGCAATGGGTTAACACACTGCCCTTTCACACTCTGGGACTGGGTAGTGCAATGGGTTATCACACTGTCCTTTCACAGTCTGGGACTGGTTAGTGCAATGGGTTAAAACATTGCCCTCTCACACTCTGGGACTGGTTAGTGCAATGGGTTAACACACTGCCCCTTCACACTCTGGGACTGGGTGATGCATTGGGATAACACACTCCCCTTTCACAATCTGGGATTGGTTAGTGCAATGGGTTATCACACTGCCCTTTCACACTCTGGGACTGGGTAGTGCAATGGGTTAAAACATTGCCCTCTCACACTCTGGGACTGGGTAGTGCAATGGGTTAACACACTGCCCCTTCACACTCTGGGATTGAGTAGTGCCATGGGTTAACACACTGCCCTTTCACACTCCGAGGTTGAGAAATGCAATGGGTTAACACACTGCCCTTTCACACTCTGGGACTGGGTAGTGCAATAGGTTAACACACTGCCCTTTCACACTCTGAGGTTGAGTAATGCAATGGGTTAACACACTGCCCTTTCACACTCCGAGGTTGAGAAATGCAATGGGTTAACACACTGCCCTTTCACACTCTGGGACTGGGTAATGCAATGGGTTAACACACTGCCCTTTCACACTGTGGGACTGTGTCGTGCAATGGGTTAACAAAGTGCCCTTTCTCACTCTGGGACTGGGTAGTGCAATGGGATAACAAACTGCCCTTTCACACTCTGGGACTGGGTAATGCAATGGGATAACATACTGCCCTCTCACACTCTGGGACTTGGTAATGCAATGGGTTAATACACTGCCCTTTCACACACTGGGAGTGGGTAATGCAGAGTTAACACACTGCCCTTTCACACTCTGGGACTGGGTAGTGCAATGGGTTGACACACTGCCCTTTCACATTCTGGGACTGGTTAGTGCAATGGGTTAACAAACTGCCCTTTCACACTCGGGGCTGGGTAGTGCAATGGGTTATCACACTGTCCTTTCACACTCTGGAACTGGTTAGTGCAATGGGTTAACACACTGCCCTCTCACACTCTGGGACTGGGTGAAGCATTGGGATAACACACTCCCCTTTCACAATCTGGGACTGGGTAGTGCAATGGGTTAACACACTGTCCCTTCACACTCTGGGATTGAGTAGTGCCATGGGTTAACACACTGACCTTTCACACTCTGGGATTGAGTAGGGCAATGGGTTAACACACTGCCCTTTCACACTCCGAGGTTGAGTAATGCAATGGGTTAACATGCTGCCCTTTCACACTGTGGGACTGGGTAGCGCAATGGGTTAACACACTGCTCTTTCACACTCCGAGGTTGAGTAATGCAATGGGTTAACACACTGCCCTTTCACTCTGTGGGACTGTGTAGTGCAATGGGTTAACAAACTGCCCTTTCACACTCTGGGACTGGGTAGTGCAATGCTTTAACACACTGCCCTTTCACACTCTGGGAATGTGTAGTGCAATGGGTTAACACACTGCCCTTCCACACTCTGGGACTGGGTAATGCAATGGGTTAACACACTGCCCTTTCACACTCTGGGACTGGGTAATGCTATGGGTTAACAAACTGCCCCTTCACACTCTGGGACTGGGTAGTGCAATGGGTTAACACACTGCCCTTTCACACTCTGGGACTGGGTAGTGCAATGCTTTAACACATTGCCCTTTCACACACTGGGACTGGGTAATTCAATGGGTTAACAAACTGCCCTTTCACATTTTGGGACTGGGTAATGCAATGGGTTAACACACTGACCTTTCACACACTGCGAGTGGGTAATGCAATGGGTTAACACACTGCCCTTTCACACTCTGGGACTGGGTAGTGCAATGGGTTGACACACTGCCCTTTCACATTCTGGTACTGGTTAGTGCAATGGGTTAACACACTGCCCTTTCACACTCTGGGACTGGGTAGTGCAATGGGTTATCACACTGTCCTTTCACACTCTGGGATTGAGTAGTGCAATGTGTTAACACACTGCCCTTTCACACTGTGGGACTGGGTAGTGTAATGGGTTAACACACTGCCCTTTCACACTCCGAGGTTGAGAAATGCAATGGGTTAACACACTGCCCTTTCACACTGTGGGACTGGGTAGTGCAATAGGTTAACGCACTGCCCTTTCACACTCCGAGGTTGAGTAATGCATTGGGTTAACAAACTGCCCTTTCACACTCTGAGACGGGGTAGTGCAATGGGTTAACAAACTGCCCTTTCACACTCTGGGACTGGGTAGTGCAATGCTTCAACACATTGCCCTTTCACACTCTGGGACTGGGTAATGCAATGGGTTAACACACTGCCCTTTCACACACTGGGACTGGGTAATGCAATGGGTTAACACACTGCCCTTTCACACACTGGGACTGGGTAATGCAATGGGTTAACACACTGCCCTTTCACACACTTGCACTGGGTAATGCAATGGGTTAACACACTGCCCTTTCACACTCAGGGACTGAGTAGTACAATGGGTTAACACACTGCCCTTTCACACACTGAGACTGGGTAATGCAATGGGTTAACACACTGCCCTTTCACTCTCTGGGACTGGGTAATGCAATGGGTTAACACACTGCCCTTTCACACTCAGGGACTGAGTAGTGCAATGGGTTAATACACTGCCCTTTCACACTCTGGGACTGGGTAGTGCAATGGGTTAACACACTGCCCTTTCACTCTGGGATGGGTAATGCTATGGGTTAACACACTGCCCTTTCACACTCTGGGACTGGGTCGTGCAATGGGTGAACACACTGTCCTTTCACACTCTGGGACTGGGAAGTGCATTTGGTTAACAAACTGCCCTTCCACACTCTGGGACAGGGTAGTGCAATGGGTTAACACACTGCCCTTTCACACTCTGGGACTGTGTAGCGCGATGGGTTAACAAACTGCTCTTTCACACTCTGGGACTAGGTAGTGCAATGGGTTAACAAACTGCCCTTTCACACTCTGGGACTGGGTAGTGCAATGGGTTAACACACTGCACTTTCACACTCTGGGACTGGGTAATGCTATGGGTTTACACACTGCCCTCTCACACTCTGGGACGGGGTCGTGCAATGGTATAACACACTGCTCTTTCACACTCTGAGACTGGGTAGTTCAATGGGATAACACACTGCCCTTTCACACTCTGGGATTGAGTAGTGCAATGGGTTAACAGACTGACCTTTCACACTCTTGGACTGGGTAGTGCAATGGGTTAACACACTGACCTTTCACACTCTGGAACTGGGTAATGCAATGGGTTGTTACACTGTTTTTCACTCTCTGGGACTGGGTAATGCAATGGGTTAACACACTGCCCTTTCACACTCTGGGACTTGGTAATGCAATGGGTTAATACACTGCCCTTTCACACTCTGGGACTGGGTAATGCAATGGGTTAACACACTGACCTTTCACACTCTTGGACTGGGTAGTGCAATGGGTTAACACACTGACCTTTCACACTCTGGGACTGGGTAATGCAATGGGTTAACACACTGCCCTTTCACACTCTGGGACTGGGTAGTGCAAAGGGTTAACACACAGCCCTTTCACACTCTGGGACTGGGTAGTGCAATGGGTTAACACACTTACCTTTCACCCTGTGGTACTGGGTAGTGCAATGGGTTAACACGCTGACTTTCACACTCTGGGACTGGGTAGTGCAATGGGTTAACACACTACCCTTTCACACTCTGGGACTGGGTAGTGCAATGGGTTAACACACTGCCCTTTCACACTCTTTGACTCGGTAGTGCAATGGGTTAACACGCTGACCTTTCACACTCTGGGACTGGGTAATGCAATGGGTTAACACACTGCCATTTCACACTCTGGGACTTGGTAATGCAATGGGTTAACACACTGCCTTTTCACACTCTGAGACTGAGTAGTGCAATGGGTTAACACACTGCTCTTTCACACTCTGGGACTGGGTAGTGCAATGGGTTAACACACTGCCCTTTCACACTCTGGGACTGGGTAGTGCAATGGGTTAACACACTGCCCTTTCACTCTTTGGGACTGGGTCATGCAATGGGATAACACACTGCTCTTTCACACTCTGAGACTGGGTAGTTCAATGGGATAACACACTGCTCTTTCACACTCTGGAACAGGGTAGTGCAATGGGTTAACACACTCCCCTTTCACACTCTGGGACTGGATCGTGCAATGGGTTAACACACTGACCTTTCACACTCTGGGACTGGGTAATGCAATGGGTTATTACACTGTTTTTCACTCTCTGGGACTGGGTAATGCAATGGGTTAACACACTGCCCTTTCACACTCTGGGACTTGGTAAAGCAATGGGTTAATACACTGCCCTTTCACACTCTGGGACTGGGTAATGCAATGGGTTAACACACTGACCTTTCACACTCTTGGACTGGGTAGTGCAATGGGTTAACACACTGCCCTTTCACACTCTGGGACTGGGTAGTGCAATGGGTTAACACACAGCCCTTTCACACTCTGTGACTCGGTAGTGCAATGGGTCAACACACTGACCTTTCACACTCTGGGACTGAGTACTGCAATAGGTTAAAACACTGCCATTTCACACTCTGGGACTGAGTAGTGCAATGGGTTAACACACTGCTCTTTCACACTCTGGGACTGGGTAGTGCAATGGGTTAACACACTGCCCCTTCACACTCTGGGACTGGGTAGTGCAATGGGTTAACACACTGCCCTTTCACTCTTTGGGACTGGGTAATGCAATGGGATAACATACTGCCCTTTCACACTCTGGGACTGTGTAATGCAATGAGTTAACACACTGCCCTTTCACACTCTGAGATTGGGTCGTGCAATGGGTGAACACACTGTCCTTTCACACTCTGGGACTGGGAAGTGCATTTGGTTAACAAACTGCCCTTCCACACTCTGGGACAGGGTAATGCAATGGGTTAACACACTGCCCTTTCACACTCTGGGACTGGGTAGCGCGATGGGTTAACAAACTGCTCTTTCACACTCTGAGACTGGGTAGTGCAATGGGTTAACAAACTGCCCTTTCACACTCTGGGACTGGGTAGTGCAATGGGTTAACACACTGCACTTTCACACTCTGGGACTGGGTAATGCTATGGGTTAACACACTGCCCTTTCACACTCTGGAACTGGGTAGTGCAATGGGTTAACAAACTGCCCTTTCACACTCTGGGACTGGGTAGTGCAATGGGTTAACACACTGCACCTTCACACTCTGGGACTGAGTAATGCTATGGGTTAACACACTGCCCTCTCACACTCTGGGACTGGGTAATGCTATGGGTTAACACACTGCCCCTTCAAACTCTGGGATTGAGTAGTGCAATGGGTTAACACACTGACCTTTCACACTCTGGGACTGGGTAATGCAGTGTGTTAACACACTGCCCTTTCACACTCTGGTACTGGGTAATGCAATGGGTTAACACACTGCCCTTTCACATTCTGGGACTGGGTAGTGCAATGGGTTAACACACTGCCCTTTCACACTCTGAGACTGGGTAATGCAATGGGTTAATACACTGCCCCTTCACACTCTGGGATTGTGTAGTGCAATGGGTTAACACACTGACCTTTCACACTCCGGGATTGAGTAGTGCAATGGGTTAACTCACTGCCCGTTCACACTCTGGACTGGGTAATGCAGTGGGTTAACACACTGCCCTTTCACACTCTGAGACTGGGTAGTTGAATGGGATAACACACTGCCCTTTCACACTCTGGGATTGAGTAGTGCAATGGGTTAACACACTGCCCGTTCACACTCTGGGACTGGGTAATGCAGTGGGTTAACACACTGCCCTTTCACACTCTGAGACTGGGTAGTTGAATGGGATAACACACTGCCCTTTCACACTCTGGGATTGAGTAATGCAATGGGTTAATACACTGCCCTTTCACACTCTGGGACTGGGTAGTGCAATGGGTTAACACACTGACCTTTCACACTCTGGGACTGGGTAATGCAATGGGTTAACACACTGTTTTTCACTCTCTGGGACTGGGTAATGCAATGGGTTAACACACTGCCCTTTCACACTCTGGGACTGGGTAATGCAATGGGTTAACACACTGCCCTTTCACACTCTGGGACTGGGTAGTGCAATGGATTAACACACTGCCCTTTCACACTCTGGGACTGGGTAGTGCAAAGTGTTAACACACTGCCCTTTCACACTCTGGGACTGGGTAGTGCAATGGGTTAACACACTTACCTTTCACCCTGTGGGACTGCGTAGTGGAATGGGTTAACACACTGACTTTCACACTCTGGGAATGGGTGGTGCAATGGGTTAACACACTACCCTTTCACACTCTGGGACTGGGTAGTGCAATGGGTTAACACACTACCCTTTCACAGTCTTTGACTCGGTAGTGCAATGGGTTAACACACTGACCTTTCACACTCTGGGACTGAGTACTGCAATGGGTTAACACACTGCCCTTTCACACTCTGGGACTGGGTAATGCAATGGGTTAACACACTGCCCTTTCACACTCTGGGACTGGGTAATGCAATGGGTTAACACACTGCCCTTTCACACTCTGGGACTGGGTCATGCAATGGGTTAACACACTGCCATTTCACACTCTGGGACTGGGTCATGCAATGGGTTAACATACTGACCTTTCACACTCTGGGACTGGGTAGTGCAATGGGTTAACACACTGCCCTTTCACACTCTGGGACTGGGTAATGCAATGGGTTAACACACTGCCCTTTCACACTCTTGGACTGGGTAATGCAATGGGTTAACACACTGACCTTTCACACTCTCGGACTGCATAGTGCAATGGGTTAACACACTGCCCTTTCACACTCTGGGACTGGGTAGTGCAATGGGTTAACACACTGCCCTTTCACACTCTGGGACTGGGTAATGCAATGGGTTAACACACTGCCCTTTCCCACTCTGGGACTGGGTAATGCAATGGGTTAACACACTGCCCTTTCACACTCTGGGACTGGGTAATGCAATGGGTTAACACACTGCCCTTTCACACTCTGGGACTGGGTAATGCAATGGGTTAACACACTGCCCTTTCACACTCTGGGACTGGGTAATGCAATGGCTTAACACACTGCCCTTTCACACTCTGGGACTGAGTAGTGCAACGGATTAACACACTGTGGTCATTGGAAGGGAAGAACATCCTTGGTTTCTATGTAGGGTAACATCATAGACACTGGCCCAAAAATTCATCCCGCGTATTCCCTCTGCAATTGCCGGTTTTCTGCATGCCCTGCGCATGCGCTGAAAACCGGCAATTGCTCTTTTGAAAAGGGGGCGGTTCCTCGGTGCATCGCGTGCGCGCTACAGGCTGCGCGCACGCTGTGCACTTCATGCTTTGGACGCGCAGGTAAGCACTGAAGATTTTAGAAATGTAAAAAGGAGGAGTAAGACCCACTTTTAACAAGGTAAGTAGTGAATTAAGTATTTTTTTGAATTTTTTTTTACAGGTATATCTTTTTTAGAGACTTTAAAGACAGGTAAGTTTATTTTTATAACTTTTTAAAAGATTTTAAATTTTTTCAAAAATTTAATTTTTTATTTAAAATGGTTAATTTATTTAACTATACTTATTTTATTAATGTGATGGGTTTTTTTTTAAATTTAATTGAGGTTTAGCTGTTATTTTGGGGGGGTGTATGATTCATAGATTTCACAGCACGTCTATGAAACTTATGAATGGAAGATGGTGTGCTGCCATTGGCTCTAAGTGAGTCACGTGATCCCACAGCTCGCACGAATTCACTACGCCGGTGGGATACGCAAGCACTGCCCGGCTGATGTCTGGAACATCAAGTTCGTGCGAGCTGGATCTGAAAAAGCACAAGCGAGGTGAGAGATCGCGGGGAAGGCTTACCCCCGCGGGAACAGAGCGAGATCAATTTCTGGGCCACTATCTTTATCATGCATTTACAATGCTGCTGTACATAACAGACAGAGCAAGACATCCACAATGTTGGGGCAGATCTGTGGTTGGAACTGAACTGGCAGTTTCTGGATACCTGAAGTGAGAAATCATCCCTTTCCCCAGGGCAAATAAACCACATCTAGACGGACACGAAAAAAAGCACATCATAGGGAAAACAGTGATTGGTGTGTTTTCCCATGTCTACTTGGAGCTCTGTTGAGACTGGACTGGTTTTCTACTTTGGGCAACAAGTGCTCACAGTTCACCACAAACCAGATCCTTCCACTCTAACCATAACATTCCATCTTAACTCCCAACCTCAAACGATTGCCCCCTACTGCATCAGTGCTACCTTTCCATTTTTTATACCAGCCATTTTTGTGTCATCTCAGTGTGACTTTGCCAATTTAGTGACCGTTGCTTTGGCGCCTGCCGAATGCCAGCTCGTTGACGCGATGATCGTTTTCTGATCGTCTTGGGCCTCCCCAATCTCCCACTGCTGCTTGTTTTCACCTTTCTCCAGACTCCAGAGCCTTGAGCACATAATCTAGGCTGACACTTCAGTGCAATGCTGAGGGAGTGCTGCACTGTTGGATGTTAGCAGTCAACCTCCTTTCTCCTCTGGTTCACAACAACATGTTTCGAGTAAGCACGAGACTTCGGAGTGGTGTATACGGAACAGACTTTATTGATACACAGCAAAGGCGATCAGTCTCAACTGTAGAGTGGCTTTTTGGTTTCTGTATCTTTCGAGCACACTCTGAGATACTGTCGAAAACCATGATCCTTTATGCACCATATTTTGACTCCATCAAAGGAAAATGTCATAGATAAGACTGTATGACATATTTATTCCCAAATCCTTTGAAAACAGGCATTCATGTAAACAGTTTGCAGTTGTTTACTTCAGAACTACTTCCCCTAAACAAGGCTTCCTGACGTAACAGTCCCTAAACCCTGTTAAGAAAAAACTTTACCAGCTCATGGATTCATTACCCCTGTTTTATTACCCTAAAACTAAAGTTACATTTTATTACTTACACTTATTTCCTCACATGAGCACTTTACATATCAGAAGACAAAGCCATGCTTTCTCCTCACGACTCTTCAAAGTCATCCAGTTTATATTGGAAAGCCTGGAAAGCTTGTTGCTTCAAGACACAAAGAAGTTTGTACTGTTAACCCTTAACTCTCCAGGATGTCCAACATCGGAGGTGCCATCTTTCGGATGAGACGTTAAATCGAGATCCCCGTCTGCCTTCTCCGGTGAACATAAAAGATCCCACGGCACTATTTAAAGAAGAGCCGAGCAGGTCTCCTCGGTGTCCTGGTCAACGTTTATCCCTCAGTCAACAACACTAAAAAAAAACAGATTATCTGGTCGTTCATCTCATTGCTGTTTGTGGGAGCTTGCTGTGCGCAAATTGGCTGCCGCGTTTCCCGACATGACAACAGTGACTACACTTCAAATGTCTTCATTGGCTCTGAAGGGTTTTGGGATGTGAAAGGTGTTACATCAATGGAAGTCCTTCCTACATGTCCAGCCAAGTGAGACTTGCTGATGGACCAATGCTGCTCTGTGGATTGAGACGTTGAAGCACTCTTCACAAAGTCTCCTACTCTGCTCTGCGCTTGACCTCGGATGGTTCTCTCGGTTGCCTTAATGCCACCCTTCCACAGGGCCATAGTAAGATGGTGTGGGTTGGAGGGCCTGTATGAATGAATTTGCACATTTGCCCCCTTCATTGGTACTTAGCACCCTCAACGTGAAAAAAATTGTCAGGGGGGGTTCGTGTGCTTTGAATCAGTTGGTCCCAGAAGGAATTCTGGGAGCATAGGCAAAAATGTGCTGATGCTCTGTTAATGTTTGCAGGGTTATGGGGAAAGAGCAGGGTGGAGTGGGACTAATTGGATACCTCTTTCAAAGAGCTGGCACAAGCACGATGGGTCAAATGCCCTTCTTCCATGCTGTAAGGTTCTGTGAATGTTAACACACCAATTTACAACACATTAATGCGTACCCAGCATGTGGATTAACTCTTACATAGTAATTTCACCCCTTCATCTGTATCTGAAGGGAGAACGAATTGAGCGATGGTTGGGTAGATGAATTTGAGATTAGTCAGAAAGGGGATGGGTTTGTTGAGGCTAAAGGCCGTTTTTTGCCTAAAAAGTCTCAAGTTCTTACCTTATCAGAGATAGTTAATAGATAAGGTAACTGTTCCTCCTCCACAGAGATCTTCTAGCTGGAGTGTCCTAACTCACTCGGGAGCTGCTGAGCTGTCTTGCTTTGTGCTCAGCTGCTGTCGGAGTTTCCTGGTTTAGAATCTCCCAGTTGGTTCAAGGTGCCAGAAATGATGCCAACCTGTATTATTCCCCGAGGAGTGAGAACTGACGTCAGCTGAGCTGCTCTCCGGAAACCACAAAGTGATAGCTTTCAACAGACAAGATGAACCCACCATTAATTTAAAGCATTTCCTTACAAAGCAGGAAAGGCTAAAAGTGATTGAAAAAAGAAACTTGTGTCGGAATGGTGCTTTCCAATAAAAGGCCTCTCCACCGCACTTAACCTTCTCTTTTAAGCAACGATTCAGGATGTTTCCCAGCACTTAAAGTAAATGGAATGTTCAAGCAAGTGGAAAGTCTGAAATCAATCTTATCAAAGGGTTGTGTGTGTGTCAGACCCTGTTCAAACTTTGGCGGCTCCTGCTCCTGAGATAGCCTCTGCTCGAGTCTTTTCTACACCTTCCTTCCCAACCCCGTGGCTGTACAAAAAAAACCTCTGACGACAAAAACCATCCCATAAAGGGTTAATGCTCTCGTGGTCGACCTCTCATTCATAGAAATGAAAATGGGGGGGAGATGTATAATGGGCGGCTGATCCGATATCGCCTGTTTCACACTTTCGTCTAAGGTCAAAGTTACTCCCATGTGCATGGGAGGTCAATACTAAGTAAATGCGCCTTTGATCTGGACACTTAAAATGAATTCTTTTTATATTTGAGACTGTTAGCAGGATGGGGAACTCAGCATATAGAATGGCACAGTGCAGAAGGAAGCCATTCAGCCCATCATACATCCTGGCACTCTGAAAGAACTATCATTTGGTCCCATTCCCCTGCCATTTCTACAAGCTTTCCTTTTATCCAATATCTGGGATACAGTATATGGGTAATTTGAGACATAACATATGGTAAATATAGCATGCTGGGGAGGAACAGGTGACTTTGGACCTCTGGTTCCCAAACTCTCCACCACTGGGGGTTTTCCTCACCTCGTGTCTGGGTCTGTTGTAGACTCACTGATAGAGAATGATTGCTGTGATTAATCAACAACTCCATTATCGTTGTATCATCCGACTAGCGGGATGGTAGAAGGCGAACGAGATGGACCTCAGTCTTTTTCTGTCTAGCAATTCCTGTGTTCCTATTTACCCACTTCCCTTTTAAAAGCTATTTTGGATTCTGCTTTCACCACTGTTTCTGGTGGGGCATTCTCAACACCTCAATTAAATGTCCTCTTATTGATCTCATCGAATAGCGGAGCAGGCTCGAGGGGCCGAATGGCCTACTCCTGCTCCTATCTTCTATGTTTCAATGTTTATTCTTCTTCTCTTCTTCTTAGGCAGTCCCTCGGAACCGAGATGACTTGCTTCCACACTAAAAATGAGTTCTCAGGTGACTGATGAGTCCAATGCGGGACCTGCAGTCTCTGTCACAGGTGGGGCAAACGGTGGTTGAAGGGGCGGGTTGGTGGGGTGCTTGGGTTGACGTGCGTTCCTTCCGCTGTTTGCGCTTGGCTTCTGCTTGCTCCCGGCGAAGAGACTCGAGGTGTTCGGCGCCCTCCCGGATGCTTCTCCTCCACTTTGTGCGGTCTTGGGCCAGGGATTCCCAGGTGTCGGTGGGGATGTTGCACTTTTTCAAGGAGGCTTTGAGGGTGTCCTTGAAGCGTTTCCTCTGCCCACCTGGGGCGCTCTTGCCGTGTCGGAGCTCCGAGTAGAGCGCTTGTTTTGGGAGTCTCGTATCAGGCATGCGGACGATGTGGCCCGTCCATCGGAACTGATCAAACGTGGTAAAAGCTTCGATGCTGGGGATGTTGGCCTGAGCGAGAACACTGACATTGGTGCGCCTATCCTGCCAATGGATTTTCAGGATCTTGCGGAGGCAGCGTTGGTGGTACCTCTCCAGTGCATTGAGGTGCCTGCTGTACATGGTCCATGTCTCTGAAGCATACAGGAGGGCGGGTATTACTACTGCTCTGTATGACCATGAACTTGGTGCTGGGCTTGAGGTCCTGGTCTTCAAACACTCTCTTCCTCAGACGACCGAAGGCTGCACTGGCATACTGAAGGCGGTGTTGGACTTCGTCATTGACGTCTGCCCTTGTTGACAGTAGGCTCCCGAGGTATGGAAAGTGGTCCACGTTGTCTCAGGCCTCGTCATGGATTTTGATAATCGGGGAGCAGTACTGTGTGGCGGGGGCAGGTTGGTAGAGGACCTTTGTCTTACGGATGTTTAGTGTAAGCCCATGCTCTCGTACGCTTCGGTGAAGGTGTTGACGATGGTTTGGAGTTCGGCCTCAGAGTGTGCACAGACGCAAGCGTCGTCTGCATACTGTAATTCGATGACAGAGGATGGGACAACCTTGGATCTGGACTGGAGGCGACGGAGGTTGAACAGTTTCCCGTTTGTTCTGTAGTTTAGCTCCACTCCAGTGGGGAGCTTACTGAGGGTGAGATGGAGCATTGCAGCCAGGAAGACCGAGAAGGCCGTTGGTGCGATGACACAGCCTTGCTTGACCCCGGTCCGTACGTGAATTGGGTCTGTGGTGGACCCGTTGGTCAGGATCACGGCTTGCATGTCATCTTTATATAATGAAAAGAGTGCCACGTTCTCTAGTCTCTCCACAACATAACTGAAACTTCTCGTTCACTGTATCACCGTCGTGATTCTCTTCACCGCCGCTCCATGGCTTTGACTTCCTTCCGAAAGTGAGGTCGAATTTCTGCAAGAGTATTCTCAATCCCCTGTTGTAATTTCTGCAGAAAGTCTGCAGGAACCGCTGGAGAAAGGATCAAAAACAGCATGGCAGCAGACAATCAGGAGAACTCCCTGGAGGCCATGGAGAGTGGGCAGAGGGGATTTACTCGAATGGTACCAGGGACGAGGGACTTCAGTTATGTGAAGAGTCCAGAGAAGCTGGGATTGTTCTCGTGAGAGCAGAGAAGGTTAAGGGGAGATTTAATAGAGGTGTTCAAAATTATGAAGGGTTTTGACAGAGTAGATAGTTGTTTCCACTGGCAGGGAGGATCATTAACCAGAAGACACAGATTTAAGATCATTGACAAAAGAACCAGCGAGGAGATGAGGAAAATCTTCTTTACGCAGCGAGTTGTTGCGATCTGGAGGCGGAGTCATTGAATATATTCAAGGCGGAGATAGACAGATATTTGAGCTACAGGGGAGTCAAGTGTTATGGGGAGCGGGCGGGGAAAGTGGAGTTGAGGCCAAGATCAGATCAGCCAGTATCTTATTGAATGGTGGAGCAGGCTCGAGGGGCCAAATAGCTGACTCCTGCTCCTATTTCTTATGTTCTTATGTTTTTATGGAATGCACAGCCTGAAAGGGTGGTGGAAGCAGGTTTGATAGTAACTTTCAAAAGAGAATTGGATAAATACTTGAAAAGGAAAAAAAAATGGCAGGACTATGGGAAAAGGGCAGGGGGAGTGGGACTAATTGGGTAGCTCTTTCAAAGAGCCGGCACAGACACGATGGGCCGAATAGCCTCCCTCTCTGCTGTATGAACTCCCGCAAAAATTCAACCCCAGTATTCTAACTCCAGCCTAACCAATTATTTGTGTGTAACCGTGCTGCTTAATATTACAGTAATAAAATGGTGCAAACATCAGAATAGCTTTATTTCTCGAATATTAACCAACAATAAACAATGAAAACACAATTCTACTAAAAATAAAAAAAGTTAAACACTTTACCCATACTCTCCCTCATGTCTGATTTTTTCCTCCTGTTCTCTCTATTTTTTTAATCTTTTCCTTAAATGTTACTATTTTTTTGCCACCTCACAGCCAGAGGTTTCCTAGTCCTCCCTCGAGGCACGGGCTCTTTCTTGGTGAGATTTGGTTCCATGGGCATCAGCAACTTTCCACTGCCCGGCGCAAAGTGGCCATTCTTCACCCGTACACCCTGGGCAGTGAATGCCAGCTTGCTATTTGACTTTGGGGGGCATCACAGCCAAGCCTGATTGTGTCCTCACGCGTCCATTTTCTGGCAAAGTGGGGGTGGGGAGGGTTGGTGGGGGGGGGGGGTTAGGGGGTGAGGGAGGTTTGGGGGGGCATGGGGAGGGGCGGGGGTAGCAAGTGGGATAAGGGATCCTGGCTGGGGATTGTTGTTTTCGGCCCATAACTGAGCGGCCGGTAGAAACGCCCCCTATAACCCCTTCGCCCATTCTCCCTCACCCACACCGTATCAGTCAAATCCGCACGTTGAACTCGGGCATGTTATAGTCTGTGCAGCTCAGTGACGTTACCAGTTGAGCTTAGGGGGGTGGGGGACAGGAAGGCTAATGCAGGATTAATAAGAGCTGTGTAATGATCAACGCAGAGTGTCAGTGGTCTGTTTATAATAGACATGCTTGACCTGTGGCCTCGCAAGCTCTGTTAGGGTTGGCCCTACTCGTGCTGATGTTCTTAGATTGCATGGGCTGCCACTTCTAATAACTGGAAGCACAGCGAGAAGGACTAGCGTACCCAGTCATTGATAAAAAAAACAAACGAATAAAACAAGCAAACACAAGCATCATAAACCCGGAGGCTGTTTCTTCCCACATCCATTTTCCGTGTCTTTTTAAAAAAAAAAATGACATATTTACTTTCTATTAAAATGCTGCGGTTATCTCAGCAGAAAGGTAATGCGATTTAAGGGACAGACTCTTCCAACGAGATGCCAATCTCTCAGTATTTAGCCAATTATTCAGAATCTTTAATTTTAATGCTGTGAAGTGACCTTTAATAAAGAGCTAATATGACAAGCAAATCTCCGTAAGAGAAAAAAAATAATATTTTTAACGCTCCCGTGTTTCAGTCAGTAATGCGGTAATCATCGTGAACTCTCAGTGACCCTGAATACACTCAGCTGCTTCCTCGATGCAGCATGCACTGAGTTGTGCAGACGGCAGTTACGTGACTCGTGATGCTCACTGTGTGACGGGATCAGCGACCGTTAGTTCGTAGCCCGTTTGTGTGGCTGTTGCAGTGACTGTAGAGTGGGTGGATTGGTACAGATGGGTTGTCCATGGATTGGTATGGGTGGGTAGGGGAGTGGGTTGTCCATGAATATTTGTGAGTGGATGGTGGGTGGGCTCTCCATGGATTAGTCTGGGTGGGTGGTGGGTGTGCTCTCCATGGATTGGCATCAGTTGATGGTGGGTGGGTTCTCCATGGATTGGTATGGGTGGGTGGTGGATGAGTTCTCCATGGATTGGTATGGGTGGGTGGTGGGTGGGTTCTCCATGGATTGGTATGGGTGGGTGGTGGGTGGGTTCTCCATGGATTGGTATGGGTGGGTGGTGGATGAGTTCTCCATGAATTGGTATGGGTGGGTGGTGGGTGGGTTCTCCATGGATTGGTATGGGTGGGTGGTGGGTGGGTTGTCCATGGATTGGTATGGGTGGGTGGTGGATGTGCTCTCCATGGATTGGCATCAGTGGGTGGTGGGTGGGTTGTCCATGGATTGGTATGGGTGGGTGGTGGGTGGGTTGTCCATGGATTGGCATCAGTGGGTGGTGGGTGGGTTGTCCATGGATTGGTATGGGTGGGTGGTGGATGTGCTCTCCATGGATTGGTATGGGTGGGTGGTGGGTGGGTTGTCCATGGATTGGTATGGGTGGGTGGTGGATGGGTTCTCCATGGATTGGTAAGGGTAGGTGGTGGGTGGGTTGTCCATGGATTGGTATGGGTGGGTGGTGGATGGGTTGTCCATGGATTGGTATGGGTGGGTGGTGGATGGGCTGTCCATGGATTGGTAAGGGTAGGTGGTGGGTGGGTTGTCCATGGATTGGTATGGGTGGGTGGTGGATGGGTTCTCCATGGATTGGTAAGGGTAGGTGGTGGGTGGGTTGTCCATGGATTGGTATGGGTGGGTGGTGGGTGGGTTGTCCATGGATTGGTAAGGGTAGGTGGTGGATGGGCTGTCCATGGATTGGTAAGGGTAGGTGGTGGATGGGCTGTCCATGGATTGGTATGGGTAGGTGGTGGATGGGCTGTCCATGGATTGGTAAGGGTAGGTGGTGGATGGGCTGTCTACGCCATATGTGCAGGACTGAGTCTTAGAAGCCAGAAGGTCTCAGGTTCAATAGCCAGGGCAGCAGTTGGGACAAGGATCAGGAAGAGTGGCCACTTAGGCAAGGTACTGGATAATGATGGCCATGGAAACGTACCCCAGAGACTGTGGGAGAGGAGGCAAATTATTTAAATTATTATTAAAGCCATGGTGCAGACTGAAAAAGGAAAGACTTGCACTTATGTAACACCTCATCACTCCTATCAGGCATGACTCAAGGCACTTCACATACAGTGTATTACTTTAAATTGTTAGATAGGAGAACACAGCAACCATCTTACGTACAGCAAGATCCCACATACAGCAATGAAATGAATAACAACAGCAACTGCTTGCATTTATATAGCGTCTTTAACGTAGAAAAATGTCCCAAAGTGCTTCACGGAGGCGTCATCGGACAAACATGGATGCTGAGCCAAGAAAGGTGACCTAAAATAAAAACAGAAAATGCTGGAGACACTCAGCAGGTCAGGCAGCATCTGTGGAGAGAGAAACAGAGTTAACGTTTCAGCTCGATGACCCTTCGTCAGAAAGGTGACCTGAAGCTCGGTCAAGGAGGTGTGTATTAAGGAGGGTTCTTAAAGGAGGTGAGGGAGGTGGCGAGGAGGAGGAGATTAGGGAGGGGGGGTCTGTGGCCTCTCACTTCCTGCCTTGGGGGGAGTCAGAGGGAGTTGATGGAAGGTTAAAGGTGAGGTGATTAACAGTGGAGCAAAGGGGGAGGGAAGGATACAGGAGGATGAGTGGATAGTTCCAAAGAGAAATATAGGAGCAGTGATGGGAGTGAGGATGTTGAGGTAGGGGAGGAGATAGCGGGCAGGGAAAGGGGTGGGAGATGTGATGGGGGGTAGGATTGAGGGGGTAGGAGGAGTCTTGAGTGACTGGAGAGGATGGGAAGAGAGCCAATGAGGGACACATTTTCCCTGAAATCCTCACCCCAAATGCTGCCGGCAGCCATTGGTAGCTCCTCTCTCCATCGCAGCACGCCAGCCATCACCTCCAACCAAAGGAAAGAAGAGGAAGACAGAGAGAAGCAAAAATGACATGAGGGGAGAGAAGAGAAGAGGAAAGACAGAGAGAATCAGCAATCATCAGAGACAGGTAAGAGAGTGACCATACTGTCCGACTTATCGCGTGGAACGCCACAGGAGATCAGCCAGTGATTAAAACATTCCAGAAAAATAAGGACATAAGGTATGGGCGAGAAGTTCATATACTTCCCGCCCCCCTGTTAGCGCCAGCGATTCTGGAAAAATGGCGGCTGCCACTCTTGCACCAGCTGCAGGCAGTACACGGTGGCAGCTGCCGTTTTAGTGCGCCTTTTGTGCTGCCGGTAACCGGCAGCGCCCTGGAAAAAAAAAATGGCGGCGTGGTGATGTCAGTCGGTGTGCAACGCCGACTGAATGTCACCTACGCGAACTTCGATCCTAGCGCTCAATTCAGCGCTGGGCCCTAAGCACGGTTAACCTGGTGTGCAAGCAGGCTGACAGACGCTGACAGGGGCGATATCTGCAGCTGTTAAAGGGACACACACATCAATCAGATAAGTTTGAATGGAAGGGTTTGGACTGGGGTTTTATTTATTTTATTGAAGTGGTGGCTTGCTGTAATAGATGTGAAAAGTTTTTTAAGTGTTTTGGGAGTGCTGCTGGACGCTTGCAAGGGCTCGGATGGTAAGTGAACGTCTTTGAGTCGACGGAACATGCTGCGAATACTCAGCAGATCACGCAACATCCGTGGAGTTCACGTCTCAGGTCGACATGCTGCCTGACCCACTGAGTATTTCCAGCATTTTATGCTGTCATTTCACATTTAGCATCCGCTTGCAGAGGGAAGAGGAAGACACAGAAGAGGAGGAAGTCGCAGAGGAGCAATCAGACGGAAGGATGCATCCCAGACAGCCCCTTTGTGGCCGGCATATCCAGGATGGAATCATCTGCCGGGCTGGGCAGGATGCATTTCTTGGGCGTGTGAAATGAGGAAGGTCTAAGGGTGGAGTTGTGCTGACGGGAGGGCGGGAAAGCCTAGCGGTGCATGCCAGAAGGAGGATATCGTACAAGGATACCCACATCTTTCAGCCCCGCCGCTGGCCAAGGGCTCAGCCAGGCCCCTGCCAAGAATGACCTGCACCGTCTCCTCCAAGGGGTTGAGGTGATGCTAGGAATGGGAGATGTGCCTCATCATTGGTGCAGATTGTTGGTAGGTGAGCGATTGGGGGTCCTGCATTGAGCAGTGTGTGAGGCTAGTGGTGCAGTTGGTAGGTGATGGCTTTTGACGATACATTCACTGACCTTGACCAGTGGTCTGAGGTCATGAAGCTTCTTTGGGCACTGGATTCAGGTGGTGGGGGCGACACTGCTGGCAGTGACGGCCTTGGTAATGCACTCCCACATTGTTCTTTCTGGAGAGCCTCCTGGCCCCTGTGGGTAGAGGGTCAGTCTTGCAGTGTTGACCTCCTGCACAAAACTGGGGTGCTGCGTGTGAGACCCTGGGTGCCCCTTCCCTGGCTTGCTGAGCCATTTGTGTTAGTGCTGAGGCAGTTTTCCCATTTGTTGAGTTTAGGAAGGTAATTCAGCTTTAAGTGCTGAATATTGACGTTTGGAACTTCTTTTAAATATTGATTTTTTGTTAAAAGACAGAAAGGGCTGAAAAATATATTGAACCAGTGCATTTTATTTTCCCTTGCTTCAATGTGCATGGCCCTTTAAATTTCAGAGCTCCTCACTGCGCACAATGCATTGCGAGCATCACAGCCTCGCACACAGACGCTCGGGGAAGCAGCAATGCCGCACCAGGGCTACAAATTGGTCCCGGATCCCTCGTGCAACGCCACCTGCACAGCGTTGCGCCTAAGGTTAGCGCTGCGCCACCTACCACCATGCCCCCCACACACCAACTTACCTCGTTTAGCATGGTGGCCATTTCGGGCGGCCGTTAACGGCAGTTGGCGAGGACATCGACTGCTTTCCGGGCGACAACGAATTTTTTCCCCACCCCTAGACTTTAAAATTGCGGGCTGGATTACGTCTGCGCGCCCTGATCCATTTGCCCTCTGACCCCACTTCCCCTGAGGACGACACTGGGTCTTGACTCCCTGGGTGCAACTCTGTGGGAGATTGGCGTGTATGAAATAAATGGGCTGCCGACTGGGTTCCGTTTGTGGACAGAGGGATGTCGACGGATATCGTTTGTTCGCTGGCATCGCCAACAGTCTTTTCTAGGTAATAATGAGCTACTTTAACGTTGGGTGTCCACTGTTACACGGGCAAGGATGGTGGCCATTTCACATGCGGCATGAACCCGTGCAGGGTGATGAGGTGAATCACATGATTCTGGTGGCATTGATTGAGGAAATGTTGGCCAGGACACCGGACAAACTGCCCACTTTTAGAGTAGTGCCACGAGATCTGTAATGTCCATCTGAACAGGCAGACAGGGCCTCAGTTTAATATTTCATCTGAAGGAAAGCGAGAGAGGGAATTTGCATTTCTATAGCCCCTTTCACACCCTCAGGACGTTCCCAAAGCGCTTTACAGCCAATGAAGTCCTTTTTGAAGTGTAGTCACTGCTGTAATGTAGGAAACGCGGCAGCCATTTTGCGCACAGCAAGCTCCCACAAACAGCAACGTGATACTGACCAGATGATCTGTTTCAGGTGTTGGATGAGGGACAAATATTGGCCCAGGACACCGGGGCGAACTCCCCTGCTCCTCTTCGAAATAGTGGCCGTGGGATCTTTTACGTCCACCTGAGAGGGCGGACGGGGCCTCGGTTTAACGTCTCACCCGAAAGACGGCAACTCCGACAGTGCAGCACTCCCTCAGCACTACACTGGGAGCGTCAGCCTGGATTATGTGCTCAAGTCCCTGGAGTGGGACTTAAACCCACAACCTTCTGACTTAGAGGTGAGAGAGCTGCCCACTGAGCCACGGCTGAGATGTCTGTTATGCTCCTATATTTAGATCTGATATGAAAGAGCAGGTGAAGCTCCAGATTTTCTTTGTTTCGATTCCCTGATCCAAACAGCTTAACACAGCAAACATAACAACTTTTTTGTGCCCACTAAGTGCAGTAACGAGTTAGAAGGTAAATTTATGGTGCAATATGGTTCTACTTGACCTTCTCTTTCAATTATATTGTGATGCTGTGATGAGCTGAATAAGAGGAGCCTGCATTATGGGCTATGGGTCAACGCTCAGCGTCAAAACTGGACACCCACACAAGCTTCCAGTATCCCTTTTAGATTGAATGCAATACTCAACTGACAGGCCCGCAGAAGGCCGAACAGCTATAAATGTGTCGGTAACAAGACTGCACGAAGGGGCTTCGTTTTACCTGAACAATTTTTTTAAAATTCATTCGCGGGATGCGGGCGTCGCTGGCAAGGCCAGCTTTTGTTGCCCCATCCCTAATTGTCCTCGAGAAGGTGGTGGTGAGCCGCTTTCTTGACAACGGAGTGGCTCGCTGGGCCATTTCAGAGGGCAGTTCAGAGTCAACCACATTGCTGTGGGTCTGGAGTCACATAGAGGCCAGACCGGGTAAGGACGGCAGATTTCCTTCCCTAAAGGACATTAGTGAACCAGTTGGGTTTTTACGACAGTCTGGTAGTTACACGGTCACCATTACTGATACTAGCTTTTAATTCCGGCTTTATTTATTTTTAACTGAATTTAAATTCCTCAGCTGCCGTGGTGGGATTTACACTCTTTAATCTCCAGCTCATTAGTCCAGGCCTCTGGATAACTCGTCCAATAACATTGCCACTATGCTCCAGTCCTGAAGGTGCCGACTCTTATCAAGGATGCAGGCCCATGTGCGCCAGAGTGCCCGTCCTTCCTGTGCCAGCGTCGGCTGTTTATGCGACCGGGGCAAGCTTCATAGCCGACTCTGATCGCGAAACCACCCCCCCACCCCCACCCCGTCCCCCACCCAATCTCCGCATATGTGCACTTCCTGGCAGGGGTCTCCAGACATTAGTGAGGGGGTGGGGGGGGGGAATTCTGGCTGATCGTTTCCCTCCCTATGGCAAAGCGGAGCAGGGGAGGTGAGATCAACCGTAGAAGCCCTGGCTGAAATCAACTAACTCAACATAAACTGGGACTCAAGCAGCTGTGGACAGAAAAGATGGTCGCTGACGCTGCCGCATGTAGTGTTTATATTGCTTCTATGGTCCAGCTGCCTGTGGAGATGCCGCTTAAAACCCACCTTTCTAGTGTCTGGTCTGGCAAAGCCTTAATTTTAAAATTCTCATCCTTGCTTTTAAATCCTGTCCCTGGCCTCTCCCCATTCCCTATCTCTGTAACCTCCTCCATCCCTACAAACCTTCGAGATCTCTGCGCTCCTCCAATTCTGGCCTCCTGCGCATCCCCGAATTCCTTCGCTGCACCATTGGCGGCCGTGCCTTCAGCTGCCTCGGGCCGCAAGCTCTGGAACTCCCCCCCTAAACCTCTCTGCCGCTCTCTCCTCCTTCAGTGATGTGGAGAGACTGGAGAAACTGGGGTTGTTCTCCTTAGAGCAGAGAAGGTTAAGGAAAGATTTGATCGAGGTGTTCAAAATCATGAAGGATTTTGATAGAGTAAATAAGGAGAAACTGTTTCCAGTGGCAGGAGGGTCGGTAACCAGAGGAGACAGATTTATGGTAATTGGTAAAAGAATCAGAGGCGGCATCAGGGAAATAGTTTTTAAGCAGTGAGTTGTTGTGATCTGGAACGCGCTGCCTGAAAGGACGGTGGAAGCACATTCAATAGTGACTTTCAAAAGGGAATTGGATAATTATTTGAAGGGAAAACATTTGGAGGTCTCTGGGGAAAGAGCAGGGGGAGTGGGACTAATTGGAGAGCTCTTTCAAAGAGCCGGCACAGGCACGATGGGCCCAATGGCCTCTTTCTGTGCTGTGTCATTCTATGATTCGATGCTTTAAGACGCTCATTAAAACTTACCTCTTTGACCAATCTTTTCGCTCACCTGTTCTACTATCTCCTTATGTGACTCGGTGTCAATTTTTGTTTGATAACGCTCCTGTGAAGCGCCTTGGGACGTTTTACTGCATTAAAGGCGCTATATAAATGCAAGTTGTTGTTGTTGTTGCTGCTGCCTAGCTCCCTGGGCTAGGGAGGGAAGGAATTTGCTCGACTATCAGATTCAGAACATGACCAGTTTCCACAACAAGATAGCAGATTGGGACAGGTGGACACGTGGGGTTGAGGCATGAGGTCTAGAAGCTAAGGCGGAGATCCATGGAGATGATCTCTGGTATTGGGGTTGTTTCCCTTAGAGCAGAGAAGGCTGAGGGGGGACCTGATTGAGGTGTACAAAATTATGAGGGGCATAGATAGGGGAGATAGAAAGGAACTTTTCCCCTTAGTAGAGGGGTCAATAACCAGGGGGCATAGTTTCAAGGTAAGGGGCGGGAGGTTTAGAGGGGATTTGAGGAAAACTTTTTCACCCAGAGGGTGGTTGGAATCTGGAACTCAATGCCTGAAAGGGTGGTAGAGGCAGGAACCCTCACAACATTCAAGAAGCATTTAGATGAGCACTTGAAACGCCATAGCATACAAGGCTACGGACCAAGTGCTGGAAAATGGGATTAGAATAGACAGGGCTTGATGGCCGGCGCGGACACGATGGGCCGAAGGGCCTCTTTCTGTGCTGTATAACTCTATGACTCTATCTATGACTCTATTCCGTTCACCTGTAGCAGGGTAGCAGGCCGGGGTGTTGGAGAGAGCTTGCGGTTGAGGCAGGAAGCCAAGCTGGGCAAGGGAGAGGTCGAGGATGGCGAGCTACAGAATAGCTTCAAATCTTAAATAAGGGGCTGCTGTTTAGAGCAGATATCAAGAAAGGAAAAACTCTATAAGCACAGGGTACTTATAATCTCCAGAGTCTCTTGACGTCAAGCAGTACTATTTTAGGAAGCGTACTTGCGAGTGGCCTAATATTTAATATAAAGATTTTCAGTCAAATAATGGAGAAAGGATTCAACCAATTCTAAGATGTCTGAATGGGTGACATCAGTTGGTTTCTAGTGAAATTACCCATCCATCAAAAAAATTTGCAGATAAAGTTAAATATACTGGTCCGTATTTATTTTAACAGCTCGGTGTCACAACAGTTAATACATGCACCGCATAGATGTATGGTTACTGGTTTGAGTCCAAGCAATCCCTGACAATTGAATCGAACAGAAACACCCGCAGTGAGTTCCATTATGACCAGAGAACCCGACAGTGCTTTGGGGTAGAAAGATATTTCAATTTCGGGGAGAGAAAAAAAAAAATTTAAAGTGCAGATCTCACCCAACCTGACGTGGACGGTCCGCTGCAACCCTGTAACAAGCTCTCCGAGCTTCAAGTGAGCAGAGACTTGCAACGAACATGCAGCTTACCTCACAGCAAACCCACGTGCCGTTAGAAAGGAAGACGTTCACCACCTCAGGGAGTCCCAAAGCGCTTTGCAGCCAATGGAGTACTTTTTTTTCAAGCGTAGTCACTGTCGTAATGTAGGAAATGCGGCAGTCAGTTTGCACACAGCAAGATCCCACAATCAGCAATGTGATGATGACCAGATAATCTGTTTTGGTGATGTTGGTTGAGGGATAAATATTGGCCCATAACATGGGGGGGTGGGGGGATAATGGGGGCGGGAGAACTCACCTGGTCGTCTTCGAAATAGTGGCCGTGGGATCTTTGACGCCCACCTGAGAGAGCAGACGGGGCCTCGGTTTAACGTCTCATCCCAAAGACGGCACCTCCGACAGTGCAGCATCTCCCTCAGCACTGCACTGGGGAGTGTCAGCCTGGATTATGTGGTCCAATCTCTGGATTGGGGTCTTAAACCATTTCTAAATGTTGTCTGAACCTTGAGTTGAGATTGCTGCCCTGGAGTCACTCCTGCGCACCTGTCATTTTCCCAATGCATTTTGTAGACCTGGTTTGCT
Organism: Squalus acanthias; assembly: GCA_030390025.1. NCBI lineage: Eukaryota > Metazoa > Chordata > Chondrichthyes > Squaliformes > Squalidae > Squalus > Squalus acanthias. Next base: position 64,737,419 of record CM059442.1, read on the forward strand.
TTATTCCGTTTCTGCTCCATCACATTCTTGCTTTCCAGGGATGGGGGTGGGGGGGGGGGGGGTGCGGGGGTGGGGGGGTGGGGTGGGGGGGAGGGGGGGCGGTATAGGGAACATTCTTGTTTGGAACGCCCAATGAGAAGACGTTCTTGCTAAAGGATTAGTGACTGTGAGAGCCTCCAGTTGGTTATGAGAAAATTAAACAGGGCAGTGCATTTATTAAAATAGTGGACACAGGGATTTGATATAAATTAATATCATAGAATCATAGAGCACAGAAGGAGGCCATTCGGCCCATTGTGCCTGTGCTGGCTCTTTGAAAGAGTCAACTGATATCACACATCCTGAATTCACTCCCTTAGTTCTAAAACATTTACAACAACAACAACTTGCATTTGTATAGCACCTTTAATGTTGTAAAACGCCCCAAGGGCGCTTCACAGGAGCGATTATCAAACAAGACTTGACACCGAGCCACAGAAGGAGACATTAGGACAGGTGACCAAAAAACTTGGTCAAAGAGGTAGGTTTAGCTTTTTATTTTAAAAAGAAATCAAATTTGCTGCCCATTTTTTCAGATTTCTCGCCCGTCACAATCGGTCCAGTGATGTGCCCGGTGGGGAGGAACCGTCTCCTGTTTCAGAGCGTTTGGGAGACGATCCACAGCTGCCGGTCCCCCTGGAGAAAACACAACTCCCAGCAAAGTGTACGCAGGCTGGTTTCCCTCATCTGAGCTGGGCCTTCAGACCGAGGCATCAACCGTAGGACCAGGTGCTTTTACCACAAGTAGCGAGGGAACGTAGGTTAATTCAGGTCGCAGTGGCATCTGCAGAAGCTTAAGAGCAGATTGCCTGATGACTGACGCAGTGACATTTGAAGCAAGAGGGTGGGTGTGGGGGGGTGGATGTGGGGGATAGGGGGGGGATGTGGGCGGGTGGGTGTGGGGGGGTGTGGGGGGGATGTGGGGGGTGGGTGTGGGGGGGTGGATGTGGGGGATAGGGGGTGATTTGGGCGGGTGGGTGTGGGGGGGTGTGGGGGGTGTGTGGGTGTGGGTGTGGGGGATAGGGGGGATGTGGGGGGATGGGTGCGGGTGGGTGTGGGGGGGTGGGTGTGGGGGGGTGTGGGGAGGTGTGGGGGGGTGGGTGTGGGGGGGTGGGGGGGATGTGGTGGGGTGGGGGGGTGGGTGTGGGGTGGTGTGGGGAGGTGTGGGGGGGTGGGGGGGATGTGGTGGGGTAGGTGCGGGTGAGTGTGGGGGGGTGGGTGTGGGTGTGGGGGAGTGGATGTGGGGGATAGGGGGGGATGTGGGCGGGTGGGTGTGGGGGGGTGTGGGGGGGTGGGTGTGGGTGTGGGGGGGTGTGGGGAGGTGTGGGGGGGTGGGTGTGGGTGTGGGGGGGTGGGTGTGGGTGTGGGGGGGGATGTGGGGGGGTGGGTGTGGGGGATAGGGGGGGATGTGGGGGGGTGGGTGCGGGTGTGGGGGGGGTGGGTGTGGGGGGCGGGGGTGGTTGTGGGGGGGTATGGGGAGGTGTGGGGGGGTGGGTGTGGGGGGGGATGTGGGGGGGTGGGTGTGGGGGTGTGTGGGGGGGTGGTCGCGGGGGGCTGTGGGGAGGTGTTGGGGGTGGGTGTGGGTGTGGGGGGATGTGGGGGGGTGGGGGTGGGGGTGGGTGTGGGGGGGCGGGGACATGTGGGGGGGTGTGGGGTAACGAAGAGTCTTTTCGCTTTCTGATTGGCCGTGGGGAGGATGGATGTGTCCGGCGACCAATGGCGGGTGTGTGTGGGGGGGCGGGGCAGTGGGAGGCAGGAGGTCATGTGATGAAACCTCCAGGAATACGTCCAATCAGGGTTGGCAAACCTATGCCTAGAGGCTGATTATTTATTTGTGATCCTCAATGGTGAATTCTGGCAGGCTATTCCACCACATGGGGCCTCGCCGCCGAGGACACAGAGGAAACTAAATGGTGCACAAAAACAAAAGGCTAAAATAGTGCCAGGAGCAACTTCAACCCCAACAAAAGGTCCTTACAAGGAGGTATAAGCCCTCCGGTATTCAACTCAACTATCCGGAAAGACTGACAGGCTGGGGCTCGTTTCTTGAGAATAGAGAAGATTGAGAGCTGACCTAATAGAGGTCTTTAAAATTATGAAGGGGTTCAATAGGATAGACTCAGAGAAGATGTTTCCACTTGTGGGGGAATCAAAAACTAGGGGTCGTAAATATTAGATAGTCACCAATAACTCCAGTCGGGAATTCAGAAGAATCTTCTTTACCCAGAGAATGAATAGAATGTGGAACTCGCTACCACAGGGAGTGGTTGAGGTGAATAGCTTAGATGCCTTTAAGGGGAAGCTAGATAAACACATGAGGGAGAAAGGAGCAGTAGGTCTGTTGATGGGGTTAGATGAAGTAGGGTGGGAGGAGGCTCGTGTGGAGCATAAACACCAGCATGGACCAGTTGGGCCAAATGGCCTGTTTCTGTGCTGTACATTCTATGTAAAGTATTTAATGTGTATATACATGCACACACATGCACACAGTGACACACACTCACAGTGACATGCACAGTGACACACACACACACGCACACAGTGACACACGCACACAGTGACACACACACACACATGCACACAGTGACACACACACACACATGCACACAGTGACACACACACACACACGCACAGTGACACACACACACACATGCACACAGTGACACACACACACACATGCACAGTGACACACGCACACAGTGACACGCACACAGTGACACACGCACACAGTGACACACACACACACAGTGACATGCACACAGTGACATGCACACAGTGACACACACACACGCACACAGTGACACGCACACACGCACACAGTGACACGCACACAGTGACACACACACACGCACACAGTGACACGCACACAGTGACACACACACACGCACACAATGACACGCTCACAGTGACACACACACACGCACACAGTGACACGCACACAGTGACACACACACACGCACACAGTGACACGCACACAGTGACACACACACACGCACACAGTGACATGCACACACGCACACAGTGACACGCACACACGCACACAGTGACACGCACACAGTGACACACACACGCACACAGTGACACGCACACACGCACACAGTGACACACGCACACAGTGACACGCACACACGCACACAGTGACACGCACACAGTGACACACACACACGCACACAGTGACATGCACACACGCACACAGTGACACGCACACACGCACACAGTGACACGCACACAGTGACACACACACGCACACAGTGACACGCACACACGCACACAGTGACACACGCACACAGTGACACGCACACACGCACACAGTGACACGCACACACGCGCACAGTGACACGCACACAGTGACACACACACACGCACACAGTGACACACACACACGCACACAGTGACACACGCGCACAGTGACACACACACACGCACACAGTGACATTCACAGTGACACACACACATGCACACAGTGATACACCCACAGTGACACGCTCACAGTGACATGCTCACAGTGACACACAGTGACACGCACACAGTGACACACACACACACGCGCACAGTGACACACACACAGTGACACGCTCACAGTGACACACACACAGTGACACACACACACACGCACACAGTGACACACACAGTGACACGCTCACAGTGACACTCACACAGTGACACACACACACACACGCTCACAGTGACACACACACAGTGACACACACACACACGCACACAGTGACACACACACAGTGACACGCTCACAGTGACACACACACAGTGACACACACACACACACGCTCACAGTGACATGCTCACAGTGACACACAGTGACACGCACACAGTGACACACACACAAACACACAGTGACATGCACACAGTGACACACACACAAACACACAGTGACATGCAGACAGTGACACACACACACACAGTGACACGCACAGTGACACGCACACACATAGTGACACACACAGTGACACGCTCACAGTGACACACAGTGACACACAGTGACACGCTCACAGTGACACACACACAGGGACACACACGCACACAGTGACACGCTCAGTGACACACACACACACATGCACACAGTGACACGCACACAGTGACACACACAGATGCAAACAGTGACACGCACACAGTGACACACATATGTACACAGTGACATGCTCACAGTGACACACACACATTGACACACACACACATGCACACAGTGACACACACAGTGACACTCACACAGTGACACACACATGCACACAGTGACACACACACAGTGACACTCACACAGTGACACACACATGCACACAGTAACACACACACAGTGATACTCACAGTGACACTCACACAGTGACACACACACAGTGACACACACACAGTGACACACACATGCACACAGTAACACACACACAGTGATACTCACAGTGACACACACACAGTGACACACACACAGTGACACTCACACAGTGACACACACATGCACACAGTAACACACACACAGTGATACTCACAGTGACACTCACACAGTGACACACACACAGTGACACACACACAGTGACACTCACACAGTGACACACACATGCACACAGTAACACACACACAGTGATACTCACAGTGACACTCACACAGTGACACACACATGCACACAGTAACACACACACAGTGATACTCACAGTGACACTCACACAGTGACACACACACAGTGACACTCACACAGTGACACACACATGCACACAGTAACACACACACAGTGACTCACACAGTGACACACACACAGTGACACACACACACGCAGACAGTGACACTCACACAGTGACACACTCACAATGACACGCACACAGTGACACACACAGTGACACACACACAGTGACACTCACACAGTGACACTCACACAGTGACACACACACACATGCACACAGTGACACGCACACAGTGACACACACACACAGTGACACGCTCACAGTGACACACACACAGTGACACTCACACAGTGACACACACATGCACACAGTGACACACACACACATGCACACAGTGACACGCACACAGTGACACGCACACAGTGACACGCACACAGTGACACACACACAGTGACACGCTCACAGTGACACACACACAGTGACACTCACACAGTGACACACACATGCACACAGTGACACACACACACATGCACACAGTGACACGCACACAGTGACACGCACACAGTGACACACACAGTGACACATACACAGCGACACACACAGTGACACTCAGTGACACGCTCACAGTGACACACACACAGTGACACACACATGCACACAGTGACACACACACAGTGACACTCACACAGTGACACACACATGCACACAGTAACACACACACAGTGACTCACACAGTGACACACACACAGTGACACACACACACGCAGACAGTGACACTCACACAGTGACACACTCACAATGACACGCACACAGTGACACACACAGTGACACACACACAGTGACACTCACACAGTGACACTCACACAGTGACACACACACACATGCACACAGTGACACGCACACAGTGACACACACACACAGTGACACGCTCACAGTGACACACACACAGTGACACTCACACAGTGACACACACATGCACACAGTGACACACACACACATGCACACAGTGACACGCACACAGTGACACGCACACAGTGACACGCACACAGTGACACACACACAGTGACACGCTCACAGTGACACACACACAGTGACACTCACACAGTGACACACACATGCACACAGTGACACACACACACATGCACACAGTGACACGCACACAGTGACACGCACACAGTGACACACACAGTGACACATACACAGCGACACACACAGTGACACTCAGTGACACGCTCACAGTGACACTCACACAGTGACACACACACAGTGACACTCACACAGTGACACGCACAGAGTGACACACACACAGTGACACGCTCACAGTGACACACACACAGTGACACTCACACAGTGACACACACACAGTGACACTCACACAGTGACACGCACACAGTGACACACACACAGTGACACGCTCACAGTGACACACACACAGTGACACTCACACAGTGACACACACACACATGCACACAGTGACACACAGTGACACACACACAGTGGCACACACACAGTGACACACACAGTAACACACACACAGTGACACACATGCACACAGTGACACGCACACAGTGACACACACACACGCACACAGTGACACACACACACATGCACACAGTGACACACACACACGCACACTGTGACACACACACAGTGACACTCGCACAGTGATACTCACAGTGACACTCACACATGCACACAGTGACACTCACACAGTGACACACACACAGTGACACACACACATGCACACAATGACACACACACAGTGACACACACAGTGACACACACACACGCAGACAGTGACACGCACACTGTGACACACACACAGTGACACTCACACAGTGACACACACAATGACACACACACAGTGACACACACAGTGACACACACACAGTGACACACACACATGCACACAGTGACACACACACACATGCACACAGTGACACGCAAACAGTGACACGCACACAGTGACACACACAGTGACACATGCAGTGACACACACACATGCACACAGTGACACACACAGTGACACGCACACAGTGACACACACACGCACAGTGACACACATATACATGCACACAGTGACACACACACACGCACACAGTGACATGCACACAGTGACACACACAGTGACACACACACACGCAGACAGTGACACGCACACTGTGACACACACACAGTGACACTCACACAGTGACACACACAATGACACACACACAGTGACACACACAGTGACACACACACAGTGACACACACACATGCACACAGAGACACACACACACATGCACACAGTGACACGCAAACAGTGACACGCACACAGTGACACACACAGTGACACATGCAGTGACACACACACATGCACACAGTGACACACACAGTGACACGCACACAGTGACACACACACGCACAGTGACACACATATACATGCACACAGTGACACACACACACGCACACAGTGACATGCACACAGTGACACACACACACACGCACACAGTGACACACACACACAGTGACACACACACACATGCACACAGTGACACGCTCACAGTGACACACACACACACACGCACACAGTCACACACACACACACATGCACACAGTGACACGCTCACAGTGACTCACACACACACGCACACAGTGACACACACACAGTGACACTCACACAGGCACACAGTGACACGCACACACAGTGACACACACATAGTGACACGCACACAGTGACACGCGCACACAGTGACACACACACAGTGACACACAGTGACATGCACACAGTGACACACACATGCACACAGTGACACACACACAGTGACACACACAGTGACATGCACACAGTGACACACACATGCACACAGTGACACACACACAGTGACACTCACACAGTGATACTCACAGTGACACTCACACAAGCACACAGTGACACTCACACAGTGACACACACACAGTGACACACACACATGCACACAGTGACACACACACAGTGACTCACACAGTGACACACACACAGTGACACACACAGTGACACACACACAGTGACTCACACAGTGACACACACACAGTGACACACACAGTGACACACACACAGTGACTCACACAGTGACACACACACACAAACAGTGACCATCACACAGTGACACACACACAGTGACACACTCACAGTGACACACACACAGTGACACACACACATGCACACAGTGACACACACACAGTGACTCACACAGTGACACACACACAGTGACACTAACACAGTGACACGCACACAGTGACACACACACAGTGACACGCTCACAGTGACACACACACAGTGACACTCACACAGTGACACACACATGCACACAGTGACACACACACACATGCACACAGTGACACGCACACAGTGACACACACAGTGACACATACACAGCGACACACACAGTGACACTCAGTGACACGCTCACAGTGACACGCACACAGTGACACACACACATGCACACAGTGACACACACAGTGACACGCACACAGTGACACACACACACAGTGACACGCACACAGTGACGCACACACAGTGACACACACACAGTGACACACACAGTAACACACACACAGTGACACACACACAGTGACACACACAGTGACACGCACACAGTGACACACACACACAGTGATACTCACAGTGACACTCACACATGCACACAGTGACACTCACACAGTGACACACACACAGTGACACACACACATGCACACAATGACACACACACAGTGACACACACACACGCAGACAGTGACACGCACACTGTGACACACACACAGTGACACTCACACAGTGACACACACAATGACACACACACAGTGACACTCACACAGTGACACACACAGTGACACACACACACATGCACACAGTGACACGCTCACAGTGACACACACAGTGACACACACACAGTGACACACACACATGCACACAGTGACACACACACAGTGACTCACACAGTGACACACACACAGTGACACACACACAGTGACACACACACGCAGTGACACGCACACTGTGACACACACACAGTGACACTCACAGTGACACACACAGTGACACACACACAGTGACACACACACAGTGACACTCACAGTGACACACACAGTGACACACACACAGTGACACACACACATGCACACAGTGACACACACACACATGCACACAGTGACACGCACACAGTGACACGCACACAGTAACACACACAGTAACACACACACATGCACAGTGACACACACACATGCACAGTGACACACACACATGCACAGTGACACACACAGTGACACGCACACAGTGACACACACACACGCACAGTGACACACATATACATGCACACAGTGACACACACACACACGCACACAGTGACATGCACACAGTGACACACACACACACACAGTGACACACACACACATGCACACAGTGACACGCTCACAGCGACACACACACACACGCACACAGTGACACACACACACATGCACACAGTGACATGCTCACAGTGACACACACACACATGCACACAGTGACACACACACAGTGACACACACACAGTGACATTCACACAGGCACACAGTGACACGCACACACAGTGACACACACATAGTGACACGCACACAGTGACACGCGCACACAGTGACACGCGCACACAGTGACACACACACAGTGACATGCACAGTGACATGCACAGTGACACGCACACATGCACACAGTGACACGCACACAGTGACACACACATATACACAGTGACATGCTCACAGTGACACACACACAGTGACACACACACACACACAGTGACATGCACACAGTGACACACACACATGCACACAGTGACACACACACAGTGACACACACACAGTGATACTCACAGTGACACTCACACATGCACACAGTGACACTCACAGTGACACACACACATGCACACAGTGACACACACACAGTGACTCACACAGTGACACACACACATGCACACACACATGCACACAGTGACACACACAGTAACTCACACAGTGACACACACACAGTGACACACACACGCAGACAGTGACACTCACACAGTGACATATTCACAGTGACACGCACACAGTGACACACACACAGTGACACACACACAGTGACACTCACACAGTGACACACACACAGTGACACACACATGCACACAGTGACACACACACACGTGCACACAGTGACACGCACACAGTGACACACACACAGTGACACACACACAGTGATACTCATACAGTGACACACACAGTGACACACACACACATGCACACAGTGACACACACACAGTGACACGCACACAGTGACACACAGTGACACATACACAGTGACACACACAGTGACACACACAGTGACACACACACACATGCACACAGTGACACGCACACAGTGACACACACACATGCACACAGTGACACACACGCAGTGACACTCACACATGCACACAGTGACATGCACACAGTGACAGACACACATGGACACAGTGACACGCACACAGTGACAGACACACAGTGACACACACACACATGCACACAGTGACACATACACAGTGACATACAGTGTTGCACAAAATAGCGTGAGAAACATAATCAGCGCTGAAGTTTATCTTATCTGCCGAATGACCAGCAGCACCTTGACCTTCTGTTAGAGCTTGCGTGGCGAGGACCATCCAAACTCATCACTGTCAACAAACATTCTTTCTACTTGAGCACCTCTTTGCGGCAAATGAAGATTGCATTGAAAAACACCCGGAATGTCTTTTGCCTGATTGGTCTGTGGACGATTTCAAGGTGAAATTTCTAGTTCAGTTGAGCTTCATTCATTGAGCGCGGTGCCAAATGTCACACCCAGAGCAAAGCCCACTCAATGATTCTGCTATCCTATTCCATTTAAATTTACTCCACTTTTCCTTCCTGACACCTGTTTAAATCAATATCTTCCATTGTAGGTCGCGGGGCCCAGTCTGCCTCTGTGCTCGCCAACTGCTTCTCAAATCCACCAAAATCAACACAATAATTGAAATATTTTCAAGCTGATTACACCACAGCCCGAGGCAGTGCTGGTTGCTAAGGGTAAGCTCCCTGGTTGCTAGGGGGAGTAAATCATCTTGCATTATTTGATTTCTCTTATAGATATGAAATCGCTACTCCCTCGATTAAATGTCTCACAGTCTAACACCTAGGGGACCTGGGGAAGGGAAAAGAAAGCGGCAACCTTGACCCTGTCAAATAAATATCTCTAACTTTCCCTGTCCTTAGGCTTTAAGTCTTTCAGCACCAACCTGCCTGCTTATATATATATATATTTTTTTTGCCTGCTTTTTAAATAACAAAGTCAGCAGACGGAGAGAGCTAGTGAAAACACTGCTGTCGCTGTATAAGATTATCTGGACACAGTAAATGCTCTCCATTTCCTATAACACAGCATGATGAGATGGTACAAGCCTCTAATAGCCTGGAAGATGTCGAGTCTGAATCCATTAACATTTTACCTTCTGAGAGCCGGTCGCACACTCCAGATATCCTCCAAACACGCACTGGCTATCAGACACAGCGAATTACTTACAATAACACTTAGCACACCGATACAGCAACGCTAATAGGCCCAATATACGGAGTTCCGAGGCACATTCTGGCTGATTGGTAGTGAAAGGGAAAGAAATATCTATCAAAGGCTTCCCATCCCATCCGGTGAACTCGGGAGTCTGCAAGATTGCCCGCACACCCAAAACCCCGGCATGTGTGGCTCAGGTTCCGGACTAAAAGTGAGACATCCTGGATCGTCTCAGAGAAAACTCATGGCCCAGGTCAGGTTCCTGATCTTTGCTGGCTTGACTAAGATCAGGCAAGTTAGCAGTGGGGCGGGGTGGGATTGACCTCTGCACCCCCTGGGTTAGGGAGTGGGAGAGAGAGAGAGAGTGGGGGATACAATATCAGGGTAATTATCCGTACTGGAAAGTTACACACGCGTGCAGGGGGGGAGGAGGGGAGGGAGGGGCAGAATCAGGGTTCCGCTGCGATTCACCCCGCGGCCGAATAGCCCACTGGCACTCAGTGTCCGCGCTCACAGAGGTGAGAGCCGCACCCCAGCACGTGCCAGCAGCACCTTCAGGAGAGGGAGGGTGAAAACAAGAGAAAATTGGAAAGAAAAAAAAGGAAGAAAAATTGCTGATTAGACATGAATCCTGTAATTGCCGAGGCTCCCAGACTGATGGCTTTTCAGAATGTTATCTGATCTGAATGAAGATAACGGCAAATTCTGTGAGTTTTCATTTTTTATTCCAACACTTTGATTTTTTTTTTATTAATACCATATTCATAAAGCTACTGTTGAACAGACTGACATCTAACCACAAACACTCGCACAGATTCCTCGACCTCTCTCTCTCTACCTCTCTCTCCACCTGGAAGGAAACTACATTTTTTTCTCATTTGGAAAATAAAGGAAAGATCATTCATTTTTTTTTTGTTTGGGTAATTTTGTGCTGATCGAGCTGAGGGCTGGGAAGGAAACGCATTTTCCATTTCAGGCACCCAGTGCCAATCAAGCCAGGTATAACAACAACAACAACAGCTTGTATTTATATAGCGCCTTTAACGTAGTAAAACGTCCCAAGGCGCTGCACGGGAGCACAACAAACAAAATTTGACACCGAGCCACAGAAGGAGATATTAGAACGGATGACCAAAAGCTTGGTCAAAGAGGTAGATTTTAAGGAGCATCTTAAAGGAGGATGGAGAGGCGGAGAGGTTTAGGGAGGGAATTCCAGAGCTCAGGGCCCCGGCAGCTGAAGGCACGGCCACCAATGGTGGAGCGATGAAAATTGGGGATGGGCAAGAGGCCAGAATTGGAGGAGCGCAGAGATCTCGGGGGGTTGTGGGGCTGGAGGAGGTTACAGAGATAGGGAGGGGCGAGGCCATGGAGGGGTTTGAAAACAAGGATGAGAATTTTAAAATCGAGGCATTGCTGGACTGGGAGCCTATGTAGGTCAGCGAGCACAGGGAGTGATGGGCGAACGGGACTTGGTGCGAGTTAGGATACGGGCAGCAGAGTTTTGGATGAACTCAAAGTTTATGGAGGACGCAAGGTGCGAGGCCGGCCCGGAGAGCGTTGGAATGGTCGAGGCTGGAGATAACAAAGGCAGAGATGAGGATTTCAGCAGCGGATGCAGGTACAGAGCAGCTGGATGTAGAATGAGGTTCTTTGGAATGTGAAAGGTGTTTCTGTCTGAACGCTCGCTCATCACTGACCCAACAATGTGCCTTATATCAGCATTGGCAGATTGCCTCGACTTGACATTTCCATCTCCCGAGACCAGATACCCTCAGTTCCTTTCTTGGTGAGACTGCTAATTCAGTGCCAATTTGCAGTGAATTACAAGCTAGCTTCGTGCTGTGGACTAGGGCCTACTTGGAACAGAAGAAGAACATAAGAACTCGGTTAAAACTGCCTCAAAATGACAAGGACAGGTTGCATAGACTAGGCTTGTATTCCCTCGAGTATAGAAGATTAAGGGGTGATCTAACTGAGGTGTTTACGATGATTAAAGGAGTTGATAGGGTAGATAGAGAGAAACTATTTCCTCTGGTGGGGAGAGTCCAGAACAAGGGGGCAGAACCTTAAAATTAGAGCCCAGCCGTTCAGGGGTGAAGTCAGGAAGCACTTCTTCACACAAATGGTGGTGGAAACCTGGAACTCTCTCCCCCAAAAGCTGTTGAGGCTGGGGGTCAATTGAAAATTTCAAAACTGAGATTGATAGACTTTTGTTAGGCAAGGGTTTTAAACGATACAGAACCAAGGCAGGTAGATGGAGTTAAGATCAGCCATGATCTCATTGAATGGCAGAACAGGCTCAAGGGACTGAATGGCCCCCTCCTGTTCCTATGTTCAAAGGGGGTGAATTTCTTTGGGCGTCTGCCGCTCCTTTGCCACAATGTCGGCGGTAACCCCCTTTTGTGTTGAGAAAGTGGGGATGGGGGGGGGGGCGGCGGTTTTCTGGCAAACCTCTGGCGAGGTTATGGCGGGGAGGGGGAGAAGCCCGCCGAGGTTCACCCCTCGCTGGTGTCGGCCGTGGCTCAGTGGGCAGCACTCTCGTCTCTGAGTCAGAAGGTTGTGGGTTCAAGTCCCCACTCCAAAGACTTGAGCACAAAATCCAGGTTGACACTCCAGTGCCGTGCTGAGGGAGTGCTGCACTGTTGGAGGTGCCGTCTTTCAGGTGAGACGTTAAACCGAGGCCCTGACTGCTCTCCCAGGTGGACGTAAAAGATCCCACAGCACTAATTCGAAGAAGAGCAGGGGAGTTATCCCCGATGTCCGGGCCAATATTTATCCCTCAATCAACATTACCAAAACAGATTATCCGGTCATTATCACATTGCTGTTTGTGGGATCTTGCTGTGTGCAAAATGGCTGCCACGTTTCCTACATTACAACAGTGACTACACTTCAAAAGTACATCATTGGCTGTAAAGCGCTTTGGGACGTCCTGAGGTCGTAAAAGGTGCTATAGAAATGCAAGTCTTTCTTTCGCTTAGAAGTCTAGCAACCAACGCAGAGAGAGGGAGGGAGAACGGAGATCCCGGAGCGCTCCCGGCACAGAGTTACACAGGCTGGGAGCTCGTACCAGGAAATCGGGTGGGTGCACGCCCCCACAGTTATCCTATCCACTGCACCATTCCATGCTTCGATACATCTCAACAGATCTGATCCGTACTGGACGAGGATCCTGGGCCGGGTATGACGTCTCCTGAATCCTATACCTGCGGGCATACCCCCCCCGCCCCCGCCCCCCCACCCCCGAATGTCTGGATCCATTGACCTGTCAGGAGTCAGGAGCCTGTGCTGCTGACATGGGGTCTTCCTAAGTGATTTGACAGGCGTACTATGAGAATTTAAATGCCTCCTTCGATCAACGCCCACCAGTCAAAAGTTAACGGTTGCCTATAATTCTCTTAAGAGCCGCGTAATGGTGAAAACTCAGCAAATAAAACATCATCAATGATCATTCAGTTATCCGGACTTGCTTCTAATACAGCTTCTGCTTCCGAACAAGCAGGTCGGTACTCAGAGATTTCTCAAATATCAATTTCCGTACAGATGTAATTACGTTCAAAATACTTTAGCGTGCTTTTGTAGAGTTTGAAAATGTGTGCAGAACATATTTAATTTTATAGCCCAGCATTTTTTTTTGTGTAACCTGAGTTTATTATCCTGCTTGCACAGACTCTAATGGAAAGTAGCTGCTTAGCTGATTAGATTATTATGTCTTGTCAAGTTCATACCTTGTGCAAATATTTTAAAAATTACGTACGATTTTATTTGCCCTTTCCCTTTTCTTCGTGGCATTTTTTTCCCCTCATTTCTTCACCGCCTAGCGAGGCAGCACTCTGGCGAGGCTCAGAAGCGGAAAGTAGCCAGCAGGAAAGATCCAGGCTTCAACTGAGGCCTGCTCACTGCTTGCCTGGCAACGGCAATACCGCCAAAGGCACAGCAACACCATCGGGGTGTGTCTAGGGTCGGCAACTCTGGTTGGGCGCCGTATCATAGAAGCATAGAAACATAGAAAAATAGGAGCAGGAGTAGGCCATTCGGCCCTTCGAGCCTGCTCCGCCATTCAATATGATCATGGCTGATCCTCTATCTCGATACCATATTCCTGCTCTCTCCCCATACCCCTTGACGCCTTTTGTGTCTAGAAATCTATCTATCTCCTTCTTAAATATATTCAGTGACTTGGCCTCCACAGCCTTCTGTGGTAGAGAATTCCACAGGTTCACCACCCTCTGAGTGAAGAAATTTCTCCTCATCTCAGTCCTAAGTGTCCTACCCCGTATCCTGAGACTGTGGCCCCTCGTTCTAGACCCCCCAGCCAGGGGAAACATCCTCCCTGCATCTGGTCTGTCTAGCCCCGTCAGAATTTTATACGTTTCAATGAGATCCCCTCTCATTCTTCTAAACTCTAGTGAATACAAGCCTAGTCGACCCAATCTCTCCTCATACGACAGTCCTGCCATCCCAGGAATCAGTATCCCTGGAGGTTTCATCACATGACCTTCTGGCACCAACCGCCCTGCCCCCACCATTGGTCGCCCAACAAGTGCAGCCTCACGGCGCCCCCATCTTCTCACGGCCAATAGACTCTTTATTACCCAATTTGATGATTATTGACTGACAGTTAAGCAGCCTTTTCTCCCCATCTGCAATATGTTTATAACTAATACATAAAAAGTGCTCAAAGAATTTTTTTAAATAAAAAAAACCAGACAATTTTCTTAACGTCCCTGTGGTTTTTCTCCCGGGTGTTTCCGGCAACAGTTTTCATGGAGATTAATCTTCAGTTCCTGGAGACTCCATGGCAATCCTGCAAGGGAACGGCAAACCCTCGGCGCATCCCAGAACGGTCAAAGCCACAGCGGGTGAATCTCCGAGGGAGTTCTCCTGAACGCCTGCCGCAACTGCGGGTGAATTTCCGAGGGAGTTCTCCTGAACGCCTGCCGCAACTGCGGGTGAATCTCCGAGCGAGTTCTCCTGAACGCCTGCCGCAACTGCAGTGGAAGAGCCACCATTTCTCTGGGGTTTTCACGGATCTCTCGCCAAGGTTACGGCACGTGTATTTGTACAGTTGTGCAGAGCCTTGGTCAGACCCCTTCGGGAGTAACTGCGATCAGTTCTGGGCACCGCACCTCAGGAAGGATATATTGGCCTTGGAGGGGGGGCAACGCAGATTCACCAGAAAGATAGAAGGGTTAAATTATGAGGTCAGGTTGCTTAAACTTGGGTTGTATTCCCTTGAGTTTAGAAGATTGAGGGGTGATCTAATGGAGGTGTTAAAGATGATTAAAGGAGTTGCTTGGGGTAGATAGACAGAAACTCTTTGCTCTGGTGGGGTTGGGGGGAAATCCAGAACAAGCTGGCGTAACCTTAAAATTAGAGCTCGGCCACTCAGGAGGGAAGTCAGGACACGTCTTTTCACATAAAGGGTCGTAAAAAAAATCTGGAATTCTCTCCCCCAAAAGGCTGTGGAGGCTGGGAGTCAATTGGAGCTTTCAAGACGGAGTTCGATAGATTTTTGGTGGGTAAGGGTATCGAGGGATACGGAGCGAATAGCGAGCCTTGCCCTGTCTTCACCTGACGTTCGCACTTTCAGCGGACGTCACTGAATCGCCATCAGAACCGAGTCTGGCCGAGCAGCAAGGAGGCGATGCATCTAACAGCAGAGTGGGTGGTTGGTGGTGGGTGGGGGCGGAAACTACTCCAGGAGGCAGTAGGAGGCCATCTTTTTAAAGGTACACCGCCATCGGAAATATCTGGCGATGGGAGAGCAGAGCATTTAGGGAAGAGAAATGATTTTAGTCCAATGTTCCCACCTTCAGAAATATTAAAACAGGTCTCCTTAAGAGGAAGTTGTCTCGGATTTGCTTGTGAAAAAGACAATTTAGAGAGGTCCATCATGGCAATGGACACCATCAGCCTCTGCCATTGACCAACAGTGCAGCCTAGAAGAGCCTGTGACCTTATTCTTCTTGACGCACTGAGGAGAACTAAAAGTATGAAGGAACCCAAACTCCCAAATACGATCCAGAAATGATACAAACTTTTCTTTTTGATTTTGCATTAATTTATTAAAATATTGTACGCATTATACTGTATTAAGGATAATCTCATATCGGGCCTTGTATGAAACAAGATTAATTTCATTCTTTTTAATGAGAATTTTACTTTTAATGCCATGCAACCTCAATGGGAAAAAATTAAAAGTGATAAAAAAAATTGAAAGATTTTCATATCTTGATAATTAAAAAGTGAATATCACGGTCTGGATGAAATGATCAAGCAGGGTCGGATTGGGCCCACAGGCCTTATATTGCGCAGTGCTGCTCTCCACAGAGCCCGTGCTCCAGTTAATGATTCCAACAGCAAGACTTAACCCTGAACTAAGCTGCTCCAAATCAAATTAATAGGAGCTCCAATTTAACACAGGGCTTTGGGCAGAACCTCCAACCTCGGACCAGTCCCCCGGGCGTGAAATCTTCGGTCACGAGCCTTGTACCTGAGGAGTCGCCTTGTGCTAAAAAACAGGCCATGCTTGAAAATGGCTGGCCTTCTGCCTTTCACATTGGCTGCAGAGGGAGATTCCAAGGAGCATCAATGCATTCCTCCCTCCGCCTACCTACTTTTCCATCTCTTTCTCATTTTCCTTTCACTCTTTGTTTTTTTTCTCTCTCTGTTGTTTGCTCGTTTTCTCTTTCTCTGTCCCCATTCCCCCCGTATTTTTCTTTTTCTTTTCACAGCCGTGGGATTTTCACTCTCTTGCTCTCATATACTGGCTCACTCCTTTACTCTCGTTTTGCCGTCTCCTCTATTCTCTTGTTTTTCCATCCCTTTTACGCTCTCGTTTTTCTGTCTCCTTTACTCTCTTGTTGTTCTGATAATTCGATCACACCTGTTTTAACAGAGGACCCTACCCCAAGCGCCAACCTTCCCCCCCCCTACCACCACTCCCCGCCTCATCGAAACATTAGTAAATCCGTCCCACACTGCCAGCACTTCTTGCTGAAGAGAACCTTGGAGCTATAATTAACATCCTTGGTACCGAGACGCTTTCTTTCCTCTCCTGCTCTGCTCTGCCGGTACTTCCATTTCTATCTGCCTCAGCCCCTATCTCCTCAGCTATTATCAACCTTCTCTGTGTCTTGTAAATGTCTTTAATTTCTTTTGATCTCTCTCATTACGTCTTCTATTGTCTCACGTTGACATCACGTCTGCCATTTAATTATCTTCTTTTCGCCAGTTGAAGCACTTTGCAGGGAAATCTATCTCTTTCCTTCTGTGCATTTTACCCCTTCTCCATGTTCTGTTCCTTTTTAACTGTTGCTCATCTTGGTGTCGGCCATGGCTCAGTGGACAGCACTCTCACCTCTGAGTCAGAAAGGGCGTGGGTTCAAGCCCCACTCCAGAGACTTGAGCACAAAAATCCAGGCCGACACTCCCAGTGCCAGTACTGAGGGAGCGCTGCACTGTCGGAGGTGCCGTCTTTCGGATGAGACATTAAACCGAGGCCCCGTCTGCCCTCTCAGGTGGACGTCAAAGATCCCACGGCACAGCTGGATTGGTCCAATTGGCCTCAGCACCCCTGCGATGGTAGTGGTGGGGCCTTGAAAAATCAGCCGGGATTCTCACCCCTGGTTCTCATCCAGTGACCCTTACCCTACTGCTGTGTGGATGGCAGATGAAGATGAAGATGGGAATGGGCTTTGGTTGGAATGCTCCTCCAGTATTGAACAGCCTGCCAAGACTCACAATCGAGGCTCACCCATGGCTGCTCGGGCAAAGTACCTGAAAACAATTGGTGTCAGTATAACCGTGGACTAGGGTTGCCAACCCTCCAGGATTGTCCTGGAGTCTCCAGGAATTGAAGGCTAATCTCTAAGGACACGGCCGCCAGCAACATCCCGGAGAAAAGACACGGGGCATTAAAAAAACTGCACGGTTTTATCTCTTTCATTATCTTTGAACACTTTCATTTATTAGTTATAAAAATATTGGAGATGGGGAAACAAAAGGCTGTTTGACCGGATGAGGCGGCAGGTCACGTGTTGAAACCTCCAGGAATATGTCCAACCAGAGTTGACAACCCTGCCGTAACCCCGGCGAGAGGCCGCACCTTCCTGGAGCAGAGCGGAGGGTAAACTCATGGGCGGGGGGAGACTGGAAATATAAAGGCGGTGAAATTGGTCTCCGTCCAGTAGCGCGACTCACGCTCATAGCGAATCGCCAGCCCGCTTTCATTTCTGTTGAAGCCGCTGCTGGCCGAAGACCAATTTCACCCCCTCTCCCACCCCCCCCCCCACCCCACCCCCACCCCCGAAGGAACTGAAACAAGTAGCAGACGTAGAGCAGTGACCAAACAAAAAGAAATCGAGCAGCGAAACAGATTTAAAAACATTTCATATAAACCCCGCAGTAACAGGATTTAAACGAGCGAAAGAATATCTCGAACCCACAGGAGAAAGGGATTCAGTAATGAGACTAAAGCTGAACTATCTTGTCTTCAGTGAGTGCTGTTACAGCTCCTGAATCATTGTGGAAATGAGTGTCCTTCCCCTTGCAGCGTGAAGCGAGGAGAAGGAAAAACACAGTTGCTCGGTGAGTAAAATACTGTCACAGGCATCAGCTCCAATCACGCTCAGTCACACACACACACACACACACACACACACACAAAAATACTTTATTACAAAGAGCAGCCGACATGATTCACTGCTATCACTGCGAGGAATTGTATCTTTCCTCCACTTTGTCAGAACGTGGAAAGAATGAGTGTCATAAAAATCAATCTGCTTCGAGTTTAAAAAAAAAGCCTGCAGTAATATGGAAATTGCCCCCTGCATCCTAGAAATGTTATCACATGTTAAAATATTGAAACTGTCTGCTCTGTTTATCTGCATGCGGAGACGACTGTTTATTATTAAAGGAATTACCACACTGTGAAAGATGACCTGAATGGAGCTAACAGGTTGCCTTTACAACAGATGTTTTTTTGTGCGGTGGGGAAAAAAATATAGAAAATAGAAAGCAGCCTATTTTTCTCCATTTGCATTCGTGCTAAGGTTGAATATGTTTTTCTATCTCCCCTCATACAATTGATCTTATTTTCTGGTCTTCTGGCCGCTGTAAGTGCTCAGAATAAATTTAAATCACATTGTAAAGAGGACATGTGCTTGGTAAGAGGATGGCGAGGGGAGGGGAGGGGAGGGAGGGGGAAAGTGGGGGGGGGGCGGTGTAGAGGGGGTGTGTGTAGATTTGCTCCCATCAATTAATTCACTCTGTACCAATTTGCTAAGTTCCAGGAACGATTTATTTCTCCCCAACGCTCTTTCCCTTCATCTCTCCTGCCCTCCTGTAGGTGTCCATTCATCCGGGCCACATGTTTCCAGTTCACGGGCCCTCCTTTAGTTCGGGTTGCCAACTCTGTTTGGACTTATTCCTGGAGGTTTCACCGCATGACCGCCCGCCTTCAACCGACCCCCCCCCCCACCCCCCCCCCCCCAGCCAAACAGTCATATTTTGCCATCTTTAATATTTTTACAGCTAATTGGAAAAGGAAATCGCCATATTTTTTAATGTCCCCTATGATTTGGCTCCCGGGTGTTGCTAGCAGCAGTTTCCAGGAGATTACTCTTCAATTCCTGGAGACTCCAGGGCAATCCTGGAGGGTTGGCAACCCCTACCTTTAGTACCGCACTCAAAACGGTGGGTTACTGAACGGTGAGGGACATGGCAACTCAGCCCAGTCCTGACCTCGCCCAACATCTGCACAAGTCCCTTCCAGCTCGGGGTTCATGGATAGTGCTCTGGACCGGGAGTTCCAATTCTTTTTTTTTGGGTGTCTCTTTGCCCTGGGAGGGTGCCGAGGCTAATTTCAGTACCCCATCCCCACCCCTCCTGGCCTCAGATCGGCTAACTCAATACACAGTGGGGACCAAACCTGCGAGTTTCTTGTTGGTGCCTCTGTACGGAGCTCTCAGCAAGGCTCTGTACAACTGAAGCATCACTTCCTCCCCTTTGTATTCCAAACCCCTTGAGATAAAGGCCAACATTCCACTACGCTTTGCGATTGCTGGACATCTACCCAGATCCCTGTTGAATCTGCTGGCGCACTCCACCCTCGGCCTAAAGTAGTTAAATCTACACTACCCACCTGAGACTGAGCTTGTGCCCCTGCAGTGTGGAGTTTGTGATCATCTCAAACATGGAATCAATTGAGGTTTTTATTTTGGAAATTTGGGGTGTTTTCACTGAGATTCTGTGAACACCTCGAAACCTGAGAAATTCACCGAAAATTCAGTGAGGCCGTGACACCTACTTTCAATGTTTATCACAGCCAAACAAAACAGAGTCGCACGTCTAGGGGATTGGGGTGGTGCCATGGGCTAGAGGCTGACCTCCCACCTCTAGGACTTGAGTTCAATTCCAACCCATAATAACGAGATCAAACTGCCTCCATCTGCTGACTATGAAATTAACCGAGGGCAATCTCTTCCCAGTCCTTGTGGCCATAAGCTTCAGTACAAAACTGCCCTCTAATTCGGCAATCTAGCTCAGAGAGTCCCTAAAGATGGCTGACAGGTGTAGTAGGGAGTGCCACCCTGATGTTGAGATGAAAGCAAATTGTTGGCAGTCCTTGTACAGGAGGAGCTTCACTCTGTATCTAACCACTCTGTACCTGACCTTCACTTAGTACCTGAGTGTCACTCTGTACCTGAGTGTCACTCTGTATCTCTTCACTCTGTACCTGAACGTCACTCTGTACCTGAGCGTCACTCTGTATCCCTTCACTTTGTACCTGAACATCACTCTGTACCTGAGCTTCACACTGTACCTGAGCATCACTCTGTATCTCTTCACTCTGTACCTGAGCTTCACTCTATACCTGAGCTTCACTCTGTATCTGAGCTTCACTCTGTACCTGAGCGTCACTCTATACCTGAGCATAACTCTGTACCTGAGCGTCACTCTGTATCTCCACTCTGTATCTGAGCATAACTCTGTACCTGAGCGTCACTCTGTATCTCTTTACTCTGTACCTGAGCGTCACTCTGTACCTGAGCTTCACTCTGTACCTGAGCGTCACTCTGTATCTGAGCATCACTCTCGACCTGATCTTCACTCTGTACCTGAGCTTCACTCTGTATCTCTTCACTCTGTACCTGAGCTTCACTCTGTATCTGAGCTTCACTCTGTACCTGAGCGTCACTCTCGACCTGATCTTCACTCTGTACCTGAGCTTCACTCTGTATCTCTTCACTCTGTACCTGAGCTTCACTCTGTATCTGAGCTTCACTCTGTATCTGAGCGTCACTCTCGACCTGATCTTCACTCTGTACCTGAGCTTCACTCTGTATCTCTTCACTCTGTACCTGAGCTTCACTCTGTATCTGAGCTTCACTCTGTATCTGAGCGTCACTCTCGACCTGATCTTCACTCTGTACCTGAGCTTCACTCTGTATCTCTTCACTCTGTACCTGAGCTTCACTCTGCACCTGAGCTTCACTCTGTATCTGAGCATAACTCTGTACCTGAGCATCACTCTGTATCTCTTCAGTCTGTACCTGAGCTTCACTCTGTATCTGAGCTTCACTCTGTACCTGAGCCTCACTCTGTACCTGAGCGTCACTCTGTACCTGAGCATCACTCTGTACCTCAGCTTTATTCTGCATTTAATATTCTGAGCTCCCTCAATCATAAATAAGTAATAAATACAGACACCTTTCAATAACATATAATAAATATTGACTCCTTCAACAATGAATAAATAATAAATGGAGACCGTCTGCATAGTAAATAGAAATACTCTTAGTAATAAATAAATACCAAATACAGACTCCATCAGTGATCAATAATAAATACGGATCCGTTGTTTAATAAATGCTGATCCTCAATGATAAATAATGAATGCAGACTGAACCAATAATAAATATAAATACCCACAGAAATAAATACAGAATAAATGCAGATAGTTAAATTCCTCGAGTAATTACTAGTAAACAATTAAATGATGAACAGACTCCGTCAGTGATGCTGACTCCCTATGAGTATGAACTAATAGGGATAAATAAATAATACACATAAACACCCTCAGTAATCACGAAGAAATACAATTACCCTCAGTAATAAATTAATAATAGATACAGGTACTCTCAGTAATACACAATAAGCAGAGGCAGCCTCACTCAAAGTTACTGACAACCTCAGTAATCAATATATAATATTTATAGATCAATGAATATAGATTCCCTTGATAATATATAATCAATTGTCAATATAGGCGCATGTGATAAATAAAACATACAGATACCGTCGAAAAAAATGAGTAAATAATTAATATGGATTCTGTGAAAATACATCGATAACAAATACAGCCACCTTTGCTGATTAATGAATGAAACAGTCTTGATAATAAATGAGTAATACGGCCCCAATTTTAACTCCAGGTGGATTCCCTGCTCAGGCCTGAGTTAAAATTACAGGTGGGTCTCAATGATGTCATCGGGCCGCAATATGCATATGTAAAGAAGGACCCTGTTGGCTCCGGGTGGGTGTCCTTGCCGCCTGCTCAGGAGAGCAGGTTAAAATTGTAGATGTTGCGATCATGGCGCCTTTCGGGCAGGTACGAGCCGGGGCGATTTTAACCGCCCACCCGCCAGGTTTCAAAGACACCCTCGATAATAAATGAATAAATGATGATTTCAGACAGCTCAATAATAAATCGGTAATAAACACAGACTCCAATGATAATAAAGAATAAATACAGAACCTTTGATAATTAATAAATGATAAGCACAGAATCCCTCAGTAAAGATTATAGACACCTTCGATAATACATGATAAATAGGCACCTGAGTAACAAATAAATATTTAATATAGACTACACTGATATTAAATAAATATTAAATATAGACAACCTCTGTAAGAGATAACAAGTAAATCCGTACAGCCTTTGCCATCATTGATCAATAAAGAAAATACAAATTCCTTCAATTGTCAATTAATAATACTGACACCCTCGGTCATAAATAATAACACGGAATCCCTCCATAAATAATACATAAAAACACCATCAGTAATAAATAAATAATGAATACAGACTCCGCGGATAAATAAATACAGACATTCTCAATAACAAATATGTAATAAATTAATAATAAATACAGACACTGCTAGTAATAAATTATAAATACAGACAGCCTCAGTAATAAATAAACGATAAATACGGACGGTCTTAGTAATAAATACATAGCCTCAATATTAGACAAATAATAAATATGGGTGCTCTCCATAATAAAAATTAAATATAGGCTCACTCAGAATGAAATAAAGAATAAATATAGGCAATGTTCCCTGTAATTTTTTTTTGGGTGCGCAGCCCCTTCGGCCCATTCACGCTATCATGCATGCGCATTTTTTCCACTGAGAAACCAGCAAGAGGTCTGCACGGGGTGCTTGCTAAATGGGACCATGGAATACAGGCACCCTGTACAATAAATACATTACTAAAAAAGCAAACAGCCCAACTATTAAATACATAATTCAAACTCCCTAATATTAAAGGCAGGCACCGTCTATATTTGAATGAAGTGAAGTCTGCTTCCCAGATCAGTATGTTTTCTAGTTCAACTAGAAAGGATGGATTGTCTGATTTTGTCACGGGAGATCATACGGGACAAATCATATGTTGCCTTGGTCAGACCCTCCTTCTGGAGGGTGATCCAATCGACAGCTTTAAAATGATAAAGTGATTCAATAGGGTAGATATAGAGAAATTATTTCCTCTGGCGGGGGAACCCAGAACAAGAGAGCACAATCTTAAAACTAAAGCTAAGGCACTTAGGAGTGAAATTAGGACGCAGTTGTTCCCACAAAGGATAGTGGAAATCTGGAACTCGCTCCCCCAAAAGGTTGGATCAATTGAAAATTTCGAGACTGATACCCACAGAATTTTATTAGATAAGGGTATCAAGGGATATGGATCAACGACGGGTAAATGGAGTTGCGGTATAGATCAGCCATGATCTAATTGAATGACGGAACAGGTTCGAGGGGCTGAATGGCCTCCTCCCGTTGCTAACTAACTGGTGAGGAAGTAGGAGAACAATTGGGAAAGAACAACCTTTAGGTTCAGTGTGAAAATAGAAAAGCATAATGAACCGCACGCACTTGACGATAATGAAAAGGATAATTTACATTCTTGCATGCACAATCTATTCCAGAGATCAACGACTCTCGGTGGAAAAAGGTACTACCTAGAGACTAACTCTTTGCCCCCGTAATAGAAAGGACATCGAGTGTACAGCGTAGATTCACCGGGGGTGATACCAAGGATAAGAAACTAAAGTTATGAGGAGAGATTTGAGATACCGGGACTAAAAACTCCCCCGATAATAAATAAAGT
The DNA here is from genome assembly GCA_030390025.1 of Squalus acanthias. Taxonomy (NCBI): domain Eukaryota; kingdom Metazoa; phylum Chordata; class Chondrichthyes; order Squaliformes; family Squalidae; genus Squalus; species Squalus acanthias. The sequence continues at coordinate 64,763,031 of CM059442.1, forward strand.
AATAAACATAGACTTCCTCGATAATAAATAAATACTAAATACAGACTCCCTCAGTAATAGACAGATAATAAATACAGACGGCATTGGAAAGAAATAAACAATATAGATTCCCTCGATAATAAAGAATAATAACTAACAAATATCGGCTCCCTCAACAATAAATAACTAATAACGGCAGAGTCCCTTGACAATAAATAATAAATACATACTCCCTTGACAGTATATAAGAAATACAGACTCCCTCAACAATAAATACATAATGAATATGGCCTTCCACAATATCAAATGAATAATAAATACAGACTGCTTTGATAGCAGCTGAAAAATAAATGCAGACACCCTCAGTAATAAATAAATAATCAATACCGACAGTCTTAGTAATCAATATTGTAAATACAGACACTCTCAGTAATAAATAAATAATCAATACGAACAGCCAATGTTCCCTGTAAACGGCGCTTTGTTCTGCGCGGCCTGTTTCTTTTAACACGCGGTTCCTTTAAATTTCTGTGCATGCGCGGTATTTACAATGTAAAAGTCGGTCAGCAGCCTGCGTGGGACCTTGCAGAAGACTGCGTGGCCCCGCGCACCTTAGCGGGAACATTGCTAACAGCTTTAGTAATCACTATTGTAAATACAGACACCCTCGGTAATAAATAATCAATACCAAGAGTACTAGTGATCAATATTATCAATACAGACACCCTCGGTAATAAATAATCAATACCGACAGGATTAGCGATCAATATTGTAAATGCAGACACACTCGGTAATAAATAATCAATACTGACAGTATTAGCGATCAATATTGTAAATGCAGACACCCTCGGTAATAAATAATCAATACCGACAGCATTAGTGATCAATATTGTAAATGCAGACACCCTCGGTAATAAATAATCAATACCGACAGCATTAGTGATCAATATTGTAAATGCAGACACCCTCGGTAATAAATAATCAATACCGACAGTATTAGCGATCAATATTGTAAATGCAGACACCCTCAGTAATAAATAATCAATACCGACAGCATTAGTGATCAATATTGTAAATGCAGACACCCTCGGTAATAAATAATCAATTCCGACAGCATTAGCGATCAATATTGTAAATGCAGACACTCTCGGTAATAAATAATCAACACTGACAGTATTAGCGATCAATATTGTAAATGCAGACACCCGCGGTAATAAATAATCAATACCGACAGTATTAGTGATCAATATTGTAAATGCAGACACCCTCGGTAATAAATAATCAATACTGACAGTATTAGTGATCAATATTGTAAATGCAGACACCCGTGGTAATAAATAATCAATACCAACAGTATTAGTGATCAATATTGTAAATGCAGACACCCTCGGTAATAAATAATCAATACTGACAGTATTAGTGATCAATATTGTAAATGCAGACACCCGCGGTAATAAATAATCAATACCGACAGGATTAGTGATCAATATTGTAAATACAGACACCCTCCGTAATAAATAAATAATCAATGTGGGCAGCAAGACAAAGAATAAATCATTAATAAATGATAAACAAGGACATGCCGGATAGTAATAAGTACAGAATCCCTCGTTTGAAATCAAAGTAATAAATACAGATAATGTAATTAATAAATAAATAAATAAATAATGAACAGAAACACCCTCCACAATAAATACAAAAATATATCCTCAGTAAAGAATAAATATTAAGTTGATAGACTCAGCAATAAATAAATATTAAATACAGACTATCAAGAGTAAATAGAAACACCCTTAATTACAAATAATAAATTAAGAGGCTCTCAATAATTAATTAATAAATAATGGACTCCATGGAGGTGATTTTGAAGTGGAGCGTACAGCGGGTGGGTAGTAGATGGAGTGATTGCAATGCCAGCCCAACGTAACGAATGAGAAGTCCGAACCATTTTGATGGTCAGGCCTCATTAGCAGGGAAGTGGGGAGCTATCAGCACTAATCGGAAGAAAGAACTTGCATTTATACAGAACCTTTCACGACCTCAGGATGTCCCCAAACGCTTTACAGCCAATCAAGTACTTTTTGAAGTGTTGTCACTGTTGTAATGCAGGAAATGCGGCAGGTAATTTGTGCACAGCAAGCTCCCAACACATCACTGAGACAGATGACCAGATAATCTTGTTTTTTTTAGTGGCTCAGTGATACATATTCATCCAGGACACCGGGGAGCACTCCTCTACTCTTCTTCGAATAGTGTCATGGGATCTTTTACGTCTACCTGAGAGCAGACGGGGCCTCGGTTTAACGTCTCATCCGAAAGACGGCACCTCCGACAGTGCAACACTTCCTCAGTACTGCACTAGAGTGTCAGCCTAGAACTTTACGTCCACCTGAGAGGGCATATGGGGCCTCGGTTTAACATCTCATCGGAAAGACGACACCTTAGACAGCTATAACTAATAATGTATAAACAAAATTTTATATAAAAATAAGAACAGAATGTATGACTTTCAAGTCAGGATTCTGTTTTGCCTGTGTGCTCTGGTCAAATTGGCCCCATCCACTAACTTGCTTCACCTGAAGACTACACTCAGACGTGATTCCCATGTGCAATGCCATCGTACTTTGACAAGTAGACTTTAGTATTAAATATATAATTCAGTCTCCCTCAGCAATAAATGGATAATAAAAACAGACACCCACTATAATAAGTAAACAATAAACAGAGAATCCATCAGTAATAAATACAGAATAAATACAGACACCTTCAATGTTATATAAATAATAAATACAGATTTCTGAAACAATAACTAATTAATCATTGACAAAAATGAATACAGGCAGCCCCAGTATTAAATAAATCCAGATGCCCTCAATAATAATAAATAAGGACTCCCACAGGGAATAAAAATATAAGTAATAAATAAAAACAACTTCAATAATAGATAAATAATACAGGCGTCCTCCGAAATAAACAATCAATACACTCACAGTAAACACTCGATACTCTCTCAGTAAACACTCGATACTCTCAGCAAACACGCAATACTCTCAGTAAACACTCGATACTTTCTCAGTAAACACTCGATACTCATTCAGTAAACACTCGATACTCTCAGTAAACACTCGATACTCTCTCAGTAAACACTCGATCCTCTCTCAGTAAACACTCGATACTCTCAGCAAACACTCAATACTCTCAGTAAACGCTCAATACTCTCAGCAAATACTCAATACTCTCAGTAAACGCTCAATACACTCACAGTAAACACTCGATACTCTCTCAGTAAACACTCGATACTCTCAGCAAACACTCAATAATCTCAGTAAACGCTCAACACTCACTCAGTAAACAATCGATACTCTCAGTAAACACTCGATACTCTCTCAGTAAATACTCTATATTCTCTCAGTAAACATTCAATACTCTCTCAGTAAACACCCGATATTCTCTCAGTAAACACTCGATACTCTCTCAGTAAACACTCAATACTCTCTCAGTAAACACTCGATACTCTCAGTAAACACTCGATACTCTCAGTAAACACTCGATACTCTCTCAGTAAACACTCGATACTCTCTCAGTAAACACTCGACACTCACAGTAAACACTCAATACTCTCAGAAAACACTCGATACTCTCAGTAAACACTCAATATTCTCTCAGTAAACACTCAATACTCTCAGTAAACACTCGACAATCACAGTAAACACTCAATACTCTCAGTAAACACTCGATACTCTCAGTAAACACTCAATACTCTCTCAGGAAACACTCGATACTCTCAGTAAACACTCGATACTCTCTCAGTAAACACTCGATACTCTCAGTAAACAATCGATACTCTTTCAGTAAACACTCGATACTCTTTCAGTAAACACTCGATACTCTCTCAGTAAACACTTGATACTCTCAGTAAACACTCGATACTCTTTCAGTAAACACTCAATACTCTCTCAGTAAACACTCGATACTCTCTCAGTAAACACTCAATACTCTCAGTAAACACTCGACAATCACAGTAAACACTCGATACTCTCAGTAAACACTCGATACTCTCAGTAAACACTCGATACTCTTTCAGTAAACACTCGATACTCTTTCAGTAAACACTCGATACTCTCTCAGTAAAGACTCGTTACTCTCTCAGTAAACGCTCGATACTCTCTCAGTAAACACTCGATACTCTCTCAGTAAACACTCGATACTCTCTCAGTAAACACTCGATACTCTCTCAGTAAACACTCGATACTCTCAGTAAACGCTCAATACTCTCTCAGTAAACACTCGATCCTCTCTCAGTAAACACTCGATAATCTCAGCAAATGCTCAATACTCTCAGTAAACACTCGATATTCTCTCAGTAAACACTCGATATTCTCTCAGTAAACACTCGATACTCTCTCGGTAAACATTCGACACTCTCTCAGTAAACACTCGATACTCTCAGTAAATACTCGACACTCTCAGTAAACACTCGATACTCTCAGTAAACACTCGATACTCTCTCAGTAAAAACTCGATACTCTCAGTAAACACTCGACACTCACAGTAAACACTCGATACTCTCAGTAAACACGCAGTACTCTCAGTAAACACTCGACACTCACAGTAAACACTCGATGCTCTCTCAGTAAACACTCGACACTCTCAGTAAACACTCGGCACTCTCTCAGTAAACACTCGACACTCTTAGCAAACACTTGATACTCTCAGTAAACACTTGACACTCACAGTAAACACTCGATACTCTCAGTAAACACTCGATACTCTCAGTAAACACTCGACACTCTTAGCAAACACTCGATACTCTCTCAGTAAACACTCGATACTCTTTCAGTAAACACTCGATACTCTCTCAGTAAAGACACGATAGTCTCTCAGTAAACACTCAATACTCTCAGTATCACTCGATACTCTCTCAGTAAACACTTGATACTCTCTCAGTAAACACTCAATACTCTCTCAGTAAACACTCGATTCTCTCAGTAAACAGTCGATACTCCCTCAGTAAACACTCGATAATCTCTCAGTAAACACTCGATACTCTCTCAGGAAACACTCGATACTCTCCCAGTAAACATTCGATACTCCCTCAGTAAACACTCGATACTATCTCAGTAAACACTCGATACTCTCTCAGTTATCACTCAATACTCTAAGTAAGCACTTGATACTCTCTCAGTAAACACTCGATACTCTCTCAGTAAACACTCAATACTCAAAGTAAACACTCGATACTCTCTCAGTAAACACTCGATACTCTCTCAGTAAACACTCGATACTCCCTCAGTAAACACTCGATACTATCTCAGTAAACACTCGATACTCTCTCAGTTATCACTCAATACTCTAAGTAAGCACTTGATACTCTCTCAGTAAACACTCGATACTCTCTCAGTAAACACTCAATAATCAAAGTAAACACTCGATACTCTCTCAGTAAACACTCGATGCTCTCAGTAAACACTCGACACTCAGTAAACACTCGATACTCTCCCAGTAAACAATCGATACTCTCTCAGTAAACACTCAATACTCTCTCAGTAAACACTCGATACTCTCAGTAAACACTCGATACTCTCTCAGTAAACATTTGATACTCTCTCAGTAAACACTCAATACTCTCTCAGTAAACACTCAATACACTCTCAGTAAACACTCAATACTCTCTCAGTAAACACTCAATACTCTCTCAGTAAACACTCGATACTCTCTCAGAAAACATTTGATACTCTCTCAGTAAAAATTCAATACTCTCTCAGTAAACACTCAATACTCTCTCAGTAAACACTCAATTCTCTCTCAGTAATCACTCAATACTCTCTCAGTAAACACTCGATACTCTAAGTAAGCACTCGATACTCACAGTAAGCACTCGATACTCTCTCAGTAAACACTCGATACTCTCTCAGTAAACACTCAATACTCTATATAAACACTCGATACTCTCTCAGTAAACACTCGATGCTCTCAGCAAACACTCGATACTCTCTCAGTAAACACTCGACACTCTCAGTAAACACTCAATACTCTCTCAGTAAACACTCGACACTCTCTCAGTAAACACTCGACACTCTCAGTAAACACTCGATACTCTCTCAGTAAACACTCGATACTCCCTCAGTAAACACTCGATACTATCTCAGTAAACACTTGATACTCTCTCAGTTATCACTCAATACTCTAAGTAAGCACTCGATACTCTCAGTAAGCACTCGATACTCTCAGTAAACACTCGATACTCTCTCAGTAAACACTCGATGCTCTCAGTAAACACTCGATACTCTCTCAGTAAACACTCGATACTCTCTCAGTAAACATTCGATTCTCCCTCAGTAAACAATCAATACTCTCTCAGTAAACACTCGATACTCTCAGTAAACACTCGATACTCTCTCAGTAAACATTTGATACTCTCTCAGTAAACATTCGATTCTCCCTCAGTAAACACTCAATACTCTCTCAGTAAACACTCGATACTCTCAGTAAACACTCGATACTCTCTCAGTAAACATCGATACTCTCAGTAAACACTCGATACTCTCTCAGTAAACACTCGATACTCTCAAGTAAACACTCGATACTCTCAGTAAACACTCGATACTCTCAGTAAACACTCGATACTCTCTCAGTAAACACTCAATACTCTTCAAGTAAACACTCGATACCTCTCAGTAAACACTCGATACTCTCTCAGTAAACACACGATACTCTCTCAGTAAACACTGATACTCTCAGTAAACATCGATACTCTCAGTAAACACTCGATACTCTCAGTAAACACTCGATACTCTCAGTAAACACTCGATACTCTCAGTAAGCACTCAATACTCTCAGTAAACACTCGATACTCTCTCAGTAAACACTCGATACTCTCTCAGTAAACACTCGATACTCTCAGTAAACACTCGATACTTCTCTCAGTAAACACTCGATACTCCTCAGTATACACTCGATACTCTCTCAGTAAACACTCGATACTCTCAGTAAACACTCGAATACTCTCTCAGTAAACACTCGAAACTCTCTCAGTAAACACTCGATACTCTCAGTAAACACTCGATACTCTCTCAGTAAACACTCGATACTCTCAGTAAACACTCGAATACTCTCAGTAAACACTCGATACTCTCTCAGTAAACACTCAATACTCTAAGTAAACACTCGATACTCTCTCAGTAAACACTCGATACTCTCAGTAAACACTCGATACTCTCAGTAAACACTCGATACTCTCCAGTAAACATCGATACTCTCTCAGTAACACTCAATACTCTCTCAGTAAACACTCGATACTCTCAGTAAAACACTCGATACTCTCTCAGTAAACACTTGATACTCTCTCAGTAAACACTCGATACTCTCTCAGTAAACACTCAATACACTCTCAGTAAACACTCAATACTCTCTCAGTAAACACTCAATACTCTCAGTAAACACTCAATACTCTCTCAGTAAACACTCAATACTCTCAGTAAACACTCAATACTCTCTCAGTAAACACTCGATACTCTCTCAGTAAACACTCAATACTCTCAGTAAACACTCGATACTCTCTCAGTAAACACTCAATTCTCTCAGTAAACACTCGATAACTCTCAGTAAACACTCATACTCTCAGTAAGCACTCGATACTCTCAGTAAACACTCGATACTCTCAGTAAACACTCGATACTCTCAGTAAACACTCAATACTCTCAGTAAACACTCGATACTCTCAGTAAACACTCAATACTCTCAGTAAACACTCGATACTCTCAGTAAACACTCGATACTCTCTCAGTAACACTCGATACTCTCAGTAAACACTCAATACTCTCTCAGTAAACACTCAATACTCTCAGTAAACACTCGATACTCTCAGTAAACACTCGATACTCTCAGTAAACACTCGATACTCTCAGTAAACACTCAATACTCTCAGTAAACACTCGATACTCTCTCAGTAAACACTCGATACTCTCAGTAAACACTCGATACTCTCAGTAAACACTCAATACTCTCAGTAAACACTCGATACTCTCAGTAAACACTCGATACTCTCAGTAAACACTCGATACTCTCTCAGTAAACACTCGATACTCTCTCAGTAAACACTCGATACTCCCTCAGTAAACACTCAATACTCTCTCAGTAAACACTCGATACTCTCAGTAAACACTCGATACTCTCTCAGTAAACACTCGATACTCTCTCAGTAAACATTCGATTCTCCTCAGTAAACACTCAATACTCTCTCAGTAAACACTCGATACTCTCAGTAAACACTCGATACTCTCTCAGTAAACACTCGATACTCTCTCAGTAAACACTCAATACACTCTCAGTAAACACTCAATACTCTCTCAGTAAACACTCAATACTCTCTCAGTAAACACTCGATACTCTCTCAGTAAACATTTGATACTCTCTCAGTAAACACTCAATACTCTCTCAGTAAACACTCAATACTCTCTCAGTAAACACTCAATACTCTCTCAGTAAACACTCAATACTCTCTCAGTAAACACTCGATACTCTCTCAGTAAACACTCGATACTCTCTCAGTAAACACTCAATACTCTCAGTAAACACTCGATACTCTCAGTAAACACTCGATACTCTCTCAGTAAACACTCGATACTCTCTCAGTAAACACTCAATACTCTAAGTAAACACTCGATACTCTCTCAGTAAACACTCGATGCTCTCAGTAAACACTCGATACTCTCTCAGTAAACACTCGATACTCTCAGTAAACACTCGATACTCTCTCAGTAAACACTCGATACTCTCTCAGTAAACACTCAATACACTCTCAGTAAACACTCAATACTCTCTCAGTAAACACTCAATACTCTCTCAGTAAACACTCGATACTCTCTCAGTAAACACTTGATACTCTCTCAATAAACACTCAATACTCTCTCAGTAAACACTCAATACTCTCTCAGTAAACACTCAATACTCTCTCAGTAAACACTCAATACTCTCTCAGTAAACACTCGATACTCTCTCAGTAAACACTCGATACTCTCTCAGTAAACACTCAATACTCTAAGTAAACACTCGATACTCTCAGTAAACACTCGATACTCTCTCAGTAAACACTCGATACTCTCTCAGTAAACACTCAATACTCTAAGTAAACACTCGATACTCTCTCAGTAAACACTCGATGCTCTCAGCAAACACTCGATACTCTCTCAGTAAACACTCGACACTCTCAGTAAACACTCAATAATCTCTCAGTAAACACTCGACACTCTCTCAGTAAACACTCGACACTCTCAGTAAACACTCGACAGTCACTCAGTAAACACTCGATACTCTCAGTAAACACTCGACACTCTCAGTAAACACTCAATACTCTCTCAGTAAACACTCGATACTCTCTCAGTAAACACTCGATACTCTCAGTAAACACTCGATACTCTCAGTAAACACTCGATACTCTCAGTAAACACTCGATACTCTCAGTAAACACTCGATACTCTCAGTAAACACTCGATACTCTCTCAGTAAACACTCGATACTCTCTCAGTAAACACTCATTACTCTCAGTAAACACTCGATACTCTCTCAGTAAACACACGATACTCTCAGTAAACACTCATACTCTCAGTAACCACTCGAGTACTCTCAAGTAAACACTCAATACTCTCAGAAAACACTCGATACTCTCAGAGTAAACACTCGATACTCTTCAGTAAACACTCATATCTCTCAGTAACACTCAATCCTCTCAGTAAACACTCAATACTCTCTCAGTAACTCTCAATACTCTCAGTAAACACTCAAAACTCTCAGTAAACACTCGATTACTCTCAGTAAACACTCGAAATACTCTCAGTAAACACTCGATAACTCTCAGTAAACACTCGAATACTCTCTCAGTAAACACTCGATACTCCTCAGTAAACACTCATACTCGCTCAGTAAACACTCGATACTCTCAGTAAACACTCGAGAATCTCTCAGTAACACTCAATAGCTCTCAGTAAACACTCGATACTCTCTCTGTAAACACTCAATTACTCTCAGTAAACACTCAATACTCTCTCAGTAAACACTCGATACTCTCTCAGTAAACACTCAATACTCTCAGTAACACTCAATACTCTCTCAGTAAACACTCGATACTCTCTCAGTAAACACTCAATACTCTCAGTAAACACTCGATACTCTCAGTAAACACTCGATACTCTCAGTAAACACTCAATACTCTCAGTAAACACTCAATACTCTCAGTAAACACTCGATACTCTCAGTAAACACTCAATACTCTCAGTAAACACTCAATACTCTCTCAGTAAACACTCGATACTCTCAGTAAACACTCGATACTCTCTCAGTAAACACTCGATACTCTCTCAGTAAACCACTCAATACTCTCAGTAAACACTCGATACTCTCTCAGTAAACACTCGATACTCTCAGTAAACACTCGATACTCCTCAGTAAACACTCGATACTCTCAGTAAACACTCGATACTCTCTCAGTAAACACTCGATACTCTCTCAGTAAACACTCAATACTCTCAGTAAACACTCAATACTCTCTCAGTAAACACTCGATACTCTCAGTAAACACTCGATACTCTCAGTAAACACTCGATACTCTCAGTAAACACTCGATACTCTCTCAGTAAACACTCGATACTCTCTCAGTAAAACACTCGATACTCTCAGTAAACACTCGATCACTCTCAGTAAACACTCGATACTCTCTCAGTAAACACTCAATACTCTCAGTAAACACTCGATACTCTCTCAGTAAACACTCGATACTCTCAGTAAACACTCGATACTCTCTCAGTAAACACTCGATACTCTCTCAGTAAACACTCGATTCTCTCTCAGTAAACACTCAATACTCTCTCAGTAAACACTCGATACTCTCAGTAAACACTCGATACTCTCTCAGTAAACACTCGATACTCTCTCAGTAAACACTCAATACTCTCTCAGTAAACACTCAATACTCTCTCAGTAAACACTCAATACTCTCTCAGTAAACACTCGATACTCTCTCAGTAAACACTCGATACTCTCTCAGTAAACACTCGATACTCTCTCAGTAAACACTCAATACTCTCTCAGTAAACACTCAATACTCTCTCAGTAAACACTCGATACTCTCTCAGTAAACACTCGATACTCTCTCAGTAAACACTCGATACTCTCTCAGTAAACACTCGATACTCTCTCAGTAAACACTCGATACTCTCTCAGTAAACACTCAATACTCTCAGTAAACACTCGATACTCTCAGTAAACACTCGATACTCTCTCAGTAAACACTCGATACTCTCTCAGTAAACACTCAATACTCTAAGTAAACACTCGATACTCTCTCAGTAAACACTCGATACTCTCAGTAAACACTCGATACTCTCTCAGTAAACACTCGATACTCTCAGTAAACACTCAATACTCTCTCAGTAAACACTCGATACTCTCTCAGTAAACACTCGATACTCTCAGTAAACACTCGATAGTTTCTCAGTAAACAATCGATACTTTCTCAGTAAACTTGATACTCTCTCAGTAAACACTCGATACTCTCAGTAAACACTCGATACTCTCTCAGTAAACACTCGATACTCTCAGTAAACACTCGATACTCTCAGTAAACACTCGATACTCTCTCAGTAAACACTCGATACTCTCTCAGTAAACACTCGATATTCTCAGTAAACACTCGATACTCTCAGTAAACACTCAATACTCTCAGAGTAAACACTCGATACTCTCTCAGTAAACTCGATACTCTCAGTAAACACTCGACACTCTCAGTAAACACTCGATACTCTCAGTAAACACTCGATACTCTCTCAGTAAACACTCGATACTCTCTCAGTAAACACTCGATACTCTCTCAGTAAACACTCGATACTCTCTCAGTAAACACTCGATAATCTCTCAGTAAACACTCGATACTCTCAGTAAACACTCGATACTCTCAGTAAACACTCGATACTCTCTCAGTAAACACTCGATACTCTCAGTAAACACTCGATATTCTCTCAGTAAACACTCGATACTCTCAGTAAACACTCGATACTCTCTCAGTAAACACTCGATACTCTCTCAGTAAACACTCGATACTCTCTCAGTAAACACTCGATACTCTCTCAGTAAACACTCGATTCTCTCAGTAAACACTCGATACTCTCAGTAAACACTCGATACTCTCAGTAAACACTCAATACTCTCAGAGTAAACACTCAATACTCTCTCAGTAAACACTCGATACTCTCTCAGTAAACACTCGAAATTCTCTCAGTAAACACTCGATACTCTCAGTAAACACTCGATACTCTCACAGTAAACACTCGATACTCTCTCAGTAAACACTCGATACTCTCAGTAAACACTCGATACTCTCTCAGTAAACACTCGATACTCTCAGTAAACACTCGATACTCTCTCAGTAAACACTCGATACTTTCTCAGTAAACACTCGACACTCTCAGTAAACACTCGATACTCTCAGTAAACACTCGATACTCTCAGTAAACACTCGATACTCTCTCAGTAAACACTCAATACTCTCAGTAAACACTCGATACTCTCTCAGTAAACACTCGACACTCTCAGTAAACACTCGATACTTTCTCAGTAAACTCGATACTCTCAGTAAACAGCTGACACTCTATGTAAACACTCGATGCTCTCTCAGTAAACACTCGATAATCTCTCAGTAAACACTCGATACTCTCTCAGTAACACTCGATACTCTCAGTAAACACTCGATACTCTCAGTAAACACTCGATACTCTCTCAGTAAACACTCGATACTCTCTCAGTAAACACTCGATACTCTCTCAGTAAACACTCATACTCTCTCAGTAAACACTCGATACTCTCTCAGTAAACACTCGATACTCTCAGTAAACACTCGATACTCTCTCAGTAAACACTCGATACTCTCTCAGTAAACACTCGATACTCTCAGTAAACACTCGATACTCTCTCAGTAAACACTCGATACTCTCTCAGTAAACACTCGATACTCTCTCAGTAAACACTCGTACTCTCTCAGTAAACACTCGATACCTCTCAGGAAACACTCGATACCTCTCAGTAAACACTCGATACTCTCTCAGTAAACACTCGATACTCTCTCAGTAAACACTCGATACTCTCAGTAAACACTCGATACTCTCTCAGTAAACACTCGATACTCTCAGTAAACACTCGATACTCTCTCAGTAACACTCGACACTCTCAGTAAACACTCGATACTCTCTCAGTAAACACTCGATACTCTCTCAGTAAACTCGATACTCTCAGTAAACACTCGATACTCTCAGTAAACACTCGATAGTCTCTCAGTAAACACTCGATACTCTCAGTAAACACTCGATACTCTCAGTAAAGACTCGATACTCTCTCAGTAAACACTCGATACTCTCAGTAAACACTCGATACTCTCTCAGTAAACACTGATACTCTCAGTAAACACTCGATACTCTCAGTAAACACTCGATACTCCCTCAGTAAACACTCGATACTCTCTCAGTAAACACTCGATACTCTCTCAGTAAACTCGATACTCTCAGTAAACACTCGATACTCTCAGTAAACACTCGATAGTCTCTCAGTAAACACTCGATACTCTCAGTAAACACTCGATACTCTCAGTAAACACTCGATACTCTCTCAGTAAACACTCGATACTCTCAGTAAATACTCGATACTCTCTCAGTAAACACCTGATACTCTCAGTAAACAGTCGATACTCTCAGTAAACACTCGTTACTCTCTCAGCAAACACTCGATAGTCTCTCAGTAAGCTCACGATTCTCTGAGTAAACACTCGATACTCTCAGCAAACACTCGATACTCTCAGTAAACACTCAATACTCTCAGAGTAAACACTCGATCCTCTCTCAGTAAACACTCGATACTCTCAGTAAACACTCAATACTCTCTCAGTAAACACTCGATATTCTCAGTAAACACTCGATACTCTCTCAGGAAACACTCGATACGCTCCCAGTAAACACTCGATATTCTCAGTAAACAATTGATACTCTCACAGTAAACACTCGATACTCTCAGCAAACACTCAATACTCTCAGTAAACACTCGATACACTCTCAGTAAACACTCGATACTCTCTCAGTAAACACTCAATACTCTCAGTAAACACTCGGTACTCTCTCAGTAAACACTCGATATTCTCAGTAAACACTCGATACTCTCAGTAAACAGTCGATATTCTCTCAGTAAAACTCGATACTCTCAGTAAACACTCGATACTCTCAGTAAACACTCGACACTCTCAGTAAACACTCGATACTCTCAGTAAACACTCAATACTCTCTCAGTAAACACTCGAAACTCTCAGTAAACACTCAATACTCTCAGTAAACACTCGATACTCTCAGTAAACACTCGATACTCTCAGTAAACACTCGATGCTCTCAGTAAACACTCGATACTCTCAGCAAACACTCGACACTCTCAGTAAACACTCGATAGTCTCTCATTAAACACTCGAGACTTTCTCAGTAAACTCGATACTCTCAGTAAACAGTCGACACTCTCAATAAACACTCGATACTCTCTCAGTAAACACTCGATACTCTCTCAGTAAACACTCGATACTCTCTCAGTTAACCCTCAATACTCTCAGTAAACACTCGATACTCTCTCAGTAAACACTCGATACTCTCAGTAAACACTCGATACTCTCTCAGTAAACACTCGATACTCTCTCAGTAAACACTCGATACTCTCAGTAAACACTCGATACTCTCTCAGTAAACACTCGATACTCTCAGTAAACACTCGATAGTCTCTCAGTAAACACTCGATACTCTCTCAGTAAACTCGATACCCTCAGTCAACAGTCAACACTCTCAGTAAACACTCGATACTCTCTCAGTAAACACTTGCTACTCTTTCAGTAAACACTCGATACTATCTCAGTAAACACTCGATAATCTCTCAGTAAACACTCGATACTCTCAGTAAACACTCGATACTCTCAGTAAACACTCGATACTCTCTCAGTAAACACTCGATACTCTCTCAGTAAACACTCGATACTCTCAGTAAACACTCGATACTCTCTCAGTAAACACTCGATACTCTCAGTAAACACTCGATACTCTCTCAGTAAACACTCGATACTCTCTCAGTAAACTCGATACCCTCAGTCAACAGTCAACACTCTCAGTAAACACTCGATACTCTCTCAGTAAACACTTGATACTCTCTCAGTAAACATTCGATTCTCCCTCAGTAAACACTCAATACTCTCTCAGTAAACACTCGATACTCTCGTAAACAATCGATACTCTCTCAGTAAACACTCGATACTTCTCAGTAAACACCTCAATACTCTCAGTAAACACTCAATACTCTCTCAGTGAAACACTCAGTACTCTCTCAGTAAACACTCGATACTCTCAGTAAACACTCGATACTCTCTCAGTAAACACTCGATACTCTCAGTAAAACACCTCAATACTCCTCAGTAAACACTCAATACTCTCTCAGTAAACACTCAATACTCTTCAGTAAAACACTAATACTCTCAGTCAACACTCAATACTCTCTCAGTAAACACTCAATACTCTCAGTAAACACTCGATACTCTCAGTAAACACTCGATACTCTCTCAGTAAACACTCGATACTCTCACGAAACACTCGATACCTCTCAGTAAACACTCCTACTCTCAGTAAAACACTCAAATACTCTCAGTAAACACTCAATTCTCTCAGTAAACACTCGTATCTCCTCAGTAAACACTCAATACACTCTCAGTAAACACTCAATACTCTCAGTAAACACTCGAAACTCTCTCAGTAAACACTCGAAACTCTCAGTAAAACACTCGATACTCTCAGTAAACACTCGATACTCTCAGTAAACACTCGATACTCTCAGTAAACACTCGATACTCTCTCAGTAAACACTCGATCTCTCTCAGTAAACACTCGATACTCTCTCAGTAAACACTCGATACTCCTCTCAGTAAACACTCGATACTCTCAGTAAACACTCAGATACCTCTCATAAAACACTCGATACTCTCAGAAAACACATCGATACTCTCAGTAAACACTCGATACTCTCAGTAAACACTCGATACTCCTCAGTAAACACTCGATACCTCTCAGTAAACACTCGATACTCTCAGGTAAACACTCGATACTCTCTAGTAAACACTCGTTACTCTCAGTAAAACACTCGATACTCTCAGTAAACACTCGATACTCTCCAGTAAAACACTCGATACTCTCTCAGTAAACACTCGATACTCTCAGTAAACACTCGATACTCTCTCAGTAAACACTCGATACTCTCAGTAAACACTCGATACTCTCTCAGTAAACACTCGATTACTCTCTCAGTAAACACTCGATTCTCTCAGTAAACACTCGATACTCTCAGTAAACACTCGATACTCTCAGTAAACACTCGAATACTCTCTCAGTAAACACTCGATACTCTCAGTAAACACTCGATACTCTCAGTAAACACTCAATACTCTCAGTAAACACTCGATACTCTCTCAGTAAACACTCGATACTCTCAGTAAACACTCGATACTCTCTCAGTAAACACTCGATACTCTCAGTAAACACTCGATACTCTCTCAGTAAACACTCGATACTCTCTCAGTAAACTCGATACTCTCAGTAAACACTCGATACTCTCAGTAAACACTCGATACTCTCTCAGTAAACACTCGATACTCTCAGTAAACACTCGATACTCTCAGTAAACACTCGATACTCTCTCAGTAAACACTCGATACTCTCAGTAAACACTCGATACTCTCTCAGTAAACACTCGATACTCTCAGTAAACACTCGATACTCTCAGTAAACACTCGATACTCTCTCAGTAAACACTCGATACTCTCTCAGTAAACACTCGATACTCTCTCAGTAAACTCGATACTCTCAGTCAACAGTCGACACTCTCAGTAAACACTCGATACTCTCTCAGTAAACACTCGATACTCTCAGTAAACACTCGATACTCTCAGTAAACACTCGATACTCTCTCAGTAAACACTCGATACTCTCAGTAAACACTCGATACTCTCTCAGTAAACACTGATACTCTCAGTAAACACTCGATACTCTCAGTAAACACTCGATACTCTCTCAGTAAACACTCGATACTCTCTCAGTAAGCACTCGATTCTCTCAGTAAACACTCGATACTCTCAGTAAACACTCGATACTCTCAGTAAACACTCAATACTCTCAGAGTAAACACTCGATACTCTCTCAGTAAACACTCGATACTCTCAGTAAACACTCAATACTCTCTCAGTAAACACTCGATATTCTCAGTAAACACTCGATACTCTCTCAGGAAACACTCGATACGCTCACAGTAAACACTCGATATTCTCAGTAAACACTTGATACTCTCTCAGTAAACACTCGATACTCTCAGTAAACACTCAATACTCTCAGTAAACACTCGATACACTCTCAGTAAACACTCGATACTCTCTCAGTAAACACTCAATACTCTCAGTAAACACTCGATACTCTCTCAGTAAACACTCGATATTCTCAGTAAACACTCGATACTCTCAGTAAACACTCGATATTCTCTCAGTAAAAACTCGATACTCTCAGTAAACACTCGATACTCTCAGTAAACACTCGATACTCTCAGTAAACACTCGATACTCTCAGTAAACACTCAATACTCTCTCAGTAAACACTCGATACTCTCAGTAAACACTCAATACTCTCAGTAAACACTCGATACTCTCAGTAAACACTCGATACTCTCAGTAAACACTCGATACTCTCAGTAAACACTCGATACTCTCAGTAAACACTCGACACTCTCAGTAAACACTCGATAGTCTCTCATTAAACACTCGATACTTTCTCAGTAAACTCGATACTCTCAGTAAACAGTCGACACTCTCAGTAAACACTCGATACTCTCTCAGTAAACACTCGATACTCTCTCAGTAAACACTCGATACTCTCTCAGTAAACACTCGATACTCTCAGTAAACACTCGATACTCTCTCAGTAAACACTCGATACTCTCAGTAAACACTCGATACTCTCAGTAAACACTAACTCCTCTCAGAAAACACTCGATACTCTCAGTAAACACTCGATACTCTCAGTAAACACTCGATACTCTCAGTAAACACTCGATCTCTCTCAGTAAACACTCGATACTCTCAGCAAAACACTCACTACTCTCAGTAAACCACCCTCGATACCTCTCAGTAAAACACTCGAAACTCTCAGTAAAACACTCGATACTCTCAGCAAACACTCGATACTCTCAGCAAACACTCGATACTCTCAGTAAACACTCGATACTCTCAGTAAACACTCGATACTCTCAGTAAACACTCGATACTCTCAGAAACACTCGATAATCTCAGTAAACACTCAAAACTCTCAGTAAAACACTCGATACTCTCAGTAAACACTCGATACTCTCAGTAAACACTCGATACTCTCAGTAAACACTCGATACTCTCAGTAAACACTCAATACTCTCAGTAAACACTCGATACTCTCTCAGTAAAACACTCATACTCTCAGTAAACACTCGATACTCTCTCAGTAAACACTCGATACTCTCTCAGTAAACTCGATACTCTCAGTCAACAGTCAACACTCTCAGTAAACACTCGATACTCTCTCAGTAAACACTCGATACTCTCTCAGTAAACACTCGATACTCTCTCAGTAAACACTCAATACTCTCTCAGTAAACACTCGATACTCTCAGTAAACACTCGATACTCTCTCAGTAAACACTCGATACTCTCTCAGTAAACACTCAATACACTCTCAGTAAACACTCAATACTCTCTCAGTAAACACTCGATACTCTCTCAGTAAACACTCGATACTCTCTCAGTAAACACTCGATACTCTCTCAGTAAACACTCGATACTCTCTCAGTAAACACTCGATACTCTCTCAGTAAACACTCGATACTCTCTCAGTAAACACTCGATACTCTCTCAGTAAACACTCGATACTCTCTCAGTAAACACTCGATATTCTCTCAGTAAACACTCAATACTCTCAGTAAACACTCGATACTCTCAGTAAACACTCGATACTCTCTCAGTAAACACTCGATACTCTCTCAGTAAACACTCAATACTCTCAGTAATCACTCGATCTCTCTCAGTAAACACTCGATACTCTCAGTAAACACTCGATACCTCTCAGTAAACACTCGATACTCTCTCAGTAAACACTCGATACTCTCAGTAAACCTCAATACCTCTCAGTAAACACTCGATACTCTCAGTAAACACTCGATACTCTCTCAGTAAACACTCGACTACTCTCTCATAAACACTCGATACTCTCAGTAAACACTCATACTCTCAGTAAACACTCGATACTCTCTCATAACACTCGATACTCTCAGTAAACACTCGATACTCTCAGTAAACTCTCATACTCTCAGTAAACACTCGATACCTCTCAGTAAACACTCAATACTCTCATAAACACTCGATACTCTCAGTAAACACTCAATACTCTCAGTAAACACTCGATACTCTTCAGTAAACACTCGATACTCTCAGTAAACACTCGATACTCTCAGTAAACACTCGATACTCTCAGTAAACACTCGATACTCTCAGTAAACACTCGATACTCTCAGTAAACACTCGATACTCTCAGTAAACACTCAATACTCTCAGTAAACACTCGATACTCTCAGTAAACACTCGATACTCTCTCAGTAAACACTCGATACTCTCAGTAAACACTCGATACTCTCTCAGTAAACACTCGATACTCTCTCAGTAAACACTCGATACTCTCTCAGTAAACACTCGATACTCTCTCAGTAAACACTCGATACTCTCAGTAAACACTCGATACTCTCAGTAAACACTCGATACTCTCTCAGTAAACACTCAATACTCTCTCAGTAAACACTCGATACACTCTCAGTAAACACTCAATACTCTCTCAGTAAACACTCGATACTCTCTCAGTAAACACTCGATACTCTCTCAGTAAACACTCGATACTCTCTCAGTAAACACTCGATACTCTCTCAGTAAACACTCGATACTCTCTCAGTAAACACTCGATACTCTCTCAGTAAACACTCAATACTCTCTCAGTAAACACTCGATACTCTCTCAGTAAACACTCGATACTCTCTCAGTAAACACTCGATACTCTCTCAGTAAACACTCGATACTCTCTCAGTAAACACTCAATACTCTCAGTAAACACTCGATACTCTCAGTAAACACTCGATACTCTCTCAGTAAACACTCGATACTCTCTCAGTAAACACTCAATACTCTCAGTAAACACTCGATACTCTCTCAGTAAACACTCGATACTCTCAGTAAACACTCGATACTCTCTCAGTAAACACTCGATACTCTCAGTAAACACTCGATACTCTCTCAGTAAACACTCGATACTCTCTCAGTAAACACTCGATACTCTCAGTAAACACTCGATACTTCTCAGTAAACACTCGATACTTTCTCAGTAAACACTCGATACTCTCTCAGTAAACACTCGATACTCTCAGTAAACACTCGATACTCTCTCAGTAAACACTCGATACTCTCAGTAAACACTCGATACTCTCAGTAAACACTCGATACTCTCTCAGTAAACACTCGATACTCTCAGTAAACACTCGATACTCTCTCAGTAAACACTGATACTCTCAGTAAACACTCGATACTCTCAGTAAACACTCGATACTCTCTCAGTAAACACTCGATACTCTCTCAGTAAACACTCGATTCTCTCAGTAAACACTCGATACTCTCAGTAAACACTCGATACTCTCAGTAAACACTCAATACTCTCAGAGTAAACACTCGATACTCTCTCAGTAAACACTCGATACTCTCAGTAAACACTCGATACTCTCTCAGTAAACACTCGATACTCTCAGTAAACACTCGATACTCTCTCAGTAAACACTCGATACTCTCTCAGTAAACACTCGATACTCTCAGTAAACACTCGATACTCTCCAGTAAACACTCGATACTCTCAGTAAACACTCAATACTCTCAGTAAACACTCGATACACTCTCAGTAAACACTCGATACTCTCTCAGTAAACACTCAATACTCTCAGTAAACACTCGATACTCTCTCAGTAAACACTCGATACTCTCAGTAAACACTCGATACTCTCAGTAAACACTCGATACTCTCTCAGTAAACACTCGATACTCTTCATTAAACACTCGATAATCTTCAGTAAACACTTGCAATCTCTCAGTAAACACTCGATACTTCTCAGTAAACACTCGATACTCTCTCAGTTAACACTCGATACTCTCAGTATACACTCGATTACTCTCAGTAAACACTCGACACTCTCAGTAAAACACTCGATACGCTCTCAGTTAAACACTCGAATACTCTCAGTAAACATCGATACTCTCAGTAAACACTCGATACTCTCATAAACACTCGTACTCTCTCAGTAAACACTTCGATACTCTCAGTAAACACCTCGATATCACTCTCTGTAAACACTCGATACTCTCAGTAAACACTCG
Source organism: Squalus acanthias (assembly GCA_030390025.1). NCBI lineage: Eukaryota > Metazoa > Chordata > Chondrichthyes > Squaliformes > Squalidae > Squalus > Squalus acanthias. The sequence continues at coordinate 64,784,536 of CM059442.1, forward strand.
ATACTCTCTCAGTAAACACGCGATACTCTCAGTAAACACTCGATACTCTCTCAGTAAACACTCGATACTCTCAGTAAACACTCGATACTCTCAGTAAACACTTCATACTCTCAGTAAACACGTCGACACTTCTCTCAGTAAACACTCGAATAACTCTCTCAGTAAACCTCATACTCTCAGTAAACACTCGAACTACTCTCAGTAAACTTCGATACTCTCTCAGTAAACACTCGATACTCTCAGTAAACACTCGATACTCTCTCAGTAAACACTCGATACTCTCAGTAACACTCGATACTTCTTCAGAAAACACTCGATACTCTCTCAGTAAACACTCGATACTCTCAGTAAACACTCGATACTCTCTCAGTAAACACTCGATACTCTCTCAGTAAACTCGATACTCTCAGTAAACACTCAATACTCTCAGTAAACACTCGATACTCTCTCAGTAAACACTCGATACTCTCTCAGTAAACACTCGATACTCTCTCAGTAAACACTCGATACTCTCAGTAAACACTCGATACTCTCAGTAAACACTCGATACTCTCAGTAAACACTCGATACTCTCTCAGTAAACACTCGATACTCTCTCAGTAAACACTCGATACTCTCAGTAAACACTCGATACTCTCTCAGTAAACACTCGATACTCTCAGTAAACACTCGATACTCTCTCAGTAAACACTCGATCTCTCAGTAAACTCGATACTCTCAGTAAACACTCAACACTCTCAGTAAACACTCGATACTCTCTCAGTAAACACTCGATACTCTCTCAGTAAACACTCGATACTCTCTCAGTAAACACTCGATACTCTCTCAGTAAACACTCGATACTCTCAGTAAACACTCGATACTCTCTCAGTAAACACTCGATACTCTCTCAGTAAACACTCGATACACTCTCAGTAAACACTCGATACTCTCTCAGTAAACACTCGATACTCTCTCAGTAAACACTCGATACTCTCTCAGTAAACACTCGATACTCTCTCAGTAAACACTCGATACTCTCTCAGTAAACACTCGATACTCTCTCAGTAAACACTCGATACTCTCTCAGTAAACACTCAATACTCTCTCAGTAAACACTCGATACTCTCTCAGTAAACACTCGATACTCTCTCAGTAAACACTCGATACTCTCAGTAAACACTCGATACTCTCAGTAAACACTCGATACTCTCTCAGTAAACACTCGATACTCTCTCAGTAAACACTCGATACTCTCAGTAAACACTCGATACTCTCTCAGTAAACACTCGATACTCTCAGTAAACACTCGATACTCTCTCAGTAAACACTCGATACTCTCAGTAAACACTCAATACTCTCTCAGTAAACACTCGATACTCTCTCAGTAAACACTCGATACTCTCAGTAAACACTCGATACTCTCTCAGTAAACACTCGATACTCTCAGTAAACACTCGATACTCTCAGTAAACACTCGATACTCTCTCAGTAAACACTCGATACTCTCTCAGTAAACACTCGATACTCTCAGTAAACACTCGATACTCTCAGTAAACACTCGATACTCTCAGTAAACACTCGATACTCTCAGTAAACACTCGATACTCTCAGTAAACACTCGATACTCTCTCAGTAAACACTCGATACTCTCTCAGTAAACACTCGATACTCTCAGTAAACACTCGATACTCTCTCAGTAAACACTCGATACTCTCAGTAAACACTCGATACTCTCTCAGTAAACACTCGATACTCTCTCAGTAAACACTCGATACTCTCTCAGTAAACACTCAATACTCTCTCAGTAAACACTCGATACTCTCAGTAAACACTCGATACTCTCTCAGTAAACACTCGATACTCTCTCAGTAAACACTCGATACTCTCTCAGTAAACACTCGATACACTCTCAGTAAACACTCGATACTCTCTCAGTAAACACTCGATACTCTCTCAGTAAACACTCGATACTCTCTCAGTAAACACTCGATACTCTCTCAGTAAACACTCAATACTCTCTCAGTAAACACTCGATACTCTCTCAGTAAACACTCGATACTCTCTCAGTAAACACTCGATACTCTCTCAGTAAACACTCGATACTCTCTCAGTAAACACTCGATACTCTCTCAGTAAACACTCGATACTCTCTCAGTAAACACTCGATACTCTCTCAGTAAACACTCGATACTCTCAGTAAACACTCGATACTCTCAGTAAACACTCGATACTCTCTCAGTAAACACTCGATACTCTCTCAGTAAACACTCGATACTCTCAGTAAACACTCGATACTCTCAGTAAACACTCGATACTCTCAGTAAACACTCGATACTCTCAGTAAACACTCGATACTCTCAGTAAACACTCGATACTCTCAGTAAACACTCGATACTCTCTCAGTAAACACTCAATACTCTCTCAGTAAACACTCGATATCTCTCAGTAAACTCTCGATACTCTCTCATTAAACACTCGATACTCTCTCAGTAAACACTCGATACTCTCTCAGTAAACACTCGATACTCTCACAGTAAACACTCGATACTCTCAGTAAACATCAATACTCCTCAGTAAAACACCAATACTCTCAGTAAACACTCGATACTCTCTCAGTAAACACTCGATACTCTCAGTAAACACTCGATACTCTCTCAGTAAACACTCGATACTCTCAGATAAACACTCGATATCTCTCCGGTAAACTCTCGATATTCTCAGTAAACACTCGATCCTCTCTCAGTAAACACTCGATACTCTCTCAGGAAACACTCGATACTCTCTCAGTAAACACTCGATACTCTCAGTAAACACTCGATACTCTCAGAAAAACACTCGATACTCTCAGTAAACACCTCGATACTCTCCAGGTAAACACTCGATACTCTCTCAGTAAACACTCGATACTCTCAGTAAACACTCGATACTCTCAGTAAACACTCGATACTCTCTCAGTAAACACTCGATACTCTCTCAGTAAACACTCGATACTCTCAGTAAACACTCGATACTCTCTCAGTAAACACTCGATACTCTCAGTAAACACTCGATACTCTCTCAGTAAACACTCGATACTCTCAGTAAACACTCGATACTCTCTCAGTAAACACTCGATACTCTCTCAGTAAACACTCGATACTCTCAGTAAACACTCGATACTCTCTCAGTAAACACTCGATACTTTCTCAGTAAACTTGATACTCTCTCAGTAAACACTCGATACTCTCAGTAAACACTCGATACTCTCTCAGTAAACACTCGATACTCTCAGTAAACACTCGATACTCTCAGTAAACACTCGATACTCTCTCAGTAAACACTCGATACTCTCAGTAAACACTCGATACTCTCTCAGTAAACACTGATACTCTCAGTAAACACTCGATACTCTCAGTAAACACTCGATACTCTCAGTAAACACTCGATACTCTCAGTAAACACTCGATTCTCTCAGTAAACACTCGATACTCTCAGTAAACACTCGATACTCTCAGTAAACACTCAATACTCTCAGTAAACACTTGATACTCCTCAGTAACACTCAATACTCACAGTAAACACTCAATACTCTCAGTAAAGACTCGATACTCTCAGTAAACACTCGATACTCTTCAGAAAACACTCAGATCTCTCAGTAAACACTCGTACTCTCAGTAAACACTCGATACTCTCTCAGTAAACACTCGATACTCTCAGTAACACTCGATACTTCTCAGTAAACACTCGATACTCTCTCAGTAAAACACTCGATACTCTCAGTAAACACTCATACTCTCAGTAAACACTCGATACCTCTCAGTAAACCACTCAATACTCTCAGTAAACACTCGATACTCTCTCAGTAAACACTCGATACTCTCAGTAAACACTCGATACTCTCTCAGTAAACACTCGATATCTCTCAGTAAACTCATACCACTCAGCTAAACACTCATACTCTCAGTAAACACTCGATACTCTCTCAGTAAACACTCGATACTCTCAGTAAACACTCGATACTCTCAGTAAACACTCGATACTCTCAGTAAACACTCGATACTCTCAGTAAACACTCAATACTCTCTCAGTAAACACTCGATACTCTCAGTAAACACTCAATACTCTCAGTAAACACTCGATACTCTCAGTAAACACTCGATACTCTCAGTAAACACTCGATACTCTCAGTAAACACTCGATACTCTCAGTAAACACTCGATACTCTCAGTAAACACTCGATAGTCTCTCATTAAACACTCGATACTTTCTCAGTAAACTCGATACTCTCAGTAAACACTCGATACTCTCAGTAAACACTCGATACTCTCTCAGTAAACACTCGATACTCTCTCAGTAAACACTCGATACTCTCTCAGTAAACACTCAATACTCTCAGTAAACACTCGATACTCTCTCAGTAAACACTCGATACTCTCAGTAAACACTCGATACTCTCTCAGTAAACACTCGATACTCTCTCAGTAAACACTCGATACTCTCAGTAAACACTCGATACTCTCTCAGTAAACACTCGATACTCTCAGTAAACACTCGATACTCTCTCATTAAACACTCGATACTCCTCAGTAAACACTCGATACTCTCTCAGTAAACACTCGATACTCTCAGTAAACACTCGATACTCTCTCAGTAAACACTCGATTACTCTCAGTAAACACTCAATACTCTCTCAGTAAACACTCGATACTCTTCAAGTAAACACTCGATCCTCTCTCAGTAAACACTCGATACTCTCAGTAAACACTCGATACTCTCTCAGTAAACTCTCAATACTCTCAGTAAACACTCGATACTCTCAGTAAACCACTAGATACTCTCAGTAACACTCGATACTCTCTCAGTAATCACTCGATACTCTCTCACGTAAACACTCGATACTCTCTCAGTAAACACTCGATACTCTCTCAGTAAACACTTCATACTCTCAGGTAAACACTCGATACTCTCAGTAAACACCGATACACTCTCAGTAAACCCTCGAATACTCTCAGTAAACACTCGATACTCTCAGTAAACACTCGACTACTCTCAGTAAACACTCGATACTCTCTCAGTAAACACTCGATACTCTCTCAGTAAACACTCGATACTCTCTCAGTAAACACTCGATATCTCTCAGTAAACACTCGATACTCTCTCAGTAAACACTCGATACTCTCAGTAAACACTCGATATTCTCAGTAAACACTTGATACTCTCTCAGTAAACACTCGATACTCTCAGCAAACGTTCAATACTCTCTCAGTAAACAATCGATACTGTCAGTAAACACTCGATACTCTCTCAGTAAACACTCGATACACTCTCAGTAAACACTCGATACTCTCTCAGTAAACACTCGATACTCTCAGTAAACACTCGATACTCTCTCAGTAAACACTCGATACTCTCAGTAAACACTCGATACTCTCAGTAAACACTCGATACTCTCTCAGTAAACACTCGATACTCTCTCAGTAAACATCGATACTCTCAGTAAACACTCGATACTCTCTCAGTAAACACTCGATACTCTCTCAGTAAACACTCGATACTCTCAGTAAACACTCGATACTCTCTCAGTAAACACTCGATACTCTCTCAGTAAACACTCGATACTCTCAGTAAAAACTCGATACTCTCAGTAAACACTCGATACTCTCTCAGTAAACACTCGATACTCTCAGTAAACACTCGATACTCTCTCAGTAAACACTCGATACTCTCAGTAAACACTCGATACTCTCAGTAAACACTCAATACTCTCAGTAAACACTCGATACTCTCAGTAAACACTCGATACTCTCAGTAAACACTCGATACTCTCAGTAAACACTCGATACTCTCAGTAAACACTCGATACTCTCAGTAAACACTCGATACTCTCAGTAAACACTCGATACTCTCAGTAAACACTCGATACTCTCTCAGTAAACACTCGATACTCTCAGTAAACACTCGATACTCTCAGTAAACACTCGATACTCTCAGTAAACACTCGATACTCTCAGTAAACACTCGATACTCTCAGTAAACACTCGATACTCTCTCAGTAAACACTCGATACTCTCAGTAAACACTCGATACTCTCAGTAAACACTCGATACTCTCAGTAAACACTCGATACTCTCAGTAAACACTCAATACTCTCAGTAAAACACTCGATACTCTCTCAGTAAACACTCGATACTCTCAGTAAACACTCGATACTCTCAGTAAACACTCGATACTCTCTCAGTAAACACTCGATACTCTCAGTAAACACTCGATACTCTCAGTAAACACTCGATACTCTCAGTAAACACTCGATACTCTCAGTAAACACTCGATACTCTCTCAGTAAACACTCGATACTCTCTCAGTAAACACTCGATACTCTCTCAGTAAACACTCGATACTCTCTCAGTAAACACTCAATACTCTCAGTAAACACTCGATACTCTCTCAGTAAACACTCGATACTCTCAGTAAACACTCGATACTCTCAGTAAACACTCGATACTCTCAGTAAACACTCGATACTCTCAGTAAACACTCGATACTCTCAGTAAACACTCGATACTCTCAGTAAACACTCAATACTCTCTCAGTAAACACTCGATACTCTCAGTAAACACTCGATACTCTCAGTAAACACTCGATACTCTCAGTAAACACTCGATACTCTCAGTAAACACTCGATACTCTCTCAGTAAACACTCGATACTCTCAGTAAACACTCAATACTCTCAGTAAACACTCGATACTCTCAGTAAACACTCGATACTCTCAGTAAACACTCAATACTCTCAGTAAACACTCGATACTCTCAGTAAACACTCGATACTCTCAGTAAACACTCGATACTCTCTCAGTAAACACTCGATACTCTCAGTAAACACTCGATACTCTCTCAGTAAACACTCGATACTCTCAGTAAACACTCGAAACACTCTCACAAAAAACACTCGATACTCTCAGTAAACACTCGATACTCTCTCAGTAAACACTCGATACTCTCTCAGTAAACTCGATACTCTCAGTAAACACTCGACACTCTCAGTAAACACTCGATACTCTCTCAGTAAACACTCGATACTCTCTCAGTAAACACTCGATACTCTCAGTAAACACTCGATACTCTCTCAGTAAACACTCGATACTCTCTCAGTAAACACTCGATACTCTCAGTAAACACTCGATACTCTCAGTAAACACTCGATACTCTCTCAGTAAACACTCGATACTCTCAGTAAACACTCGATACTCTCTCAGTAAACACTCGATACTCTCAGTAAACACTCGATACTCTCTCAGTAAACACTCGATACTCTCAGTAAACACTCAACACTCTCAGTAAACACTCGATACTCTCTCAGTAAACACTCGATACTCTCTCAGTAAACACTCGATACTCTCAGTAAACACTCGATACTCTCTCAGTAAACACTCGATACTCTCAGTAAACACTCGATACTCTCAGTAAACACTCGATACTCTCTCAGTAAACACTCGATACTCTCAGTAAACACTCGATACTCTCAGTAAACACTCGATACTCTCTCAGTAAACACTCGATACTCTCTCAGTAAACACTCGATTCTCTCAGTAAACACTCGATACTCTCAGTAAACACTCGATACTCTCAGTAAACACTCAATACTCTCAGTAAAACTACTCGATACTCTCAGGTAAACACTCAATACTCTCTCAGTAAACACTCGATACTCTCAGGTAAACACTCAATACTCTCTCAGTAACACTCAATATCTCTCAGTAAACACTCGATACTCTTGAGAAAACAACTCGATAGTCTCTCAGTAAGCACTCGATACGTTCTCAGTAACACTCGATACTCTCTCAGTAAACACTCGACATTCTCAGGAAACACTTGATACTCTCTCAGTAAACACTCGATACTCTCAGCAAACGTTCAATACTCTCTCAGTAAACAATCGAAACTGTCAGTAAACACTCAATACTCTCTCAGTAAACACTCGAACATTCAGTAAAACACGCGTACTCTCTCAGTAAACACTCAAGATCTCAGTAACACTCGATAATCTCGCGGTAAACATCGATACTCTCAGTAAACACTCGATACTCTCAGTAAACTCTTGATACTCTCTCAGTATACCACTCGATACTCTCAGCAAACGTTCAATACTCTCTCAGTAAACAATCGAAACTGTCAGTATAACACTACAATACTCTCTCAGTAAACACTCGATACTCTCAGTAAACACTCGATACTCTCAGTAAACACTCGATACTCTCAGTAAACACTCGATACTCTCTCAGTAAACACTCGATACTCTCAGTAAACACTCGATACTCTCAGTAAACACTCGATACTCTCAGTAAACACTCGATACTCTCAGTAAACACTCGATACTCTCTCAGTAAACACTCGATACTCTCAGTAAACACTCGATACTCTCAGTAAACACTCGATACTCTCTCAGTAAACACTCGATACTCTCAGTAAACACTCGATACTCTCTCAGTAAACACTCGATACTCTCTCAGTAAACACTCGATACTCTCAGTAAACACTCGATACTCTCTCAGTAAACACTCGATATCTCTCAGTAAACACTCGATACTCTCAGTAAACACTCAATACTCTCAGTAAAACACTCGATATCTCTCAGTAAACACTCGATACTCTCTCAGTAAACACTCGATACTCTCTCAGTAACACTCGATACTCTCTCAGTAAACACTCGATACTCTCAGTAAACACTCGATACTCTCTCAGTAAACACTCGATACTCTCTCAGTAAACACTCGATACTCTCAGTAAACACTCAATACTCTCAGTAAACACTCGATACTCTCAGTAAACACTCGATACTCTCTCAGTAAACACTCGATACTCTCAGTAAACACTCGATACTCTCAGTAAACACTCAATACTCTCAGTAAACACTCGATACTCTCAGTAAACACTCGATACTCTCAGTAAACACTCATACTCTCTCAGTAAACACTCGATACTCTCAGTAAACACTCAATACTCTCTCAGTAAACACTCGATAATCTCTCAGTAAACACTCGATACTCTCAGAAACACTCGATACTCTCAGTAACACTCGATACTCTCAGTAAACACTCATACTCTCTCAGTAAACACTCGATACTCTCAGTAAACACTCAATACTCTCAGTAAACACTCATACTCTCAGTAAACACTCATACTCTCAGTAAACACTCATACTCTCTCAGTAAACACTCGATACTCTCAGTAAACACTCGATACTCTCTCAGTAAACACTCGATACTCTCTCAGTAAACACTCAATACTCTCAGTAAACACTCGATACTCTCAGTAAACACTCGATACTCTCTCAGTAAACACTCGATACTCTCAGTAAACACTCGATACTCTCTCAGTAAACACTCGATACTCTCAGTAAACACTCGATACTCTCTCAGTAAACACTCGATACTCTCAGTAAAACACTCGATACTCTCTCAGTAAACACTCAATACTCTCTCAGTAAACACTCGATACTCTCAGTAAACACTCGATACTCTCTCAGTAAACACTCGATACTCTCAGTAAACACTCGATACTCTCAGTAAACACTCGATACTCTCTCAGTAAACACTCGATACTCTCTCAGTAAACACTCGATACTCTCTCAGTAAACACTCGATACTCTCAGTAACACTCGATACTCTCAGTAAACACTCAATACTCTCAGTAAACACTCGATACTCTCAGTAAACACTCGATACTCTCTCAGTAAACACTCGATACTCTCTCAGTAATCACTCGATACTCTCAGTAAACACTCGATACTCTCTCAGTAAACACTCATACTCTCAGTAAACACTCGATACTCTCCAGTAACACTCGATACTCTCAGTAAACACTCGACACCTCTATTAAACACACGATACTCTCCAGTAAACACTCGATACTCTCAGTAAACACTCGATTACTCTCAGTAAACACTCGATACTCTCTCAGTAAACACTCTATACTCTCAGTAAACACTCGAGACTCTCAGTAAACACTCGATACTCTCAGATAACACTTCGATAACTCTCTCAGTAAACACTCGATACTCTCAAAAAAACACTCGATACTCTCTCAGTAAACACTCGATACTCTCAGTAAACACTCGATACTCTCTCAGTAAACAGCTCAATACTCTCCAGTAAACACTCAATACTCTCTCAGTAAACACTCGATACTCTCAGTAAACACTCGATACTCTCTCAGTAAACACTCGACACTCTCAGTAAACACTCGATACTCTCAGTAAACACTCGATACTCTCTCAGTAAACACTCGATACTCTCAGTAAACACTCAATACTCTCAGTAAACACTCGATACTCTCTCAGTAAACACTCGATACTCTCTCAGTAAACACTCGATACTCTCAGTAAACACTCGATAATCTCTCAGTAAACACTCGATACTCTCAGTTAATCCTCGATACTCTCAGTAAACACTCGATACTCTCTCAGTAAACACTCGATACTCTCAGTAAACACTCGATACTCTCAGTAAACACTCGATACTCTCTCAGTAAACACTCGATACTCTCTCAGTAAACACTCGATACTCTCAGTAAACACTCGATACTCTCAGTAAACACTCGATACTCTCAGTAAACACTCGACACTCTCAGTAAACACTCGATCCTCTCAGTAAACACTCGATACTCTCTCAGTAAACACTCGATACTCTCAGTAAACACTCGATACTCTCTCAGTAAACACTCGATACTCTCAGTAAACACTCGATACTCTCAGTAAACACTCGACACTCTCAGTAAACACTCGATACTCTCAGAAACACTCGATACCTCTCAGTAAACACTCGATACTCTCAGTAAACACTCGATACTCTCAGTAAACACTCGATACTCTCAGTAAACCCTCGATACTCTCAGTAAAGACTCGTAAATACTCTCAGTAAACACTCGATTACTCTCTCAGTAAACACTCGATACTCTCTCAGAAAACACTCAATACTCTAGTAAACACTCGATACTCTCAGTAAACCACTCGAATACTCTCAGTAAACACGTCGTACACTCTCAGTAAACACTCGCATACTC
>CM059442.1:64796055-64938854 GCA_030390025.1 Squalus acanthias
TCTCTCTCACACACACACATATTCTAACTCTCTCTCACACACACACATATTCTAACTCTCTCTCACACACACATATTCTAACTCTCTCTCACACACACACATATTCTAACTCTCTCTCACACACACACATATTCTAACTCTCTCTCACACACACATATTCTAACTCTCTCTCACACACACACATATTCTAACTCTCTCTCACACACACATATTCTAACTCTCTCTCACACACACATATTCTAACTCTCTCTCACACACACATATTCTAACTCTCTCTCACACACACATATTCTAACTCTCTCTCACACACACATATTCTAACTCTCTCTCACACACACACATATTCTAACTCTCTCACACACACACATATTCTAACTCTCTCTCACACACACATATTCTAACTCTCTCTCACACACACATATTCTAACTCTCTCTCACACACACACATATTCTAACTCTCTCTCTCACACACACATATTCTAACTCTCTCTCACACACACACATATTCTAACTCTCTCTCACACACACATATTCTAACTCTCTCACACACACACATATTCTAACTCTCTCACACACACACATATTCTAACTCTCTCACACACACACATATTCTAACTCTCTCACACACACACATATTCTAACTCTCTCTCACACACACATATTCTAACTCTCTCACACACACACATATTCTAACTCTCTCTCACACACACATATTCTAACTCTCTCTCACACACACATATTCTAACTCTCTCTCACACACACACATATTCTAACTCTCTCTCACACACACACATATTCTAACTCTCTCTCACACACACATATTCTAACTCTCTCTCACACACACATATTCTAACTCTCTCTCACACACACATATTCTAACTCTCTCTCACACACACATATTCTAACTCTCTCTCACACACACATATTCTAACTCTCTCTCACACACACATATTCTAACTCTCTCTCACACACACATATTCTAACTCTCTCTCACACACACATATTCTAACTCTCTCTCACACACACATATTCTAACTCTCTCTCACACACACATATTCTAACTCTCTCTCACACACACATATTCTAACTCTCTCTCACACACACATATTCTAACTCTCTCTCACACACACACATATTCTAACTCTCTCTCACACACACACATATTCTAACTCTCTCACACACACACATATTCTAACTCTCTCTCACACAACACATATTCTAACTCTCTCTCACACACACACATATTCTAACTCTCTCTCACACACACATATTCTAACTCTCTCTCTCACACACACATATTCTAACTCTCTCTCACTCACACATATTCTAACTCTCTCTCACACACACATATTCTAACTCTCTCTCTCACACACACATATTCTAACTCTCTCTCACACACACACATATTCTAACTCTCTGTCACACACACATATTCTAACTCTCTCTCACACACACACATATTCTAACTCTCTCTCACACACACATATTCTAACTCTCTCTCACACACACATATTCTAACTCTCTCTCACACACACACATATTCTAACTCTCTCTCACACACACATATTCTAACTCTCTCTCACACACACATATTCTAACTCTCTGTCACACACACATATTCTAACTCTCTCTCACACACACACATATTCTAACTCTCTCTCACACACACACATATTCTAACTCTCTCACACACACACATATTCTAACTCTCTCTCACACACACACATATTCTAACTCTCTCTCACACACACATATTCTAACTCTCTCTCACACACACATATTCTAACTCTCTCACACACACACATATTCTAACTCTCTCTCACACACCACATATCTAACTCTCTCTCACACACACACATATTCTAACTCTCTCTCACACACACATATTCTAACTCTCTCTCACACACACATATTCTAACTCTCTCTCACACACACACATATTCTACTCTCTCTCACACACACAAATTCTAACTCTCTCACACCACATATTCTAACTCTCTCTCACACAACACATATTCTAACTCTCTCTCACACACACACATATTCTAACTCTCTCTCTCACACACACATATTCTAACTCTCTCTCTCACACACACATATTCTAACTCTCTCTCACACACACACATATTCTAACTCTCTCTCACACACACATATTCTACTCTCTCTCACACACACACATATTCTAACTCTCTCTCACACACACACATATTCTAACTCTCTCTCACACACACACATATTCTAACTCTCTCTCACACACACACATATTCTAACTCTCTCTCACACACACACATATTCTAACTCTCTCTCACACACACACATATTCTAACTCTCTCACACACACATATTCTAACTCTCTCTCTCACACACACATATTCTAACTCCCTCTCACACAAACATATTCTAACTCTCTCACACACACATGTTCTAACTCTCTTTCACACACACATATTCTAACTCTCTATCTCACACACACATATTCTAACTCTCTCACACACACACATATTCTAACTCTCTCTCACACACACACATATTCTAACTCTCTCTCACACACACACATATTCTAACTCTCTCTCACACACACACATATTCTAACTCTCTCTCACACACACACATATTCTAACTCTCTGTCACACACACACATATTCTAACTCTCTCACACACACACATATTCTAACTCTCTCTCACACACACACATATTCTAACTCTCTCTCACACACACACATATTCTAACTCTCTCTCACACACACACATATTCTAACTCTCTCTCACACACACACATATTCTAACTCTCTGTCACACACACACATATTCTAACTCTCTCTCACACACACACATATTCTAACTCTCTCTCACACACACACATATTCTAACTCTCTCTCACACACACACATATTCTAACTCTCTCTCACACACACACATATTCTAACTCTCTCTCACACACACATATTCTAACTCTCTGTCACACACACATATTCTAACTCTCTCACACACACACATATTCTAACTCTCTCTCACACACACATATTCTAACTCTCTGTCACACACACACATATTCTAACTCTCTCTCACACACACATATTCTAACTCTCTCACACACACACATATTCTAACTCTCTCACACACACATATTCTAACTCTCTCTCACACACACACATATTCTAACTCTCTCTCACACACACATATTCTAACTCTCTGTCACACACACACATATTCTAACTCTCTCTCACACACACATATTCTAACTCTCTCTCACACACACATATTCTAACTCTCTCTCACACACACACATATTCTAACTCTCTCTCACACACACATATTCTAACTCTCTCTCACACACACACATATTCTAACTCTCTCTCACACACACACATATTCTAACTCTCTCTCACACACACATATTCTAACTCTCTCTCACACACACACATATTCTAACTCTCTCTCACACACACACTATTCTAACTCTCTCGTCACACACACACATTCTAACTCTCTCTCTCACACATCTTCTATTCTCTCTCACCTTCTCTCACACACACATATTCTAACTCTCTTCACACACACACAGTTCTAACTCTCTCTCACTCACACATATTCTAACTCTCTCTCTCACCACACACTATTCTAACTCTCTCTCACACACACAGATTCTAACTCTCTCTCACACACACATATTCTAACTCTCTCTCACACACACACATATTCTAACTCTCTCACACACACACATATTCTAACTCCTCTCACACACACACATATTCTAACTCTCTCTCACACACACATATTCTAACTCTCTCACACACACATATTCTACTCTCTCTCACACACACACATATTCTAACCTCTCGTCACACACACACAGATTCTAACTCTCTCTCACACACACATATTCTAACTCTCTCTCAACTCACACATATTCTAACATCTCTCTCACACACACATATTCTAACTCTCTCACACACACACATATTCTAACTCTCTGTCACACACACACATATTCTAACTCTCTCTCTCACACACACATTATCTAACTCTCTCTCACACACACATATTCTAACTCTCTCTCACACACACATATTCTAACTCTCTGTCACACACACATATTCTAACTCTCTCACACACACACATATTCTAACTCTCTCTCACACACACACATATCTAACTCTCTCTCACACACACACATATTCTAACTCTCTCTCACACACACATATTCTAACTCTCTCTCACACACACATATTCTAACTCTCTCTCACACACACATATTCTAACTCTCTGTCACACACACACATATTCTAACTCTCTCTCACACACACACATATTCTAACTCTCTCACTCACACATATTCTAACTCTCTCTCACACACACATATTCTAACTCTCTCTCACACACACACATATTCTAACTCTCTCTCACACACACATATTCTAACTCTCTCTCTCACTCACACATATTCTAACTCTCTCTCACTCACACATATTCTAACTCTCTCTCACACACACACATATTCTAACTCTCTCTCTCACACACATATTCTAACTCTCTCTCACACACACATATTCTAACTCTCGTCACACACACACATATTCTAACTCTCTCTCTCACTCACACATATTCTAACTCTCTCTCACACACACATATTCTAACTCTCTCTCACACACACATATTCTAACTCTCTCTCACACACACACATATTCTAACTCTCTCTCACACACACATATTCTAACTCTCTCCTCTCACACATTCTACTCTCTCACTCTTCATATTCTACTCTCTCTCACACACATATTCTAACTCTCTCTCACACACACATATTCTAACTCTCTCTCACTCACACATATTCTAACTCTCTCTCACACACACACATATTCTAACTCTCTGTCACACACACATATTCTAACTCTCTCTCAACTCACACACATATTCTAACTCTCTCTCACACACACATATTCTAACTCTCTCTCACACACACACATATTCTAACTCTCTCTCACACACACATATTCTAACTCTCTCTCACACACACATATTCTAACTCTCTCTCACACACACATATTCTAACTCTCTCTCACACACACATATTCTAACTCTCTCTCACACACACATATTCTAACTCTCTCTCACACACACATATTCTAACTCTCTCTCACACACACATATTCTAACTCTCTCTCACACACACATATTCTAACTCTCTCTCACACACACATATTCTAACTCTCTCTCACACACACATATTCTAACTCTCTCTCACACACACACATATTCTAACTCTCTCTCACACACACATATTCTAACTCTCTCTCACACACACATATTCTAACTCTCTCTCTCACACACACATATTCTAACTCTCTCTCACACACACATATTCTAACTCTCTCTCACACACACATATTCTAACTCTCTCACACACACACATATTCTAACTCTCTCTCACACACACATATCTAACTCTCTCTCACACACACATATTCTAACTCTTCTCACACACACATATTCTAACTCTCTCTCACACACACACATATTCTAACTCTCTCTCACACACACATATCTAACTCTCTCTACACACACATATTCTAACTCTCTCACACACACATATTCTAACTCTCTCTCACACACACACATATTCTAACTCTCTGTCACACACACATATTCTAACTCTCTCTCACACACACACATATTCTAACTCTCTCTCACACACACACATATTCTAACTCTCTCTCACACACACACATATTCTAACTCTCTCTCACACACACACATATTCTAACTCTCTCTCACACACACATATTCTAACTCTCTCTCACACACACACATATTCTAACTCTCTCTCACACACACATATTCTAACTCTCTCTCACACACACACATATTCTAACTCTCTCTCACACACACACATATTCTAACTCTCTCACACACACACATATTCTAACTCTCTCTCACACACCACATATTCTAACTCTCTCCACACACACATATTCTAACTCTCTCACACACACACATATTCTAACTCTCTCACACACACACATATTCTAACTCTCTCACACACACACATATTCTAACTCTCTCACACACACACATATTCTAACTCTCTGTCACACACACACATATTCTAACTCTCTCACACACACACATATTCTAACTCTCTCACACACACACATATTCTAACTCTCTCACACACACACATATTCTAACTCTCTGCTCACACACACATATTCTAACTCTCTCACACACACACATATTCTAACTCTCTCTCACACACACACATATTCTAACTCTCTCTCACACACACATATCTAACTCTCTCACACACACACATATTCTAACTCTCTCTCACACACACACATATCTAACTCTCTCTCACACACACATATTCTAACTCTCTCTCACACACACATATTCTAACTCTCTCTCACACACACACATATTCTAACTCTCTCTCACACACACACATATTCTAACTCTCTCTCTCACACACACATATTCTAACTCTCTCACACACACACATATTCATACTCTCTCTCACACACACATATTCTAACTCTCTCTCACACACACACATATTCTAACTCTCTCTCACAACACACATATTCTAACTCTCTCTCACACACACATATTCTAACTCTCTCTCACACACACATATTCTAACTCTCTCACACACACATATTCTAACTCTCTGTCACACACACACATATTCTAACTCTCTCACACACACACATATTCTAACTCTCTGTCACACACACACATATTCTAACTCTCTCTCACACACACACATATTCTAACTCTCTCTCTCACACACACATATTCTAACTCTCTCACTCACACATATTCTAACTCTCTCTCACACACACACATATTCTAACTCTCTCTCACTCACACATATTCTAACTCTCTCTCACACTCACACATATTCTAACTCTCTCACACAGCAACACATATTCTAACGCTCTCTCACACACACACTATTCTAACTCTCCTCTCACACACACATATTCTAACTCTCTCTCACACACACACATATTCTAACTCTCTCACACACAGCACATATTCTAACTCTCTCTCACTATCACCACACATATTCTAACTCTCTCTCACTCACACAATATTCTAACTCTCTCTACACACACACACATATTCTAACTCTCTGTCACACACACACATATTCTAACTCTCTTCACACACACACATATTCTAACTCTCTCTCTCACACACACTTATTCTAACTCTCTCTCTCACACACATCATATTCTAACTCCTCTCTCACACACACATTTCTAACTCTCTCTCAACCACACACATATTCTAACTCTCTCTCACACACACATATTCTAACTCTCGTCACACACACACATTTTCTAACTCTCTCTCACACACACATATTCTAACTCTCTCTCACACACACATATTCTAACTCTCTCAATCACACTATTCTAACTCTCTCACACACATTTCTAACTCTCCTGTCACACACACACATGTTCTAACTCTCTCCTCACACACACATATTCTAACTCTCTCTCTCACACACACATATTCTAACTCTCTCTCACACACACACATATTCTAACTCTCTCTCACACACACATATTCTAACTCTCTCTCACACACACATATTCTAACTCTCTCTCACACACACACATATTCTAACTCTCTCTCACACACACACATATTCTAACTCTCTCTCACACACACACATATTCTAACTCTCTCTCACACACACACATATTCTAACTCTCTCTCACACACACACATATTCTAACTCTCTCTCTCACACACACATATTCTAACTCTCTCTCACACACACATATTCTAACTCTCTCTCACACACACACATATTCTAACTCTCTCTCACACACACATATTCTAACTCTCTCTCACACACACACATATTCTAACTCTCTCTCACACACACACATATTCTAACTCTCTCTCACACACACACATATTCTAACTCTCTCTCACACACACACATATTCTAACTCTCTCTCTCTCACACACACATATTCTAACTCTCTCTCACACACACATATTCTAACTCTCTCACCACACACATATTCTAACTCTCTCTCACACACACACATATTCTAACTCTCGTCACACACACATATTCTAACTCTCTCTCACACACACACATATTCTAACTCTCTCTCACACACACACATATTCTAACTCTCTCACACACACACATATTCTAACTCTCTCTCACACACACACATATTCTAACTCTCTCTCACACACACATATTCTAACTCTCTCTCACACACACACATATTCTAACTCTCTCTCACACACACACATATTCTAACTCTCTCTCACACTCACACATATTCTAACTCTCTGTCACACACACACATATTCTAACTCTCTCTCACACACACATATTCTAACTCTCTCTCACACACACACATATTCTAACTCTCTCTCACACACACACATATTCTAACTCTCTGTCACACACACACATATTCTAACTCTCTCTCACACACACACATATTCTAACTCTCTCTCACACACACATATTCTAACTCTCTCTCACACACACACATATTCTAACTCTCTCTCACACACACATATTCTAACTCTCTCTCACACACACATATTCTAACTCTCTCTCTCACACACACATATTCTAACTCTCTCTCACTCACACACATATTCTAACTCTCTCTCACACACACACATATTCTAACTCTCTCTCACACACACACATATTCTAACTCTCTCTCACACACACATATTCTAACTCTGTCACACACACATATTCTAACTCTCTCTCACACACACACATATTCTAACTCTCTGTCACACACACACATATTCTAACTCTCTCTCACACACACATATTCTAACTCTCTCTCTCACACACACATATTCTAACTCTCTCTCACACACACATATTCTAACTCTCTCTCTCACACACACATATTCTAACTCTCTCTCACACACACATATTCTAACTCTCTCACTCACACACATATTCTAACTCTCTCTCACACACACACATATTCTAACTCTCTCTCACACACACATATTCTAACTCTCTCTCACACACACCATATTTAATCTCTTCACTCACACATATTCTAACTCTCTCTCACACACACACATATTCTAACTCTCTCTCACACACACACATATCTAACTCTCTTCTAACCTCCCACACCACACATATTCTAACTCTCTCTCACACACACATATTCTAACTCTCTCTCACACACACATATTCTAACTCTCTCTCACACACACATATTCTAACTCTCTCTCACACACACATATTCTAACTCTCTCTCACACACACACATATTCTAACTCTCGTCTCACACACACATATTCTAACTCTCTCTCACACACACATATTCTAACTCTCTCTCACACACACATATTCTAACTCTCTCTCACACACACATATTCTAACTCTCTCTCTCACACACACATGTTCTAACTCTCTCTCTCACACACACATATTCTAACTCTCTCTCACACTCACACATATTCTAACTCTCTGTCACACACACACATATTCTAACTCTCTCTCACACACACACATATTCTAACTCTCTCTCACACACACATATTCTAACTCTCTCTCACACACACATATTCTAACTCTCTGTCACACACACACATATTCTAACTCTCTCTCACACACACATATTCAAACTCTCTCTCACACACACACATATTCTAACTCTCTGTCACACACACACATATTCTAAATCTCTGTCACACACACACATATTCTAACTCTCTCACACACACACATATTCTAACTCTGTCACACACACACATATTCTAACTCTCTCTCACACACACACATATTCTAACTCTCTCTCACACACACACATAATCTAACTCTCTCTCCCACACACACATATTCTAACTCTCTCTCACACACACATATTCTAACTCTCTGTCACACACACACATATTCTAACTCTCTCTCACACACACATATTCTAACTCTCTCTCACACACACACATATTCTAACTCTCTCTCACACACACACATATTCTAACTCTCTCTCACACACACATATTCTAACTCTCTGTCACACACACACATATTCTAACTCTCTCTCACACACACATATTCTAACTCTCTCTCACACACACACATATTCTAACTCTCTCTCACACACACACATATTCTAACTCTCTCTCACACACACATATTCTAACTCTCTCTCACACACACACATATTCTAACTCTCTCTCACACACACATATTCTAACTCTCTCTCACACACACATATTCTAACTCTCTCACACACACACATATTCTAACTCTCTCTCACACACACACATATTCTAACTCTCTCTCACACACACACATATTCTAACTCTCTCTCACACACACACATATTCTAACTCTCTCTCTCACACACACATATTCTAACTCTCTGCTCACACACCACATATTCTAACTCTCTCTCACACACACACATATTCTAACTCTCTCTCACCTCACACATATTCTAACTCTCTCTCACACACACACATATTCTAACACTCTCTCACACACACACATATTCTAACTCTCTCTCACACCACACATATTCTAACTCTCTCTCACTCACACACATATCTAACTCTCTCACTCACACATATTCAACACTCTCTCACACACACACATATTCTACTCTCTCACACTCCACATATCTAACTCTCTCTCACTCACACATATTCTAACTCTCTCTCACTCACACATATTCTAACTCTCTCACACACACATATTCTAACTCTCTCTCACACACACACATATTCTAACTCTCTCTCTCACTCACACATATTCTAACTCTCTCTCACACACACATATATCTAACTCTCTCTCACTCACACATATTCTAACTCTCTCTCACACACACATATTCTAACTCTCTCTCATCCCCCCCTCACACATATTCTAAATCTCTCTCCACACCCATACATTTCTAACTCTCTGCTCACACACACATATTCTAACTCTCTCTCCACACACACACATATTCTAACTCTCTGTCACACACACACATATTCTAACTCTCCTCACACACACATATTCTAACTCTCCTCTCACACACACATATTTCTAACTCTCTCTCACACACACATATTCTAACTCTCTGTCACCACACACATATTCTAACTCTCTCTCACACACACATATTCTAACTCTCTCTCACACACACACATATTCTAACTCTCTCTCACACACACACATATTCTAACTCTCTCTCACACACACACATATTCTAACTCTCTCTCACACACACATATTCTAACTCTCTCTCACACACACATATTCTAACTCTCTCTCACACACACACATATTCTAACTCTCTCTCACACACACACATATTCTAACTCTCTCTCACACACACACATATTCTAACTCTCTCTCACACACACACATATTCTAACTCTCTCTCACACACACACATTACTCTCTCACACACATTCTACTCTCACACACACACATATTCTAACTCTCTCTCCCACACACACATATTCTAACTCTCTCTCACACACACACATATTCTAACTCTCTCTCACACACACACATATTCTAACTCTCTCTCACACACACACATATTCTAACTCTCTCTCACACACACATATTCTAACTCTCTCTCTCACACACACATATTCTAACTCTCTCTCACACACACATATTCTAACTCTCTCTCTCACGCACACATATTCTAACTCTCTCTCTCACACACACATATTCTAACTCTCTGTGACACACACACATATTCTAACTCTCTCTCACACACACACATATTCTAACTCTCTCTCACACACACATTCTAACTCTCTCTCACACACACATATTCTACCTCTCTGTCACATACACACATATTCTAACTCTCTCACACACACACATATTCTAACTCTCTGTCACACACACACATATTCTAACTCTCTCTCACACACACAGACATTCTAACTCTCTCTCACACACACACATATTCTAACTCTCTCTCACACTCACACATATTCTAATTCTCTGTCACACACACACATATTCTAACTCTCTCACACACACATATTCTAACTCTCTCACACACACACATATTCTAACTCTCTCACACACACACATATTCTAACTCTCACACACACACATATTCTAACTCTCACACACACACATATTCTAACTCTCTCACACACACACATATTCTAACTCTCTCTCACACACAGACATATTCTAACTCTCTGTCACATGCACACATATTCCAACTCTCTCACACACACACATATTCTAACTCTCTCTCACACACACACATATTCTAACTCTCTCTCTCACACATACATATTCTAACTCTCTCTCACACACACATATTCTAACTCTCTGTCACACACACACATATTCTAACTCTCTCTCTCACACATACATATTCTAACTCTCTCTCACACACACATATTCTAACTCTCTCTCACACACACATATTCTAACTCTCTCACACACACACATGTTCTAACTCTCTCTCTCTCTCACACACACACATATTCTAACTCTCTCTCACACACACACATATTATAACTCTCTCACACACACATATTCTAACTCTCTCACACACACACATATTCTAACTCTCTCTCACACACACACATATTCTAACTCTCTCACACACACACATATTCTAACTCTCACACACACACATATTCTAACTCTCACACACACACATATTCTAACTCTCTCACACACACACATATTCTAACTCTCTCTCACACACAGACATATTCTAACTCTCTGTCACACACACACATATTCCAACTCTCTCACACACACACATATTCTAACTCTCTCTCACACACACACATGTTCTAACTCTCTGTCACACACACAAATATTCTAACTCTCTCACACACACACATATTCTAACTCTCTGTCACACACACACATATTCTAACTCTCTCTCACACACACATATTCTAACTCTCTCTCACACACACATATTCTAACTCTCTCTCTCACACACACAGATTCTAACTCCTCTCACACACACATATTCTAACTCTCTCACACACACACACATATTCTAACTCTCTGTCACACACACACATATTCTAACTCTCCTCTCACACACACACTATTCTAACTCTCTGTCACACACACATAGTCTACTCTCTGTCACACACACACATATTCTAACTCTCTCTCACCCACATATTCTAACTCTCTCTCACCATCACAATTCTAACTCTCGCTCTCTCACACACACATATTCTAACTCTCTCTCACACACACACATATTATAATTCTCTCTCCAACTCACACATATTCTAACTCTCTGTCACACACACACATATTCTAACTCTCTCTCACACACACACATATTCTAACTCTCTCTCTCACACACACATATTCTAACTCTCTCTCTAACTCACACATATTCTAACTCTCTGTCACACACACACATATTCTAACTCTCTCTCTAACTCACACATATTCTAACTCTCTCTCACACACACATATTCTAACTCTCTGTCACACACACACATATTCTAACTCTCTCTCACACACACACATATTCTAACTCTCTCTCACACACACACATATTCTAACTCTCTCTCACACACACATATTCTACCTCTCTGTCACACACACATATTCTAACTCTCTGTTACACACACATATTCTAACTCTCTCTCACTCACACACATATTCTAACTCTCTCTCACACACACACATATTCTAACTCTCTCTCACACACACACATATTCTAACTCTCTCTCACTCACACACATATTCTACCTCTCTGTCACACACACATATTCTAACTCTCTGTTACACACACATATTCTAACTCTCTCTCACTCACACACATATTCTAACTCTCTCTCACACACACACATATTCTAACTCTCTCTCACACACACACATATTCTAACTCTCTCTCACTCACACACATATTCTAACTCTCTCTCTCACACACACATATTCTAACTCTCTCTCTCACACACACATATTCTAACTCTCTCTCACACACACATATTCTAACTCTCTCTCACACACGCATATTCTAACTCTCTCTCACACACACATATTCTAACTCTCTCTCACACACACATATTCTAACTCTCTCACACACACACATATTCTAACTCTCTCTCACACACGCACATATTCTAACTCTCTCTCACACACACACATATTCCATTGCTCTTGTGTGTCAGCTGTGACTCAGTGGGTAGCACTCTCACCTCTGAGTCAGAAGTTTGTGGGTTTAAGTCCCCAGTCCAGCGAATTGAGCACAAAAATCCAGGCTGATGCTCCAGCGCAGTGCTGAGGGAGTGCTGCACTGTCAGAGGTGCCGTCTTTCAGATGAGACGGTAAACTGAGGTCCCGTCTGCCCTCTGAGTGGACATAAAAGATCCTGTGGCACTATTTTGAAGAAGAGCAGGGGAGTTATCCCCGGTGTCCTAGTCCTAAAGTGCTTTGGGATGTCTGTTGGTTGTAAGCGGTGCTATATAAATACAAGTCTTTTGTTTCTTTATCTTCTTCTCTCATATACACACATGTACCATCTCCACCGCCCCCCACCCCCACCCCCACGCAGACACATATTTTCTCTCTCTCTCTCTCCATCTCTCTCACATACACAAGCCAAGAGTATCCAAGTGTATTCCGGGATATGGAGCCAAGGCGGGTGGCTGGAGTTAAGGTACGGATCAGCCGTGAGCTCATTGAATGGTGGAACAGGCTCGAGGGGCTGAATGGCCTCCTCCTGTTCCTATGTTCCATCTCTCTCTCACACACACTCACACATATTCAATCTCTGTCTCACACACATTCTCTCTCACTCACACACACACACACACAATGTCCTTCTCCCTCTCTTACCGGAGTATTCCGACACCCCGACCAGCCCTGCCGCCTGTGTGGCCAGCATCAGAGCCTGTTTGCAGGGATCCGGCGGCGCGTAGCTCTGGAGCAGCTCGTAGCTGAAGATGGGAGCGGGGGGCAGGAGCACATTGGAGAGTGGGGACGAGCCGATCCGGGCCGGGAAAGCCGGGCAGATGTGGGCCGTGTGGTGAGAGAATATCCCTGCGGGAATCGGAGGCAGCAAATGGCCGGGACGGAACATGCTGGAGGGAGGGGAGCAGACAAGAGTCTCACCTGCGGACAGGTGTGTGTGTGTGAGAGAGAGAGAGAGAGGTGGCGGGACTGAAACTCACCTGAAACTCACTTTAAGAAAACAACTCCCTCTGAAACACGTCATCCTGAGACTCAGCACCTCTGAAAGACTTCAAAGTGAAGTCTTCAATCAGCTCGGAGCAGGCTGAGAGGCTTGAGTTTCTCTGTCAATAGCCCAAGCCTTCATCTCCAGGCATTGCACTGACCCACACAGCTGCCCCTCTCCCCGGATCCAGTGACTTTTTAAAAGGCGAATGTGTGTGTGTCTCTCACTCGCGGAGGAGGGAATCCCACACCCACCTCCAGCCCCTGCAATGGGAACACTTCCAGCATCGTCCCTTCGCCAACCAGCGCCTTCACACCTGGCTTGCCAACCAAAGCAGATCCAGAACATGTAGACCGTCCCTGGAGTTATTACCTGGCTAACTCTGAGACCACAAGTCCAGCAGGTAACCCATTCCTTTCCGCTCACAGACCATACCGAGCCCGGCCCAATTATCCCATCCACGGCAGATTATTCCATCCATGCCAGATTCATTCTGCCCTCGCCAAATCTGTGGCAACTATGGCAGATGTTTTTCTACCTATCCCAAGTGTACTATAACTGGTTCTGACGAAAGGTCATCGACCTGAAACGTTAACTCTGTTGTTTCTCTCTCTCCAGATGCTGCCTGACCTGCTGAGTGTTTCCAGCATTTTCTGTTGGTACTATAACTGTGCCAGATTTATTCCACCGGTGCCAGATTTAATCTACAAGGTGTCAGTGGTCAGCACTCTCGCCTGAGTCAGAAGTCCCACTCCAGAGACTTGAGCACAAAATCTAGGCTGGCACTCCAGTGCGGTACTGAGGGAGTGCTGCACTGTCGGAGGTGCTGTTTTTCAGTTGAGACATTAAACTGTTGCCCCATCTGCCCTCTCCCAGGTGGACATAAAGGAACCCACAGCACTATTCAAAGAAGAACTGTCTTTAGCCAATTCGATTCACTCCACGTGATATCAAGAAATGGCTGAGCACACTGGATATAGCAAAGGCTATGGGCCCCATCAACATCCCAGCTGTAATGCTGAAGACTTGTGCACCAGAACTAGCCGCGCCTCTAGCCAAGCTGTTCCAGTACAGCTACAACACGGGCACCTACACGACAAAGTGGAAAATTGCCCACCACCAGCGCACCGTGGCTGCAGTGTGCACCATCTACAAGATGCACTGCAGTGGCTCACCAAGGCTTCTTCAACAGCACCTCCCAAACCCGTGACCTCTTCCACCTTGAAGGACAAGGTGCATGGGAACACCACCACCTCCAAGTTCCTCTCCAAGTCACACACTATCCTGACTTGGGAATATATCGCTGTTCCTTCATCGTCACTGGGTCAAAATCCTGGAACTCCCTCCCTAACAGCACTGTGGGAGTACCTTCACCACACGGACTGCAGCGGTTCAAGAAGGTGGCTCACCACCACCTTCTCAAGGGCCAACTAGGGATGGGCAATAAATGCTGGCCTTGCCAGCGATGCCCACATCCCGTGAATGAATAAAAAAAGAACAGGGGAGTTCTCCCCTGTGTCCTGGGTCAATATTTATCCCTCAACCAACATCACTAAAAAAACAGATTATCTGGTCATTATCTCATTGCTGTTTATGGGATCTTGCTGTGTGCAAATTGGCAGCCATGTTTCCTACATTACAACAGTGACTACATTTCAAAAATACTTCATTGGTTATAAAGTGCTTTGAGACATCCTGTAGTCATGAAAGTCACTATATAAATGCAAATCTTTCTATCCAAGCTAGCTTTATTCTATCTTTGCCGGCATTCTGCTCATTAACTTCTGAATAATGGTTGTATTTCTAATGCTAGGAGACAGATGATCGTCACAATAGTAGAAGTTGCCTCTGATTACATTAAAAAGATTACAAATTAAGTGTAAAACATTCCCAGGTGGGTTCACACTGGACTGCAGTTATACGGCCAAGTGTTGTGAAACTAGGTCCTGGAAGCAGCTTTGCATCTCTTCCCATGATATAGTCTACAATCATATCACTGACCTGACCTCTGAGCTATCTGACCGGTTTCATTAGCAGATTAATAATATATCAGATTTATAATGTATCAGATTTATAATGTATCAGCTTGTAATATAGTAGATTAATAATATATCAGATTTATAATGTATCAGATTGTAATGTATTAGATTAATAATATAGCAGATTTATAATGTATCAGATTGTAATGTATTAGATTAATAATATCAGATTTATAATGTATCAGATTGTAATGTATTAGATTAATAATATAGCAGATTTATAATGTATCAGATTGTAATATATTAGATTAATAATATATCAGATTTATAATGTATCAGATTGTAATGTATTAGATTAATAATATATCAGATTTATAATGTATCATATTGTAATGTATTAGATTAATAATATATCAGATTTATAATGTATCAGATTGTAATGTATTAGATTAATAATGTATCAGATTTATAATGTATCAGATTGTAATTTATCAGATTCATAATGTATCAAATTCCAATGTATCAGAATGTAATGTGTCAAATTTACTATGTACCAGATTTGTGGTCAGTTTTTTTGAAGTATCAGACTGAAATGTATTAGATTGTAATGTATCAGATTTATAACAGATCAGATTGTAATATATCAGATTGTAATATGTCAGATTTACTGTGTATCAGATTTGTGATGTCAGTGTTTTGAAGTATCGGACTGAAATGGATCAGATTATACAGGCGATTTTACACAAATTTCCATTTGTAACGTATCCAATTTGTAATGAATGCGATGTATTATTTCCCAATGCTGCCAGCTGTTGTTTCTCTTTTCCAATGCCTCGACCATTTAAAATCTGACGTATCAATTCCAAAATCAGACAACTTGAGAGAGCGGCCGGTGAATAAATATAGTGGTTAGTTCATGGACACAGATTAATTACTGAGGTTTTACTGTCCACGATTAGCCGGGCTTGTTTGAGTCTGACTGAAACCCAACCCTCACCTTAAACGGCCCTCGATGCAATTGTTATTATTGGGTGAACCAAATGTTTTTAAACCATTATGTGGAAAAGTACAACGAATAGAATTATACATCTAAATCAAATGTATGGAAACGGGCCACGGTGAGGGAAATGCTGGAGGTACAAATATTATGAAATAAAAGTTCAAACTCTTTGCAACAAGACTTTTTTCCCTGAAGTTTACTCGCACCGATATCTTCTCCACCTCGGGTTAATTCTCACTGCTTCCCCGTCCTGTCAGACTTGAGCTCAGACTCAGGCAGGCCCGCAGACTGCAGGCTCGATCTGTCTGTCTGTCTGGCGAGCAAACAAGCAGGGAGATGTTATCGAGTTAATGGGGGGTTAAATTAAATAAAACCGCTCCCGTTTGTTTTGCTGCAGTTTTGAAACTCTGCAACTTTCAAAGTTGGCAGGTGTAGCTTTGTATTAGAACTGCCCTGTGTTTTCTAAACTGTGTACAATACAAAGCAGATCATCCAGGACAACACATTTAAACCCAGGGTGGGTATTGTTTGTTGTTTTTAAGGGTGGAGAGGAGGCACTGTCCAGGATAATGGACAGAAAATTAATTGGCAGCTTATCAAATATGTCAACAGGAGCCCCGAGAAAGAAAGACTTGCATTTATATAGCGCCTTTCACGATCACCGGACGTCCCAAAGCGCTTTACAAGATAATTCAGGACGAGGGAGACCATTCCATCTTTATTCAACTACCCAAAGGTACCCTGCATCTCCCCTCCCCTCACAACGTCCAATTGTCTCTTAAATCATTCCAGGTTGTTCCTACCCGGGAATCCACTCTTGTATTGATCGCTGTGCGTGTGTGAAGATTGGCTTCCTGATATCTGTCCTAAATGAGCTTTCACTAGTTGGAACCTGTGCCCCGCTGTCCTAGTCACACAATTTACCTCTGGTAATATTCCGGATTTCCTTTCTGCAAACCCATAACTGCCCGTGTGGAAACTCGTACCAAGTCTCGTTCACCCATCACCGCCCCCCCCCCCCCCCCCCTGTGCTCGCTGACCTACACTGGCACCCCGTAGGGCAATGCCTGAATTTTAAAATTCTCATCCTTGTGTTCAAATCTCTCCATGGCCTCGCACCCGCCCCCCTACCCCCCACCCCTATCTCTGTAACCTCCTCCAGCCCTAGAATCCCCCCGAGATCTCTGCGCTCCTCCAATTCTGGCCTCTTCCGCATCCTCGATTTTCATCGCTCCACCTTTGGCGGCCGTGCCTTCAGCTGCCTGGGCCCTAAGCTCTGGAAATCCCTCCCTAACTCTCCCCGCCTCTCTACCTCTCTTTCCTCCTTTAAGACACTCCTTAAAACCTATCTCTATGAGTCCTAATATCTCCTTATGGTGTCAAATATTGTTTGAGGACACTCCTGTTGAGCGCCTTGGAATATTTTAATGCGTTAAAGGCCCTATATAAAGGCAAGTTGTTGTATCTGAAGAGTTCAAGTTTCTCCAGTGATAGCTCTCTCGCCTCAGAGTCAGAAGGTCGTGGGTTCATGTCCTATTCCAGAGACTCGAGCACAAAAATCTAGGCTGACACATCCAGTGCAGTGCTGAGGGAGTGCTGCACTGTCGGAGCAGCCGTCACTCAGATGAGACGCTAACCGAGGCTCCGTCTGTCCTCTCAGGTGGATGTAAAAGATCCCACAACACCGAGATCTGCTAGCATCAGCAACTTGAGATAGATGCAAAGTGATGGGAACATGAATTTAAACTTCTTCTGTGCCTCCCCTAAGGTTCAATACACCAAGATTCCATGGAATAAAGAAAGATGACTTGCATTTATATAGCGTCTTTCATGACCTCAGGACATCTCAAAGCGCTTTACAGCCAATAAAGTACTTCTGAAACATAGTAGTTGTAATGTAGGAAACACGACAGCCAATTTGTGCACAGCAAGCTCCCACAAACAGCAATGTGATAATGACCAGATAATCGGTTTTAGTGATGTTGATTGAAGTATAAATATTGGCCCCAGGACACCGGGGAGAACTCCCCTGGCTCCTCTTTGAAATAATGGCCGTGGGATCTTTTACGTCCACCTGAGGGAGCAGACGGAGCCTCGGTTTAACGTCTCATCTGAAAGACGGCACCTCCGACAGTGCAGCGCTCCCTCAGCACTGCACTGGGAGTGTCAGCCTAGATTTTTGTGCTCAAGTCTCTGCAGTTCAAATGATTGGAGACGGGAGAAAGAAGAGAGTTTAATTGTTGGGATTTGCAGGTTTTACAAAGGACCACCAGGCTGTAAATCCCACAACACAAGGGGTTTACGTGTCTGAGCTTCGACCATTAGTATCTCACCCACTGGATTAGGAACAATGTAGGACACAGCAGCAAGAAGCCACCCACCAAGGGAAGGAGAAAGAAAACCCTGGACCAAAACAGGAATGAACACGAGAAAAGTAAAAACACAAATAAACTCAGAAAAAGTGGATTACAGAGAATGTACAGCACAGGAACAGGCCATTCGGCCCAACTGGTCCGTGCCGGTGTTTATGCTCCACACGCGCCTCCTCTCACCCTACTTCATCTCACCCTGTCAGCATAACTCTCTATTCCTTCCTCCCTCATGTACTTACCCAGCTTTCCCTTAAATGTATCTATGTTATTCGCCTCAACCACTCCCTGTGGGAGCGAGTTCCACATTCTCACCACTCTCTGGGTAAAGAAGTTTCTCCTGAATTCCCGATTGGATTTATTAGTGTGAGGTTAGCAAAAGGGAGAGATAAATGTCTCAGAAAGCGGTTGTATTTTGCAGAAAAGAAATTTCCCTCTGTCTGGCTTCAGGTGATACGAGGAGACGGAGGCTGCTGGAAGCTGGCTAATGAAAGCAGAAAAGCTGTCGGTTTGGGGTCAGTTCCCCTCGGCCTTTGAAGGCTGCTCATGTGCCACGGGAAGATTCTCACTGACATTCTGTGGAAAGGAATCTAAACGTTGCCATCAGCCATTCAACTGGGTCAACAGGTAATTTAATTAGAGTCCAGAGTGGTCGTGGTGGGGGTGGGGGTGGGGGGCCACACTCATCCGATTCACACTGCCGTTTGTTTTAGGCAAATAAAGCAATTATCTACTTAATGGAAGCTTTCCGCTGCGTTCACTTTGATGTTGTTGTTTACGCGGAGCCTGGTCAACTTTACTCACTGGGCTTCATTTTCCCAGATCTTACTTAATCACCAGTTGTGCCTGTTCCATCAGCATCACCAACAATGACGCTGTCAGCTGTGGCTCACTGGGCAGCCCTCTCGCCTCGGAGTCACAAGGTTGTGGGTTCAAGTCCCAGTCCATCAGACTTGAGCACCAAAATCTAGGCCGACACTCCAGTGCAGTGCTGAGGGAGCGCTGCACTGTCGGAGGTGCCATCTTTCAGATGAGACGTTAAACCGAGGCTCCGTCTGCTCTCTCAAGTGGACGTAAAAGATTCCATGGCACCATTTGAAGAAGAGCAGGGGAGTCATCCCCGGTGTCCTGGGGCCAATATTTATCCCTCAACCAACATCACTAAAAAAGCAGATTATCTGGTCATTGTCACATTGCTGTCTGTGGGAGCTTGCTGTGCACAAATTGGCTGCCGCGTTTCCTACATTACAACAGTGACAACACTTCAAAAGTACTTCATTGGCTGTAAAGCGCTTTGGGATGTCCTGCGGTCGTGAAAGGCGCTATAGAAATGCAAGTCTTTCTATCTTTTTCCCCCTTCCCTTCCTGAAGGCACAGACCCACACTGGTGGTGGGGGGGGGGGGGTGAGCACATGGTTGTCCAAGTGAATCTAGAATCTAGTGAGTGAGCTGGCAGGCTGTTTGACTACAGAGAGTGTCTTAAGCTGAGCCTGACATGCGGTTCTGGCAGGAATCATGATCAGGACTGGGTACGGAGGCGGGTTTCTCCCCTCACTATCTCGGGGATACCGAGGCCACTTGCAGCGAGCCAACTATTGCACCCCCCCCCCGGACTGAGACCAGCTAACTCAGGAGACTGACCCGAGGCACTTCAAAAGAAAAAAAGCTATGGGGCAAGGCCAGGGAAATGGGACTGCATGGACCGCACTTTCAGAGAGCCCCACAGGTGCGGGGAGCTGATGCTGTAAAGTGTGATGAATCGGTGCTCTGGAGGCCTTTCCCCAAATGGGTTGCCAACTCTGGGTGGGCCTATACCTGGATGTTTCATCACGTGGCCTCCTGGTTCCAAACAGCCTTCTCTTTCCGCCTCCAATATTTTTATAATTAATAAATTGAAGTGTTCAAAGAAAACGGGGAGAGAAATCGCGGCATCAGCTCAGCCGTGATCTCATTGGATGGCGGAACAGGCTCGAGGGGCTGAATGGCCTCCTCCTGTTCCTGTGTTCATTTATTTTAACGCTCAGGTGATTTTTCTTCCGGGTGTGGCAGGCAGCAGTGTCCAGGAGATTGATCCTCAATTCCTGGAGACTCCGGGAGGGTTGGCAATGGCAACCCTATCCCCAACCCTATCCCCAACTAGGCGCACAAGCCCAGCACCACAATCCCAGTGTGTACACTGGCAGCCGCAGTATAACTGCAACCTTAGCAAGCCTCTGAAGAGAGGTTTCGGTCTTTGTGGCGATCAGTATGTTCACGTCATGATGTGTTGGCTGCAAACAAGATTGACTCGCCTCCTTCTCCTGCTATTCCACTCCCCACCCCCACGAAGAGAAATGTACTTGGTACTGTCCTCCTGAGGAATAAACTGGATCCACACCGCAAACATGGTCACGGTTGACACTTACTCTCTATTCTTTATTTCAAGCCAAAAGCTCACAGCGAAAAATTATTAGAGGGAGAGTGAGAGGTGGCCGGGGATCTTGAAGAGCTTGAAAAACAAGGCAGACTGCTGAAATTTAATGCCGTCTCCTCCCCTTGGAACCTCGCACACATTTCACGTTACGAAGCGGTTTGGCAGGAAATGCCGCACTCAGATCAAGATCCCTCTAAACTGTCAGTAAGAAAGTCACCTGGTAAATCTTGGTGCCAAGGGCCATTCGCCCAGTCATAGGAACAGGAGGAGGCCATTCAGCCTCCACGAGCCTGCTCCACCATTCAATGAGATCGCAGCTGATCCATACCTCAACTCCATTTCCTCGCCTTAGCTTCATATCCCTTGATACTCTTACCCAACAAAGTAGACGGCATGATAAAAAGAAAGACTTGCATTTCTATAGCGCCTTTCATGACCTCAGGACGTCCCAAAGTGCTTTACAGCCAATGAAGCACTTTTTGAAGTGTAGTCACTGTTGTAATGTGGGAAACGCGGCAGCCAATTTGTGCACAGCAAGCTCCCACGAACAGCAATGTGATAATGACCAGATCATCTGTTTTTAGGTTTTGGTTGAGGGATAAACATTGGGCATAATTCCTCTGCTCTTCTTTGAAATAGTGCTATGGGATCTTTTAGGTCCACCTGGGCAGACGGGGCCTTGTTTCAACGTCTCATCGAAAAGCAGCACCTCTGGCAGTGCGGCACTCCCTCAGTACTGCACTGAAGTGTCAGCCTGGATTTTGTGCTCAAGTCTCCTGGAGCAGGACTTGAACCCACAACCTCCTGACTCAGGGGTGAGAGTGCTGCCCACTGAGCCACGACTGACGTGAAGCTCACCACCTTTGAAAGCCTTCCCAAACCCCATCTGTTTGATCAAACTTTCGGTTCTTCCTCCTGATCTCCACCTTCCTGGCTTGGCCTCCATTTACCTGACACCTATTTGTGAAGGGCTTTGGGACATCGCTTTGTGTTAAAGGCACGATATAGACACAGTAAGGATGCAGGGGTAAGGCAGCCTTCTGGGACTGTGCATTTGCAGCTGAGCAGAAAGAAGCAAAGATTCCGAATAGCGCTGACCATGGCTGCACTGATAGAGAGACAAGAATGGCTGTGACAGAGAGATGGGTTGGTGAGTAGAGGGGAGTGGAGGATCATCAATCAGATTATGTGACACAGTTAACACACGGCCCACTCAACCTTTCAGGGCTGAGTCTGAATCCTGACCTGGTTGATGGATGATGGTCTTCTCTCTCCCAGCTGTAAGAGCCTAAGTGAAAGGATTTTATAATAATACATTTATACAGCGCATTATCACAACAAAACACATCAAAGTGTTTCGCACAATGGGGGTAATTATGACTCTGGGCCATAGTGTAAAACAGGCAATTTCGATTCAGCTGCCCGTTACACATCTCTCCCAATTTACATTCCCATTGGCTTCAGTGGAGATTAAAATCGGGAGAGATTTATAGTGCGGGCTGAATCAATATTGCCCGCTTTGCACCATCAGCCAAAGTTAGAATTACCCCCAGTGAATTACTTTTGGAAGTGTAGTGACTGTTATTATGTTGTTTCCCAGCCTTGTTTTCAAATCCCTCCACGGCCTCGCCTCTGTAACCTCTTCCAGCCCTACAACCCTCCGAGATCTCTGCGCTACTCCAATTCTGGCCTCTTGCGCATCCCCGATTTTCATCGCTCCACCATAGGCGGCCGTGCCTTCAGCTGCCTGGTTCCGAAAGTAATGACGTGGATTTTAAAAGTTATGAATTTACCTGTTGCCATCTGTTTCCAACTCGCTCTACCCAACCTCTGCAGACTGCAGAGTCACAGCTCAGCTGTCATCTCCTGAACATTAGGGCTTGTTGGAAACAGGCCAGGAGCTGGTTAGTGTTTCACAACAGTGCTATAAGCTGGTGTGGAAATGCACGTCCCAGTATGTGTGGAGGTGACAGCTGGGAATCCAGGACCGAATCCATCGTTCCACAGAAGTGGAAACACTATACGCCAATGGCCATTAACAGGTCCTTGATCTGACTCCAGAATGCAATGGCAGCCAAGGGAGGTTGTGGTAACAGTCATCAAAAAATCACCAGATAAATAGGGTTCAGGAAGTCTTCTCCCCCACCTTAGCTCAGCCAGCTAGGAAAATATAACAATCCCCACTTCACAACATCCAACTATCTTATAGAATCAGACAGCACAGAAGGAGGCCATTTGGCCCATCGTGCCTGTGCCGGCTCTTTGAAAGCGCGCTCCAATTAGTCCCACTCCCCCTGCTCTTTCCCCAGTGCTCTGCAAATGTTTCCTTTTCAGCCATTTATCCGATTCCCTTTGAAAGTTATTATTGAATCTGCTTCCTCCGCCCTTTCAGGCAGAGCATTCCAGATCATCATAACAGCTCGCTGCGTAAAAAAAATTCTCATTTTCCCTCTGGTTCTTTTGCCAATGATCTTCAATCTGTGTCCTCTGGTTACCGACCCTCCTGCCAGTGGAAACACTTTTTCCCTGTCTACTCTATCAAAACCCTTCTTAAATGTCTCCAAACCTTTGCTTCCACTGCCCTACCCAGATGTCCATCGCATGTGCTGATCTCTCTTCTGACAGCAGTCCTAAATTTGCCTTTCACTTGTGCCTCATTGTCCTACCTACCGTCAAGGTTTATCTTAAATTAATGCTCCTCTTCTCTACCATCTAATATTTGATGTTCCTCTGTCAGAATTCCCTCCCTGTTGGTTCCTCGAGGAACCGCAACTTCTCCAGACTTTCCTTATAACTCAACCAATCCTCGGAAACTAGGGATTACCCTGGTTACTCCTCTCCACACCACCTGCAGGGCTTGACAAAAAAAAAGACTTGCATTTCTTTTTTTTTATTCGTTTTTATGGGATGTGGGTGTCGCTGGCAAGGCCAGCATTTATTGCCCATCCCTAATTGCCCTCGAGAAGGTGGTGGTGAGCCGCCTTCTTGAACCGCTGCAGTCCTTGTGGTGAAGGTAGTGCCGGAAACTGACGCAAAATAGGAGTTGCGATGCAAATGCCCGCCCGAATACGTCGGCTTGTGGCCCGATTGAAAATGGACGTCTGGCCTCAACTGCGGAGGCTAAGCAGGTGTCTCGGTGCAGCTTGCTGGTCGGAGCCTTAGGGAGGTCCTGGGTGGGTTAGGGAGGTGAACCAGAGTGAGGCGGGGGGTGGTGGAGGGAGGGCCGAGCCTGGGCTGGAAGCAGCAGGCAGGGTTTTTGCGGTGCCAGGAAGGACACTCCCGCGCCTCTTGGCTCCAATGAAGCAAAACTATAAGAAAAAAGTTTCCTCACCATTTATTTTATGGGCGGCCTCCCTTTAAGAACCGCTGGTTAGGTCGCTGGTTAGGCCGCTGGTTAGGGTGCTGGTTAGGACCGCTGGTTAGACCGCTTGTTAGGCTGCTGGTTAGGCTGCTGGTTAGACCACAGGTTAGGCTGCTGGTTAGGCCGCTGGTTAGACCGCTGGTTAGACAGCTGGTTAGGCTGCTGGTTAGACCACACGTTAGGCTGCTGGTTAGACTGCTGGTTAGGCTGCTGGTTAGGCTACTGGTTAGACTGCTGGTTAGACCACTGGTTAGGCTGCTGGTTAGACCGCTGGTTAGGCCACTGGTTAGGCTGCTGGTTAGACCACTGGTTTGGCTGCTGGTTAGATCGCTGGTTAGGGTGCTGGTTAGACCGCTGGTTAGGCCGCTGGTTAGGATACTGGTTAGGCAGCTGGTTAGATCACTGGTTAGACCACTGGTTAGGCTGCCTGTTAGACCGCTGGTTAGGCTGCTGGTTAGGCTGCTGGTTAGACCGCTGGTTAGGCTGCTGGTTAGAGCGCTGGTTAGACTGCTAGTTAGGCTGCTGGTTAGGCCGCTGGTTAGACTGCTGGTTAGGCTGCTGGTTAGGCTGCTGGTTAGGCCGCTGGTTAGACTGCTGGTTATGCTGCTGGTTAGGCTGCTGGTTAGAACGCTGGTTAGAACACTGGTTAGGGTGCTGGTTAGGCCACTGGTTATGCTGCTGGTTAGGGTGCTGGTTAGGTTGCTGGTTAGGCCACTGGTTAGGCCACTGGTTAGGCTGCTGGTTAGGTTGCTGGTTAGGCCACTGGTTAGGCTGCTGGTTAGGGTGCTGGGTAGGCTGCTGGTTAGGGTGCTGGGTAGGCTGCTGGTTAGGCCACTGGTTAGGCCACTGGTTAGGGTGCTGGTTAGGCTGCTGGTTAGGCTGCTGGTTAGGGTGCTGGTTAGGCCACTGGTTAGGCTGCTGGTTAGGGTCCTGGTTAGGCCACTGGTTAGGGTGCTGGTTAGGCCACTGGTTAGGCTGCTGGTTAGGGTGCTGGTTAGGCCACTGGTTAGGGTGCTGGTTAGGCCACTGGGTAGGCTGCTGGAGACTCGGAACAAGCTCCGCCTAGTTGGTGACCAAGTTAGGATCGGTGGGTCCTAAAACTGGCCTCAGGACCCTGATTTACATATGCAATGTGGCCAACGCTCATTTCAGGCGCGCGTCTGCACATCTGACAACTGGCGGATGATTGGGTGAGAGAGGTCGCGCCCCGAACCAGTCTCCCCAATCGTAATCTTCCACCCAAAAAACAGGCGCAATAATGTCCAATTTCCCCCTCCACCCCACCCCATGGCTTCTGAACTATTTAAAACATATTTTTGAAGTACACTGTGAATCACACTGCGGCTATCTGACAGCAGTCAACATGCAGGGCCCTCATACAGAGCCAGGTGCTGACAAACCTTGCACATCAACAAATCATTTATTTTAAAGCTGACAAACTCCAACCACTAACATCTGTTTGAAGCGGCAATTTCATCGCGCCAGAAAAAGGATAGACTACAAAAAAATAAACATAACATTACAAACGAGCAAATATAAAGAAAGAAAGAACTTGCATTTCTATAGCGCCTTTCACCACCTCAGGATGCCCCAAAGCGCTTTACTGCCAATGAAGTACTTTTTGAAGTGTAGTCACTGTTGTAATGTAGGAAACGTGGCAGCCAATTTGCGCACAGCAAGCTCCCACAAACAGCAATGTGATGATGACCAGGTAGTCTGTTTTAGTGGTGTTGGTTGAAGGATAAATATTGGCCCCAGGACACCGGGGAGAACTCCCCTGCTCTTCTTCGAAATAGTGCCATGGGATCCTTTACATCCAGCTGAGAGGACAGACGGGGCCTCGGATTAACATCTCATCTGAAAGATGGCACCTCAGACAGTGTAGCACTCCCTCAGCACCGTACTGGAGTGTCAGCCTGGATTTTTGTGCTCAAGTCCCTGGAGCGGGACTTGAACCCACAACCTTCTGACTCAGAGGCGAGAGTGCTGCCCACTGAGCCACGGCTGACATTTTTTTTATTCGTTCATGGGAGGTGGGCGTCGCTGGCAAGGCCAGCATTTACTGCCCATCCCTAGTTGCCCTTGAGAAGGTGGTGGTGAGCCGCCTTCTTGAACCGCTGCAGTCCGTGTGGTGAAGGTATTCCCACAGTGCTGTTAGGGAGGGAATTCCAGGATTTTGACCCAGAGACGATGAAGGATCGGCGATATACTTCCAAGTCAGGATGGTGTGTGACTCGGAGGGGAACTTGGAGGTGGTGGTGTTCCCATGCACCTGCTGCCCTTGTCCTTCTAGGTGGAAGAGGTCGCAGATTTGGGAGGTGCTGCCGAAGAAGCCTTGGCGAGTTGCTGCAGTGCATCTTGTAGATGGTACACACTGCAGCCACGGTACGCCGGTGGTGGAGGGAGTGAATGTTTAATGTGGTGGATGGGGGGCCAATCAAGCGGGCTGCTTTGTCCTGGATGGTGTCGAGCTTCTTGACTGTTGTTGAAGCTGCACTCATCCAGGCAAGTGGAGAGTATTCCATCACACTCCTGACTTCAACCTTGTAGATGGTGGAAAGGTTTTGCAGAGTCAGGAGGTGAGACACTCGCCGCAGAATACCCAGCCTCTGACCTGCTCTTGTTGCCACAGTATTTATGTGGCTGGTCCAGTTAAGTTTCTGGTCAATGGTGACCCCCAGGATGTTGATGGTGGGGGATTTGGCGATGGTAATACCGTTGAATGTCAAGGGGCGGTGGTTAGACTCTCGCTTGTTGGAGATAGTCATTGCCTGGCACGTGTGTGGCGCGAATGTTACCTGCCACTTATCAGCCCAAGCCTGAAATGTCGTCCAGGTCTTGTTACATGCGGGCATGGACTGCTTCATTATCTGAGGAGTTGTGAATGGTGCTG
The DNA here is from genome assembly GCA_030390025.1 of Squalus acanthias. Classification (NCBI taxonomy): domain Eukaryota; kingdom Metazoa; phylum Chordata; class Chondrichthyes; order Squaliformes; family Squalidae; genus Squalus; species Squalus acanthias. The sequence goes on from CM059442.1 coordinate 64,825,232, forward strand.
AACACTGTGCAGTCATCAGCGAACATCCCCATTTATGACCCTACGATGGAGGGAAGGTCATTGATGAAGCAGCTGAAGATGGTTGGGCCTAGGACACTGCCCTGAGGAACTCCTGCAGCGATGTCCTAAAATATATCAGCTGAGGTAGAAAAATAATTGAATTTTTAGACTTTCTGCCGGTTATAGTACGCACTGTTCAACCGCACGACACATTAGAGGAGGGCCACTTGGTCCTCTTTATTCCTCCGTCTAGATAAACCTATTTTGATGGACCCTCTCGCCCACAGTTTCCAACTGGCCCCCACCCCCCCCGCCCCCACCCCCAGAGAAACCAAGGCTTTTTCATTCACTACTGAGGCACCTATTCCAAGTGCTCAACACAGATCTCGGATCAAACCCGTGACTCGCTAGTGTGTCACACTGGGCAGCAAATAACCATTAGGGGATCAGCACCCTCACCCATTCCCTTCCAAACAATGCACTCCCTCCACCACCGGCGCACCGCGGCTGCAGTGCATACCACCCACAGGACGCACTACAGCAACTCGCCAAGGTTTCTTCGGCAGCACCTCCCACACCCGTGACATCCAGCACCTAGAAGGACAAGGGCAGCAGGTGCGTGGGTACACCACCACCTCCAAGTCAAGCACCATCCTGACTTGGACATATATCGGCCGTTCCTTCATCGTCGCTGGGTCAAAATCACGGAACTCCTTCCCTAACAGGCACTGTGGGAGCACCTTCACCACACGGACTGCAGCGGTTCAAGAAGAAGGCCCACCACCACCTTCTCAACATCACTTAAATGGATTATGTGGGTCATTATCACATTGCTGTTTGTGGGAGCTTGCTGTGCGCAAATTGGCTGCCGCGTTTCCTACATTACAACAGTGACCGCACTTCAAAAAGTACTTCACTGGCTCTAAAGCGCGTTGGGACGTCCTGAGGTCGTGAAAGGCGCTATAGAAATGCAAGTTCTTTCTTTCAAGAACAACGAGTGATGGGCAATGCCTTGCCAGCCTTGCCAGCGAAGCCCATGACCCGAGAATGAATATTAAACTAGCAGCATTGCCACACCGTTGGTACAGTGTAGCCACGGCGTTGCTGGTCTCATATCAGGATTCCGCTTTAAGGGGTTTTACTGTGGAAAAAGTTTCAGTGACTTAAACGTTTCCTGTTTATGTAACTGATGATTCTTTGCATTTTTCTTCCTTTGAAGGAAACGCTGAGTGAATTGGTTGCGAACTTCATTCACAGAATGCCACGCAGATGTGAAGGCCTCTGTTCTTTGGCAGAACATGTGTGTGTGTGTGTGTGTGTGTGTGTGTGTGTGGTCAGAATTCCGTGCAGAAAGCGTTGGATTTGAGGGGACCAGTCAGAAACTCCACCGCTTCATTCAGCCGTTTGTTTCTTCACCAGCCAACTAATTCCTCGGATTGGAGTAATCAGCATAAAAGGCTCAGCGCTGGGCTCTGTCAACCGCAACTACAAATTACATTCATGTCGCTAACCGGGGGGATCAAGGGGAACAATGGTGGCCCCTCTCTCGGTTACAAATCTCCCAGGCCCGGACACTCCTCTCTCCCTGTATCACGTTACAAGCTACTGAGCCCAGAAAATCCAGGCAAACGCTGCCCCCCCCAGTAATCAGGTGATGGAGAGAGAACGAATTCCACCTAAGAATGTTGTCTGAGATGCACAAAGGAATCTGGTATGAAATGCTGGCTGCCTTACAGGGGATATTCTTTCGGGGATTGCCTCCCACCCACCAGGGTCAGCTAATTTTGCTCTACTCCTCCAGTGGGGGCAGAATTCCAGGGTCCACTTCCAGAGGCACCAGCTGCCCCCTCTGTCCTCTCACCTAAGTGGCTATTCATCCTTTGCGAGCTTGCACAGCGTAGACATCCCTTCGTTTTGACGGCAAGGAGCTGAGGCCGATCTTGCCCGCGCCCACGGTGCTGGGCCTCGTACTTCCTAGCTGGGTCCAGGAGATCGCGAGCAGGAGGTAGGAACATTGTTGATGTTCTTCTTCCTAACCCGGGGTGTAGCTGAGATCGGTTTCCATGCCTGTGCCTTGGTGTCATATTTGACCCTGAAATGAGCTTCCGGCCACATATCCGCGCCATCGCTAAGACCGCCTATTTCCACTTCCGTAACATCGCCCGTCTCCGCCCCTGCCTCAGCTCATCTGCTGCTGAAAACCTCATCCATGCCTTTGTTACCTCTAGACTTGACTATTCCATCTCACTCCTGGCTGGCCTCCCACATTCTACCCTACGTAAACATGAGGTCATCCAAATCTCGGCTGCCCGTGTCCTAACTCGCACCAAGTCCCGTTCACCCATCTCCCCTGTGCTCGCTGACCTACATTGGCTCCCGCTCCGGCAACGCCTCGATTTTAAAATTCTCATCTTTGTTTTCAAATCCCTCCATGGCCTCGCTCCTCCCTATCTCTGTAATCTCCTCCAGCCCCACAATCCCCCGAGATATCTGCGCTCCTCCAATTCTGGCATCTTGAGCATCCCTGATTATAATCGCTCCACCACTGGCGGCCATGCCTTCTGTTGCCTGGGCCCTGAGCTCTGGAATTCCCTCCCTAAACCTGTCCGCCTCTCCGCCTCTCCACCTCTCTCTCCTCCTTTAAGACGCTCCTTAAAACCTACCTCTTTGATCAAGCTTTTGGTCACCTGCCCTAATATCGCATTATGTGGCTCGGTGTCAATTTTTTTTTATAACACTCCTGTGAAGCGCCTTGGGACGTTTTACTACGTTAAAGGCGCTGTGTAAATACAAGTTGTTGTTGTTGTACTACCTCCAAGTCTGATCAGCTATCTCAGCACTGGCTGTGGGCTGAATCCAAAATCTTCCTGGTTTACCATTGGAGACGTCTGCGAGAAGATCGTACCTGCTCAACAACGGTTGTGATTAACTTGGGGCTGGAACACTATTCAGACACCAAACATAAGAACATAAGAAATAGGAGCAGGAGTAGGTCATTGGGCCCTTCGAGCCTGCTCCGCCATTCAATAAGATCATGGCTGATCTTCTACCTCATCTCCACTTTCCTGCACTATCCCCATATCCCTCGATTCCCTTAATATTCACAAATCTATCGATCTCTGTCTTAAATATACTCAACGACTGAGCATCCATAGCCCTCTAGGGTAGAGAATTCCAAAAATTCACCACCCTCTGAGTGAAGAAATTTCTCCTCATCTCAGTCCTAAATGGCCGACCCTTATTCTGAGACTGTGACCCCCTGTACTAGACTCCCCAGCCAGGGGAAACATCCTCCCTGCATCTACCCTGTCAAGCCCTGTAAGAATGTTGTATGTTACAATGAGATCACCTCTCATTCTTCTAAACTCTAGAGAATATAGGTCTAGTCCACTCAATATATAGGCCTAGTCTACCTGCATCAGTTGTCAGCCACTCAGTTCACATACTGCAAGGTTAACGGAAGGCAAGGCTCCATGTAGTCTAGCCCAACATTATCCCTCAGCCCAAGCTCAGAAGATCACCGCCCTTCCTCCCTGCCTACATCAGTACGACATTTTTCCATTTCCCACACTCACCAGCCAGATGCCTATCTGAGTGAGATGGCTAAAAAGAAAATTAATTAATTCTCGGAATGTGGGTGTTGCTGGCAAGGCTGGCATTTATTGCCCATCCCTAATTGACCTCAAGAAGGTGGTGGTGAGTCGTCTTCTTGAACCGCTGCAGTCCGTGTGGTGAAGGTACTCCCACAGTGCTGTGAGGGAGGGAGTTCCAGGATTTTGACCCAGCGACGATGAAGGATCGGCGATATATTTCCAAGTCAGGAAGGTGTGTGACTTGGAGGGGAACTTGGAGGTGCTGGTGTTCCCATGCGCCTGCTGCCCTTGTCCTTCTAGGTGGTAGAGGTCGTGGGGTTGGGAGGTGCCAATTTAGTAACAATTGGAGATAAATGAGGCAACATGCGTGCTGTGAGCCGATGTGTGCCAGGAACTGGGTAGATACCTCATTTCTATTTGCCGTTTACTGTAGTGTAACTTACTCAACATATTTAGAGGATAAAATAACAAAATAGAGAAGAGAAGTGCTTGAAAATGCACCACAAATATTTGTCTTGTCAGATTTTGCAGCAAAGGCCGGTGTGACTGCAAGATTACACAATCTGCACTCAGGCAGCACACATCATTGCAACTTAACGCAGACCATTGTGCAGTTATTTATATTTTTTGTAAGGACAAAATCTACTCTATTTTTCCTCCGCTCCGCAATTGGCTCGCACCACATCACACTCCCCCGGCCTCTGCTAACAGCACTTTGAGCACCTATTAGGACGTGCACAAGAGTGGACTTCTCCCAGGCGGATGTAAAAGATCCCTCGGCACTATTTCGAAGAAGAGCAGGGGAGTTTTCCCCAGTGTCCTGGCCAATATTTATCCCTCAATTGACATTACGAAACAGATTATCTGGTCATTATCACAGTGCTGTTTGTGGGCGCTTGCTGTGCGCAAATTGGCTGCCACGTTTCCTACATTACAACAGTGACTACACTCCAAAAAAAAAGTACTTTATTGGCTGTAAAGCGCTTTGGGATGTCCTGAGGTCGTGAAAGGCGCTATAGAAATGCAAGTCTTTTTTTCTCCTAAAGGCATCGACTCTTGGCTACACATTAACACATAAAACAGCAACTCTCCACTGCCTTACCCAAAGAACTGTTGCTCAAGTCTAAGTCTAGACAACGAGTGCCAGCAGGCTACACAGTCATAGGGTGGGGGGAGGGGGAAAGAGAACTTGATCCCTCCATGGCCTCGCTCCTCCCTATCTCTGTAACCCCTGCGACCTCACAACCCTCCGGGATCTCTGCGCTCCTCCAACTCTGGCCTCTTGCGCATCCCCGATTTTAATCGCTCCACCATTGGTGGCCGTGCCTTCAACTTCCTGGGCCCTAAGCTCTGGAATTCCCTCCCTAAACCTCTCCGCCTCTCGTTCCTCCTTTAAGGCGCTCCTTAAAACCGCCCTCTTTGACCAAGCTATTGCTCTGCTCACCTGTCCCAATAGCTCCTTATGTGGCCCGGTGTCAAATTTTGTTTGATAATCGCTCCCGTGAAGCATCTTGGGACGTTTTACTGTGTTAAAGGCGCTATATAAATGCAAGGTGTTGTTGTCTAAGCCTAGACAATAGGTGCCAGCGAGCTGCACAGTCTTAGGGTGTGAGTGCTTGCTGCTGTCACATCGTAGACAATAAGCAGAAGATAGATCTCTGGCTGATTTTATACCCCTCCTTACCCAGGCGAGACCCCTTGTTTAAAGCTCACGGCTGTTAAGAATCTATGGGCTAAGAGTTTGTGTCTCGGCCTCTCTATGTAATCGGATCCTGTATTCAGAGAGTTGATTGGTTTAGTCGGGGATCACTGACAGCGAGAAGATGTGAGAATGGAAGGTGAGCTCATGTAGAAATGATAAAGCGAGCGGTTAAAGTCCAAAGCAATCACACTTCAGACTTCAAAGTGGGAAAATTAGGCTGAGAAAGCGGTTTGCATACTTCTGTGCAAAGCAGGCGGGATTTCATGCGTGGAAGAGCATTAGGTGATGTGCTGTGAGATGGCGGTGAGAAAGGAGCGAGTCGGACAGGTGTGCCGTTTCAGGTGCTGACTCGCTGCTGCTCGGAATGTGCACCTCAGTCTGAAAGGCTGTCCATTAACATTCAATTAGGGCCTGGCCAATGAAAACCCAAAGCAAATCCTAAACACCTACCCTTAACCCTCAGCGTGCTGGCGGCTCTTCATCACGGCAACTTCGGTCGAGTGGCTTGTATTTGTGCAATTAAAAGAATCCAAATGCATTTAGAATCATAGATTCATCATAATCTGCATGTATCCCATCAGTTTCCTTACATTACAACAGTGACTACACTTCAAAAAGTCCTACATTGGCTATGAAGCGCTTTGGGATGTCCTGAAGTCATGAAATGCACGACAGAAATGGAGGTTCTTTCAGGCTGCTCCCCTCTCTACTGCTTCCCTTAGATTGGTAGGTTGATGTAGATTTCAGGGTCTATAAAGATTACTGCCAAAGGGATCCAGGAAACCCAAGACACAAATGATAACCATTAAAAAAAGAACTTATAAAAACATAAGAAATAGGAGCAGGAGTCGGCCATACGGCCCCTCGAGCCTGCTCCGCCATTCAATAAGATCATGGCTGATCATCAACCTCAACTCCACTTTCCCCCCATCCCCATATCCCTTGATTCCCCTAGAGTCCAAAAATCTAGCGATCTCAGCCTTGAATATACTCAACCGCTGAGCATCCACAGTCCTTTGGGGCAGAGAATTCCAAAGACACTCAATCCTCTGAGTGAAGAAATTCCTCCTCATCTCAGTCCTAAATGGCTGACCCCTTATCCTGAGACTGTGACCCCTGGTTCTAGACTCTCCAGCCAGGGGAAACAACCTCTCAGCATCTACCCTGTCAAACCCCCTCAGAAACTTCCATTTCTAAAGCGCCTTTCACGATCTCAGGATGCTCCAAGACCCTTTATAGCCGATGAAGTATTTTTTGAAGTGTAGTCCCTGTTGTAAGGCAGGAAATGCAGCAACCAATTTGCGCACAGCAAGATCCTACTAACAGCAATGAAATAAATGGCCAAGTGTTGAAGGATAAATGTTGGGCAGGACACCGGGGAGAACTCCCCTGCTCTTCTTCGAAATAGTGCCATGGGATCTGTAGTGTCCACCTGAGAGGGCAGACGGGGCCTCGGTTTAACGGCAAGGCTGCGCCCCCAGTACTTGAACTGGTAAATATGCTACCGGGTGTGGGACTGGGCGACGTAGACCAGAGAGGTTCCAACTTCGATCCCCTGTGTCCAGCTAGCTGATCAATCAAGAAAGCAGCTGGTGGGGCTCCTACAATTGGTCTCAGTCCCACTGTGCTGGAGGGGGCCGGGGGAGGGGTCGGGAGAGGAAATAATCCCGGCCAGGTCCCTGCTGCTGGCCTTCATCCAATCAGCCCTTGCTGGAATGTGTGGCGGTGCCCCCACAGTCGAATAGCCCACTGGCAATTTTCATCAAAGCAAATGCGTAAAAGAACCCCCTCGCATGGGCAGGGGTACCAGAGGGTGGCTGATGCCCAGAGGCAAAGAGGGGAAAAATGCAGCGTGTATTTCTTTGCAAAAGCCATTTAAAAAAAGGTCGTGTGGGCAGAAGTTTAACTCGGTTCCACCTGACGTTGCAAGGCGATACTTTCCCTTTAACAGGCGTCTGTCCAGGAAGGAAACCTGCCTCTCGCAGAGGATCAAATGTACCAGTTACTAACCACAAAGCAAAGAAAAATATAAACCCGGTGTCTTGATCCATCACTAGCCCGTCAAAACCATCACTAAACCCTCTTAAACTCTGTCAATTGCTTTTCTGGAAAATGGCTGGTTTGGGTTTTGTTTTATTGCCCCTCTCCCTAGCTGTCATTCTACTTGTTCCACTTCAGTTCCAAAGTACAGTGAGTCCGACACCAGCTTTGAGCCAAAACCTCCTCAAGCAGAGGGTCGCCGGATTGTACTCACTCTTTTACACACACACACTCACCTTTCATCAGAAATAACCTGAGCTCTTTGAAACCATCTGTCAGCACCCTCTAACCCGACTGATCCAATCAGCCACACGATCTTACAAACTTTAATTTTTTAACCAAAGAAAAATACTGCAACAGCAACAAAAAAAAAACCAAATCTTCCCCCACTGCTGCAAACTGATCTTTGCTCTGTGTCGTCTGGAATGAGAGGCCAAAACAAGTGGATATTGACACTCGCTCTGCACATCAGCATTGCTCCCCCTCCCCCTGGAAACTATTAATGATCTGTGTCATTGATTGCAGCAACTTGGGTTTGCAGCATCCATTCATTATGTAACCCGAAAACCTTAAATAGGGTGCAGGAACCGGAACGACGACAGCGTTTCACGGTGAATTTGTTCCCACTCCAGCAGAAAGTGAAAAGCTTTAGACATAACAGTAACTAAAAGCCAGCAATGCTGGTTCCCGGCTGGGTTTCAGTGTCATCTCCCGGCCGACTCTTCCTTAGTTACAAAGGTTGGGAAACCTTGCTCGATGGGCTGCAAACATCACACACACAAATCAGAGAAAGGCTAGAGCGTAGAAACTGGCTAGTTGGCACACTGAGGCTGCGCCGAGTCTAATCCCACTCTCCCCCACCCAGTCTAATCCCACCCTCCCCCACCCAGTCTAATCCCACTCTCCTGCTCGCTCCCCGTACCCTTTAATATCCCAACCCAGTCTAATCCCACTCTCCTGCTCGCTCCCCGTACCCTTTAATATCCCACCCAGTCTAATCCCACTCTCCCCCTACCCTTTAATATCCCACCCAGTCTAATCCCACTCTCCCCCTACCCTTTAATATCCCACCCAGTCTAATCCCACTCTCCCCCTACCCTTTAATATCCCCCCCAGTCATATATCTAAATTTGCCGATGACACAAAGATAGGTGGCATTGTAGGCAGTGTAGATGAAAGCATAAAATTACAGAGGGATATTGACGGATTAAGTGAATGGGCAAAACTGTGGCAAATGGATTTCAATGTAGGCAAATGTGAGGTCATCCACTTTGGACCTAAAAAGGATAGAACAGGGTACTTTCTAAACGGTGAAAAGCTAAAAACAGTGGAGGTCCAAAGAGACTTGGGGGGTCAGGTACATAGATCATTAAAATGTCATGAACAGGTACAGAAAATAATCAAAAAGGCTAATGGAATGCTGGCCTTTATATCTAGAGGACTAGAATACAAGGGGGCAGAAGTTATGCTGCAGCTATACAAAACCCTGGTTAGACCACACCTGGAGCACTGTGAGCAGTTCGGGGCACCACACCTTAGGAAGGATATATTGGCCTTGGAGGGAGTGCAGCGGAGGTTTACCAGAAAGGTACCCGAACTTCAAGGGTTAAGTTACGAGGAGAGATTACACAAATTAGGGTTGTATTCCCTAGAATTTAGAAGGTTAAGGGGTGATCTGATCGAAGTTTTCAGGATATTAAGGGGAGCAGATAGGGTGGATAGAGAGAAACTATTTCCACTGGTTGGGGATTCTAAGCCGGTGAAATTCGATTGATTTGCGCTTCCCGTTAGTGGCCCCAGGGGGGCACGAAGCTCCTAGCGCCCGGGTGCGGCGCCGCTAACGCCTCCTACGAAATTCAGCAGGCGGTTAGTGGCGGCGCTACACTGTTGGCAATGACGTCATCGCCATGCTCAGCGCCCCAGCCGCAAACTTCCCTTGCGCCCCCTGACCTATCGCCGGACGATATGTCCAACAGGGTCAGGGGCGTTTTTGCAGCCGTGGCGTCGCAAATTAAAGGGCAGGTGTCGGCCGGCCATTTTTTTTGGGCCGACTGCTAGCACCTGCCCCCCTCCCCTTTTTCCTTCAGGCTGTTTTCCCGGCCCCCTGCTCCCCGGTGGTCCAGCAGGGCCCTGGTGCACGCAGCGCTAGGCCCCTCTCCTTTAATCAGGGGAGGGAGGCCTGCAATGACACGGCGCTAACTTTATCAGGGCGCTAAAAGTCACCAAATTCCTCCCCCAAGGACTAGCGGGCATAGTCTAAAAATTAGAGCCAGACCTTTCAGAAGTGAAATTAGGAAACACTTCTACACACAAAGGGTGGTAGAAGTTTGGAACTCTCTTCTGCAAATGGCATTGATGCTGGGTCAATTGTTAGTTTTAAATCAGATTGATTGATTTTTGTTAACCAAAGGTATTAAGGGATATGGGCCAAAGGCGGGTATATGGAGTTAGGTCGTAGATCAGCCATGATCTCATTGAATGGTGGAACAGGCTCAAGGGGCTGAATCGCTTACCCCTGTTCCTATGTTCCCCATACCTTTTAATATCCCACTCAGTCTAATCCCACTCTCCTGCTCGCTCCCCATATCCTTTAATATCCCACCTGCAACAACAACTTGTATTTATATAGCACCTTTAACGTAGTAAAATGTCCCAAGGTACTTCACAGGAGTATTATCAAACAAAATTTGACACCGAGCCACATAAGGAGATATTCGGGCAGATGAAAGAGGTAGGTTTTAAGGAGCGTCTTAAAGGAGGAACAAGAGGTAGAGAGGCAGAGAGGTTTAGGGAGGGGATTCCAGAGCTCAGGGTCTTGGCAGCTGAAGGCAGGACCACTAATGGTGGAGCGATTATAATCGGGGATGTTCAAGAGGTCAAAATTGGAGGAGCGCAGAGATCTCAGAGGGTTGTGGGGCTGGAGGAGGTTACAGAGATAGGGAGGGGTGAGGCCATGGAGGGATTTGAAAACAAGGATGAGAATTTTGAAATCGAGGCGTTGTTTAACCGGGAGTCGATGTAGGTCAGCGAGCAGAGGGAGTGATGGGTGAACGGGACTTGGTGCGAGTTAGGACACGGGCAGCCGAGTTTTGGAAACTTCACTGCAAATGAGGGAAAACTGACTGTACAACATCACCAGCAGAGATGGAGCAAGAACATCTGCACTGAAGAAAAATCAATGCACACAGAAACGGTACGACTGCTGAATAATTCGCTACCTCTTTTTGCGGAGGATGCCGAGGTCTCACTTGGGTCACACATAGAGCAGAAACAGGTTTCCTGAACTGTAGAATCTACTCAGTCCCCAGGCCACACTTTCACACAGATGCTCCAGGCCACACTACAGCACTGACTGCAGGTTTGAGCCCTGGTCCAGTGACGGGCAGCAGTGCCAACGTGGGTGCCACTAGGCACAGTCTCCTGCATAAGTAGTGGGGTGATGGGGAATTTGGAGGTTTGGGGGTGGGGAGTTGCTCTTGGCGCAATCGCGAGTACCTCCCGAAAGCCAGTTCTACCGACACAGGGAGCATCACGGCTGCCAGGCATCGGGCAGAGCTGAAGGCGAAAGGGGAGGAAAGTTACGGCGAAAAAAAGGAGGGTTAAATGCAAGCAAAAAAAATCCACGGGGGTGGAGGGAGAAGTAAAAACAATTGCGTTCGCCTCTTACCCTGTGGACAGGTGATTCTATTGGTTTGGATATTGAAATAAATGACAAAACAGTATAATAATTAGAAAAGGAAGTGTATAACGGCAACAAGCAAACAGTGCGACAGTCATGCCTCAGTGGCTGTGTTCATATACCTACATATTATATACACACAAAACAGAATGGGTTTGTCAGTCATGACAGGCAGGATTACAAGCTTCAGAGCCTGCTCGCGACAAAGTCCAAGTTATCTTCCCTCTCAAGAGTTATCCCTTATAATATCTCAATTGCTGAGAACCATCTCCAGTGAAAATACTTTGATGTCTCTGAAGGGATAATTACTAGTCCTAGCCCCTTTAGGGCTACCCCGGATCAGGCGTATTCCCCAGACGTTCACTTTCAACTAAAGTTTGAGGTAGCCGAATCCTAAAGACGCTTAATTGGGTCTAAAGGTCCAGACTATCTCCCTAAAGGAAAGGAACAACCTGAAGATGTTGCTGTCCTCCAGATAGCACTTTTAATAAGTTTAGCTGGACTGTAACGTTCCAGATATTATGAGGGTCCGGAAAACTCCCCCAGAATTCTGCAACTCCTCACCAAAGAGCGTACAGAGATTGAGTTCGCGAGTTTGATACAGAAGTATTATGTGAGACAATTCTAAAAATATATAGATTTATTAAAGAACCGACATGTAATTACAGTAGGTGTTTCAATCGCAACATTAACAGTTCCAAAAAGAGAAAGCTTACAATTCTTATCAGATCTTAACTTCGCTAGAGTTTTACAGTTCTTAGTCTTATTCAGAATATCCACCAAAATCAAATACAGTACCGTTGATCCCCGAGGTACAAAGAGTTGGAGACTTACAGAGCCTGACTCTGAAGCCGAGAATCGCTTTGCCCCTTTACAGCGAGACTGATATCCCATTTGAGACTTCAATATTTATACCCTTTTTCAGTGGTATTTCCTTTGAAGTTTTCTGCTGATGTAAGCTAATTATCTCTAGTCATTTTTCTGCTGACTTCTGCTATTCTTACAGTCACCTCAGCTGGTAGCATTAAGAATCGTGTCTCTACCCTAGGTGTTCAAAGCTTACCATAAAAAATGGTGTAACAGCAGGTGCATTTCATTTGATGTCATTTTTACTAAGGCCTTCTGTTTGTGTCTTTTTACGAAGTGTAAATTAGAACACCTCAACCAGGGTGATCTATGTAATTCTTAGTCACCTCAGCTGGTTGTAACACAGAATCGTGTCTCCTGTGTAAGTGTCTTAAGCTTAACACAAAAATGATGTGACGGCAGGTGTTTCTTTTACTTGATGTCATTTTTACGAAGGCATATGTTTCTTAATTTTATGTGCCTGTTTACGAAGTGTAACTTAGAACACCTTAACAGGGTGTACCATTGTCTGCTCCCAAAGATTCATACCATCGGGAGCCTTTAACCTTCTGTTTCAATAAGGTTATTGATTCAGTGTCAACAACTTATCTTATCTCTATTACCAGAATGCTGTTAACAATACAGCTTCTCCATGGTTAGGTTTTTAGATTTCCAAACCCAGTTTGTCATGTTTTAATAAGGCCAGAATTCTTTCATAGAATGGTGTATTTTTCTGAATAAGTTTTATGGCTTATTCCTTCACATGTCAAGTACATCAATAATGGCTTTTGATGCAACATTCTGTCACAGTTTTTCCCCCAAACGGTTTCACTTTCTGCTGGTAAACGCTCATTCTCCTGCCAATCGTTCTGACAGGTTGCCTGCTCAGTCTGCCTCACGACAGCAAATAAAAATGACTCGTGTTTTTTCTTTTGTCAAACATCCATTTTTATAAAAATTTCCTAACGAAAAGTACAATGCTTTAACAGAAGGTTACGGAGCCAAGATACATTTCTTTATGGGTCCTGTTTTTTTAGTAGAGTGAATACTCCTCTCCTGCTCTGCCTCAGCCCCACACATTCACAAGATCTCATCAGTCCACAGTACTGTTCTTCTGAGGAGCCTCACTGAAACACAGTTGTGCTCTGATGACTCGAGACAGCAGAAATCTGGCTGAAGAGCATCCTATAACTTCTGGTCAGTGTTGTGCGGTTATTCTGTGCACACACAGTGACTGGTGGTTTTTACCATTTTAATTCTGCCCTGTTGCGACCTGGTTACAAAGAAGCTTGTGGATGTTGATAGTAATAATCAGGAAGGGTTATATCGCCACCTCTCCTTCAGGCGCTAACTGGCCTGCTATGCATTTCCAGCCGTCCGCCTCACCCTGCAGTCTGTTGAAAGGGTGGAGCCCGGGTCTGTGCTGAGAACAGGAGTGCGGTTTTCTGTAGAACTGGCGATACCTGCTGGCTTGTGCACCATTGCTGCTGCTTTTCTTGACTGTGTTATTTAATGTGGGGATATCTCGATTAAAGTGGGACATTGAGAGGTACGTCCCCACCAACCCCGCTCCCAAATTAGGGTGTTGTGTGTGAGCGAGAGAGTGAAAGAGAGAAAAAAAAGAGAGAAAGAGGAAGAGAAAGGAAAGAGAAAGCGAGAGACAGAGAGAAAAAGAGAGCAAGCGAGAGAGAAAAAGAGAAAAAAGAGAAATAGAGAAAGAGAAACAGAGAGAGAGAGATAGTGAGAAAGAGAAAAAAGAACTTGATCTTATACAGCACCTTATTGTGCATTTCAATTGAGACAGAGAAAGAGAGAGAAAGAGAGAGAGAAAGCGAGAGAAAAGAGTGAGAGTGAAAGTGAGAAAGAGAGAAAGTGAGAGAAAAAGAACTTGATCTTAGATAGCGCATTCTTGTGCATCCCAGAAATGTGGCAAAGGGCTTCAGACGATGAACTGAAGTGCAGTGACCACTGCTATGTGGGAAAATTCATGGGCGAAGCCTCGAATTCCCATGAGCTTCCATGAAATGTTGTGTACTTGGGACTCCAATGGGAAGCCCGCCTGAGCAGCAGAGTCCTGGATAGGTCGACGCTTTCTCGATGACCCCTTGTGGAACGTCCATGAGGCTAAATGACTTGGCGCTGAAAGCACTTCCCCGACAATGCCTTCAATCAGGTTTATTTTCCCCTCTCCCAAGTCCAGAGCCCGTTTACACCGCTCAGTCTTTTAAGTCGTGGCTTCCATGTGTAGAACTTTCATGGCCTCTGCAATCTGTGGGCTCGTATCAAGCTGGCTGTACATCCCAACCAGGAAGGCCTTGTGTAGGAGAACCCCTGCATGCTCTGTGGAGAGAACGTGGTACAAGAGTGAGCGATTGACAGAAGTGAAAGGGACATTAGCTCTGTCACCCAAATCAAGGCAAATAAACTGATCAATAACAGCATCACGATAAAATATGCACGTATATAAGGAGATCACATGGTGGTTTGATGGGTAACTATACTGCCCAGTACCTTACTGAGCAATACAGACCTGGAAGATCCCTGGGATGGGGGGGATTGTCCTATGAGGAGAGATTGAGTAGAATGGGCCTCTACTCTCTGGAGTTTAGAAGAATGAGAGGTGATCTCATTGAAACATACAAGATTCTGAAGGGGATTGACAGGGTAGATGCGGAGAGGTTGTTTCCCCCTGGCTGGAGAGTCTAGAACTAGGGGGCATAGTCTCAGGATAAGGGGTCAGCCATTTAAGACCGAGAAGAGGAGGAATTTCTTCACTCAGAGGGTTGTGAATCTTTGGAATTCTCTGCCCCAGAGGGCTGTGGATGCCGAGTTGTTGAGCATATTCAAGGCTGAGATCGATAGATTTTTGGACTCATGGGAATCAAGAGATTATGGGGATCGGGCGGGAAAGTGGAGTTGAGGTCGAAGTTCAGCCATGATCTTTTTGCATGGCAGAGCAGGCTCGAGGGGCCGCAGGACCTACTCCTGCTCCTAATTCTTATAAGATCCCCCAGTCTGTGCAGCGTTGCTCAATCTCCACCCTGTGGTGGAGCGGGGTCATTACAAGTGTTGCCGGTTACAGCTCAACACGCCGGGGCTAGGGATAGGAAGAAACCAGCCAGGAGGTCCCCGCGTCTCAGTCACCCCCTCCAGGAAGTTGCCTGTCTCTATGGGCGTGGCTGCGATGCCCCCTGTGGGACGTGTAATGGCCACTTGAACAAGGTAACAGATTGTTGGGGAGGGAGGCGGGCTGACGGTATCCATGGCACCACAGCTCAGCACCTTCAGGAGAAGAGGAGGGTTAGGGGAGGAGGGAGAGAAAAGTGGGCCAAGACTTGTCACATAACAAACTAAGACTAAGACTAGACGACAGAGCGATTTTACCTTGGCAGAGCAGCGTGTATTCCGGAAGGTTCTTTAGGGCTGTCTGCACCACATCGTAATTTCCACAGCCAAGGCAGTACATGAATGTTGGAAGGAAGTCAGTGGCAATGCTGGAAGAAGAAACCAAACAAATTTAACCGTGTGGGTGGGTGTGCGGAGGGGGGGTTAATTTTGCAAAGAGTCTTCCAGCCAAAGCAAACAGGAAACGTAGTGCGATTACATTCAGGGGGCTGCAAAGGGCCAAGGAACCTTGCGATACATCTGTGTTCTTAACGTGGCAATACGTCTGTCAACATCCGTCACAGTTTGGGTTGAGAGACAGATCCGGGCCTCTGACAATGTTTGAGCAGTCAGTGCTGGCACAGCACAGCAAGAACACAGGAGTAACTCAGCTCCTTAAATATGCCTCGGCCTGTCCAAGATGGCGCCTGGGAAGAGGGGCACGCTTAAAACGTTACTAACCCATCCACTCTTTCGGCTGAGAGGTTAAACCGAGGCCCCGTCTGCCCTCTCAGGTGGATGTAAAAGATCCCACGGCCACTATTTGGAAGAACGAACATAGAAACAGGAGGAGGCCGTTTAGCCCCTCAAGCCTGTTCCGCCATTCAATGAGATCATGGCTGATCTGTGACCTAACTCCATTCACCCGCCTTTGCCCCATATCCCTTAATACCTTTGGTTAACAAAAAGCTATCAATTTCAGATTTAAAATTAACAATTGATCTAGCATCAACTTCCGTTTGCGGAAGAGAGTTCCAAACTTCTACCACCCTTTGTGTGTAGAAGTGTTTCCAAACTTCACTCCTGAAAGGTCTGGCTCTAATTTTTAGACGATGCCCCCTAGTCCTAGACTCCCCAACCAGCGGAAATAGTTTCTCTCCGTCTACCCTATCTGTTCCCCTCAATATCTTGAAAACTTCGATCAGATCACCCCTTAAATTTCTAAATACAACCCTAGTTTGTGTAATCTCTCCTCGTAATTTAACCCTTGGAGTCCGGAAGAGCATGGGAGTTCTCCCCAGTGATCTAGAATTTATTTATCCCTCAACTAACATCACCAAAAAAAAACACCGATTATCTGCTCATTATCACATTGCTATTTGTGGGATCTTGCTGTGTGAAATGTGGCTGCCGCGCTTCCTACATTTACAACAGCGACTACAATTCAAAAAGTACTTCATTGGCCGTAAAGCGCTTTGGGACATCTGGAGGTGGTGAAGGGCGCTATATAAATGCAAGTCTGTCTTTCTCCCCCTCCCATGCCCGTTACCGTGGATTGTTCTGGATACTCCTCAGGGCCAAGACGAATGCTGCGTTCCGCGACAGCTCCTCCGGGGAGCTCATCAGCCGTTGGAGATCATTCTGCGAGAAAAGAGCAAGCTTTCAGTCCAGCGACAGCTTCCCACAGTGTGAACGAGACCAGAGCCGAGCTTGGTGGATGGGTGATAGAACGTTCGGTGCCAGAGACCGTGAGGACTGTGGTTTAGGACCCACTGTATGGTGAGTTTCTCCCCCCACCCACAACAACCTGGTTAGCAGGTAAGGCATCGACTGGGGGGAGTCGCTAAGCTGCTCCCCTGTGTCTCCTCGCAGTCAGATCGTTCTACTGGTCATACGTCATTAAAGCAGCGGCAGCGGCGAGAGGATAAAGAGCGGCCCGAGAGCGGAGCTGAACTAAAGCAGCGGCGAGAGGATAAAGAGCGGCCCGAGAGCGGACCTGAATTAAAGCAGCGGCAGCGGCGAGAGGATAAAGAGCGGCCCGAGAGCGGACCTGAATTAAAGCAGCGGCGAGGGCGAGAGGATAAAGAGCGGCCCGAGAGCGGAGCTTAATTAAAGCAGCGGCAGCGGCGAGAGGATAAAGAGCGGCCCGAGAGCGGAGCTGAATTAAAGCAGCGGCGAGAGGATAAAGAGCGGCCCGAGAGCGGAGCTGAATTAAAGCAGCGGCGAGAGGATAAAGAGCGGCCCGAGAGCGGAGCTGAATTAAAGCAGCGGCAGCGGCGAGAGGATAAAGAGCGGCCCGAGAGCGGAGCTTAATTAAAGCAGCGGCAGCGGCGAGAGGATAAAGAGCGGCCCGAGAGCGGAGCTGAATTAAAGCAGCGGCGAGAGGATAAAGAGCGGCCCGAGAGCGGAGCTGAATTAAAGCAGCGGCGAGAGGATAAAGAGCGGCCCGAGAGCGGAGCTGAATTAAAGCAGCGGCAGCGGCGAGAGGATAAAGAGCGGCCCGAGAGCGGGCCTGAATTAAAGTAGCGGCAGCGGCGAGAGGATAAAGAGCGGCCCGAGAGCGGGCCTGAATTAAAGCAGCGGCAGCGCGAGGCTCCGATTCAAAAGCAACATCAAAGAGTGACGTCACAGGAGAGCAGGTAGGCGATTGGTTGGTGAGTATTACAGCTGTTATTTGCTCCCTAAGTTAGGGAAGGGGGTTAAATTAAGAGCTGAGAAACTGTAACTTGCTAGCACTTATTAAATTAATAACTTAAACTAAATAAAATAAACAAGCAAAAAACCTAAAATAGCGATTGAATAAAATCTTTAACTAATTAATGAATAAATAAAACCAGGTTAGAGATGGCAGGGCAGGTGGTGTGTCGTAACTGCAGCATGTGGGAGTTTGTGGAGAGCATCGTGATCTTATTGAATGGTGGAGCAGGCTCGAGGGGCCGCATGTCCTACTCCTGCTCTTATTTCTTATGTTAAGAGCTGCAGAGTGTGAAGCGCAGCCAGCAGTATCCGAGTTTTGGCAGGGGGTGGCGAATCGCACCGCACTCCACCAGGCAGGCAAGAGCTCTGTGCACATCTGTACTCCACATCAGCAGAGTATCCCTCCCTGCAAAGCAACGTGTTAATCTTTTGAGTGTGCAGGTAGGAGTGCCTACCTTCTCGAATCGCTAAAACAAAGTACTCCACGGGAAGATTGGGAAGTGCTCTGGGTGTGGGGGGGGGAGGGGGAGGGTGTCTGGACTCTGCACAACAGTCATACTTTACACTGGGTCACATCCAAGTGCTGTGAGCTGAACTCCCAGTGGGTGGGGCGGGGAAATCTTCCATCATCCTGGCGTCGGCTCAGGGGTTTTCCTGCCACTTTCTGGTCAACCAACAATGGAAACTGCCCAGTATCAAAACCTAACTGACTCAGAGGGAAGGGGGGGGCGGGTTTAGGGTCTGACCGCCGATTTAAACCCCGCCCAGTTTTACTCTCCATTGACTTCAATAGAGCGAATAATCTTGTGGGCTGTAAATCGGGCGTCCCACCCAAAACCGCCCCATTCTCACCGGGTGCGTTAGGGCAAAATCAGGGCTTTAATTGGCATTACTGTGCACCAACATCTGGCACAGAACAGAGTTATACTGCGGGCGGCGAGTCTGCTGGCCAGGACAGAATGCTGGGTGTGTACATAAGCACACGATCCACTCCACTACCCAAGCATTTATTTGTTACTATTCGGAGAGTGCTGATGGAAGCATTTATGACCTGAACAGGTGAGGATCAGTGTTTAGCCAGCTTATGGCCAGATAAAATGGTAGTTGACACCAGCTTTTGACACTAGGGTCTGTGAACAGTGGTGGCACGGGGCAGAGAGAGAGAAAGAGACAGAGCGAGAGCGCGAGCGCGAGACAGAGCGAGCGAGAGCGCGAGCGAGACAGAGCGAGAGCGCGAGCGAGACAGAGCGAGAGCGCGAGCGAGACAGAGCGAGAGCGCGAGCGAGACAGAGCGAGAGCGCGAGCGAGACAGAGCGAGAGCGCGAGCGAGACAGAGCGAGAGCGCGAGCGAGACAGAGCGCGAGCGAGACAGAGCGCGAGCGAGACAGAGCGCGAGCGAGACAGAGCGCGAGCGAGACAGAGCGCGAGCGAGACAGAGCGCGAGCGAGACAGAGCGCGAGCGAGACAGAGCGCGAGCGAGACAGAGCTCCTCCAAAGGCAATAACACTGCCCTGTTTACATCATACCACAGCTGGCAACACAAATGCATCAGACAGCTTCAATATTTACAATAGCTTTCTTTCGAAGGCTGTGTGCAGACAATTCACAGCGAGACACATTATTAGCTGCAATCAAAATCAGTCAGCTCCACTTGTGAGCAGAGAGCAGGGTATTATACAGTTCTAGTGCTAATTAAATGCTGCAGGCAAACTGTGGCTGAATCTTGTTTGCTTTGAGAGACAATTAGTTTATTTTCTACTTACAGCAAAGAAGGAGAGGACCTCTACTCGACGCTTTGACATCTCGTCTATATCGTTCAGGACTTCCAGAGTGTCTGAGCGGGCAAACAGGGACATGTTAGGCGTGGAATACATCAAACCATTCACAGTGCTCGCTGACCTACCTAGGCTCCGGGTCCGGCAACGCCACCATTTAAAAATTCTCATCCTCGTTTTCAAATCTCTCCATGGCCTCACCCCTCCCTATCTCTGTAACCTCCTCCAGCCCTGTAACCCCCCGCGATCCTCCAATTCTGCCCTCTTGCGCATCCCCGATTTTCATCGCTCCACCATTGGCGGCCGTGCCTTCAGCTGCCTGGGCCCTAAGCTCTGGAATTCCCTCCCTAAACCTCTCCGCCTCCTTTAAAACGCTCCTTAAAACCTACCTCTTTGACCAAGCTTTTGGTCACCAGACCCAACATCTCCTTTTGTGGCTCGGTGTCAAATTTTGTTTGATAATCGCTCCTGTGAAGCACCCTGGGACGTTTCACTACTTTAAAGGCGCTGTGTAAATACAAGTTGGTGTTTGCAAGTGTTTGGGACACAATGGGATTGCAGAGGGGAGAATGCAGTGACAAAGTGTGGTGGTGGTTACAGCCACCAGGTTTGCAGCTTCAGAAACAGTCCTGTCCTTTACCTATACCCACACCCCAAAGGCAACCTATGGTCAGACCTACACAGCAGAGTAGGCTGTGTGACGAGAGCGTTAGCCGACAGTGAGGAAAGCAGAGATCTTGATTCGTTTGCACGCGGCAACTCAGGCTGATTTAATTCTCCTGCGTTACAGACAGTACAACGATCAGTGAAGTGAACTCGCTGGTATGTACCAGGTGCCAACCGCAGGTCTGCAGAGCCTGCTTTAAATGCACATTTGCATTTACATTGCCACTTAGCGGCAGGGGAAAGGGAAGGGGAAGGAAAGGGGGGAAAAAACACGAGACACAAAGCCAGGTTTAAACTGCATCCAAATCCAATTTACCTCATCCTCTCTCCGACTCCATACAACTGTGAAAGTGGCAAAGTAATAAAGTTAAAGTATCCTGCCTGCAGGTTCCAGTCTTTCTGAATTTTGTCCTTCTTCTACATTAATTTCCTACATTACAACAGTGACTACACTTCAAAAGTACTTCACTGGTTGTAAAGCGCTTTGGGACGTCCTGAGGTCGTGAAAGGCGCTATAGAAATGCAAGTCGTTCTTTTTTGATTATAAAGAGCACACCACTAGCATTGCAGCTTATACAGAGTCGAACCCTCTCGGCAAATCCTTTCTCTCTCTCGTGTGTTTATCCAGCTTCCCCTCAAGTCCTACAGGTTGATGTATGAATGTGTCTAATCCCTCGGCGGGTGCCTTACCTTCCAGAGCGCGCCCCCTCGCGATCTTTAGGAGGAACGGTGCCACTTCGGCCGAGGTCAGCGGTGTTGTGGCCGAGAAACTGACCAGCGGGAGGGAGCCTGTTGTTTCTTCCTCTGTAAGAGAGAGAGAGAGAGAGAGAGAGAGAGGAGAGAGAGAGGAGAGAGAGAGAGAGACAGGAGAGAGAGGAGAGAGAGACAGGAGAGAGAGGAGAGAGAGACAGGAGAGAGAGGAGAGAGAGAGAGAGAGAGAGAGAGGAGAGAGAGACACCTCTCGTTAAACATGTGGTCAGAAACTGGAGAGATCTCAAACACGAGCTCCTCACTCTAGGGTGAAAGCCTCTGCTAAGCAGATCACCATGGTATGGGCAGACACGACTTGCGCCTGTAATTCTACACGTTGAGTCTTCCCCCCCCCCCGCCCTCCCAGATGCAAAGTCTGGACACTCTCAGTCAAGGAACTCGCAGGCAGACAGCAGCCCCGGCTTCTGAACTAAGGAATAAAGTTCAATCCTTTCCAAGGTTCAAAAGAAAAAAAATAATAGAAACCGCCCCAAGTCCCATAACTGTCACTGCAGTTCAAAGTAATCCATTGGGCACGATGCCGGGAGACTTTCTACAGACGCAGTGAGGTACACAGCAAGTGCACGCTGTCAGCCGTGGCTCAGTGAGGACTTTTTTAATTCATTCACAGCAAGTGGGCATCACTGGCAAGGCCGGCATTTATTGCCCATCCCTAGTTGCCCTAGAGAAGGTGGTGGTGAGTCACCTTCTTGAACCGCTGCAGTCCGTGCGGTGAAGGTGATCCCACAGTGCTGTTAGGGAGGGTGTTCCAGGATTTTGACCCAGCGATGATGAAGGCACGGCCGATATATTTCCGAGTCAGGATGGTGTGTGACTTGGAGGGGAACTTGGAGGGGAAGTAGCACTCTCGCCTCTGAGTCAGAAGGTCGTGGGTTCAAGTCCCACTCCAGAGACTTGAGCACAAAATCTAGGCTGACACTCCCACTCCAGCACTGAGGGAGTGCTGCACTGTCAGAGGTGGCGTCTTTCAGATGAGATGTTAAACTCTCACAGGTAGATGTAAAAGATCTCATGGTACTAATTCAAAGAAGAGCAGGGGAGTTCTTCCAACTCCCTCATTTATCCCTCAACATTTATCTCTCACTAAAAAAAACAGATTATAGAAACATAGAAGATAGGAGCAGGAGTAGGCCATTCGGCCCCTCGAGCCTGCTCCGCCATTCAATGAGATCATGTCTGATCATCCAAATTCAGTACCCTGTCCCTGCTTTCTCCCCATATCCCTTGATCCCTTTAGCCTTAAGAAATATATCTAACTCCTTCTTGAATATATTTAATGAATTGGCCTCAACTGCCTTCTGTGGTAGAGAATTCCACAGGTTCACCACTCTCTGGGTGAAGAAATTCCTCCTCATCTCAGTCCTAAATGGCTTACCCCTTATCCTTAGACTGTGACCCCTGGTTCTGGACTCCCCCACCATCGGGAACATCCTTCCTGGTCATTATCTCATTTCTGTTTGTGGGATCTTGCTGTGTGTAAATTGGCTGCCACGTTTCCTGCATTACAACAGTGACTACACTTCAAAATTACTTCATTGGCTGTAAAGCCCTTTGGGATGTCCTGAGGACGTGAAAGGCGCTATATAAATGCAAGTTCTGTCTTTCAGTTTGAAAGCCCGATAGTGCAAGCAATGTTAACGCCTCGCACTGAGTTTTGGAAAGAGGCTGGACTCATACTGACATGGCATGGCAGAGCTGGATCTTGCAACAGAGGTAATTCCACTGCAGACAGACAAACCCCTCCCCCTCGCCCACTGCCAATCCCCCACCACTGGCAATGGCTCAAATACACTTGATTTCCGCAAGGATATCAACCAGGAGCAGACTGGCACTCACCCCCATCCTCGTCCTCGGCGTTCTCCTCAACGAGTCCGCTCCGGGACGGAAGCGTTAGTCCCGCCAGCAGAGACTTCAGCAGGGCCATCTCCGGGTATTCCCGTGACAGGTAACTGCGAGGTGTAAAAAGAAAGAGAATGTTGGTTTAAAAAAGACTTTGCATTTCGGTGGAGGGTGGGAGGGGGTTGGGTGCGACGGGACTTCCTCCAAAGGCTCTCATTTTTTTTTTAAAAAGACGCTTTCTTCCCTTCCCGTGTTCGCGAGGAGCTGCTCCCAGGTCGCTGCCGAGCCAGTCATTACGGGACAGTGGCCAGTCACTGTTTGGCACCTACCTCCACTGTGAGGCATGCCCAGATCCTCAAACTCACCGCGCGGCAGATCATTGTCGCAGACTTGCTTTGGACCGACAGCAAGAGATGGGGCAAATAGTTTGACACAGCACAGAACCCGGAGAGTTTCTTGTTGCACGTAGTGACGTTTGAAAGGCGCTATATAAATGCAAGTCTTTCTTTACCCGAGCACCAGAACTTTGCTTAAAAAGACCCAGCGGCAGTGAAGATGCCGGTCTTTGATCAGATGCGAGTGATCATTTGCCCCATTTATACTGTACTCCCAAACTCGTCCTCAGATACACTTCCACTGGTCACTGGCATTTCACTCTCCTAGCGTGACCCTAGATCGTGCGCGTGCGTTGGTCACGGTGAGCATCACTGGCGGACAGATCCTGTTCTCGCCCGACGTGCATACGCACGCACTATCACGCCGCAGTCAGTGGATCACAATCGGGGCAGAAACCTACTTGATGCACCCCGCCCCAGACTCCGATACTGCTGTTCTGTCAGTCAACCTCACCTTGCAACACACATTGCGCCTACTGCAAATCAGCATGTCCAAGCCTCAGACCTGAAACGAAGGCCGCCCTCACCACTGGGTGCGGTCTTTGCAAGAATTTAATTGTTCATTTCTTGTTTTTTGTTGAGAGAAAGTCAGAATCCGACTTCGATCTCACCAAACATTTCCATTCTTGGCGAGGCCCTGAGCAATGCTCTGTCCCTGTATTGGCTCAATCTCCGAGCGGTAGTGACAATATTCCCTCTAGTTTTTTTTCGTGCGCGATCCCTTTAACTGGCTGCGCAGCCCACTCAAATTTTCGCGCACGCGCGGTTTCTTCAATGAAAAACCGGCGAGCGGCCTGCGTGGGACCTCCAGACCGCTGTGCGGACACGCAGCTTTGCGGGAATGTTGACTCCCCCACCCCCAATCATTTTGAGGTCGGGCAGCGTGGCTTTGGAGGACTGCCTCCATTCCGCTCCCAGGTACCTCTGTCCCTCACCTTCGGGGGTCTGTGCAGTTCCCTGCTCGACCTTCAGACCAGGTTAAGCCGCATTCCCCGGGTCCCAGCTCGGTCCCCTTTCTGCCCAATTGGCTGCATCCGGAGTTCCACCACCCTCCCCCCCACTCCGCCCCCGCCCCCCTCCAACCCCACTCGGCCGAACCCGCAGCCCATCTATTTCTGGAGGTCGCCCTGCAGCTGCCATTCATTCCCTGGTCCAGCCCCAACCAGGTAAGCTTGTCCCTCCCCCGCTCCCACCCAAAGCCAGACACGGGGCCAAGGCAGGTAGTGGAATCAGGGCTCGAGTTCTGATATTTGCTTTACGGCCCATGATTAACATTCAGAGAAAACCTTGATAATATCAGTAAGTATTGCCTGCACATAATGAGATGCAGTGAGAAAGGGATCTTCTGATTTCACAGCCATTCTATGAGAATCCCGTTTGAGAGTGGGCTGTCCAGAAATTGTGAAGCTGAAAGTGGAACAAGTTGAAACCCAATCCACCCTAACATGCAAGTAATGAAGCTTTTCGGGATGAGGGGTGGGATGGGGGGGTGGAGAGGAACTCTGGATTGATAACGGCCCTCATTAAATAACGCATTCTTCCTTAACCCCACTCCTTCCAGCCATTTCACCTTCAATAAAGCAAAAGGAATACTCACTGGAGAACGTCCGAATGCTTCTGAAGGAACGGGACAGCTGCTGCTGCATTGTACGTTATAAACTTGTGAATAAAATGCACGCACTTATTGATGAAGGAAGCAAGCAGTCTGGAGTACTTCCCGTAATTCTGTTTAAAAATAAAAGGAACAGTAGTCAGAATTATCCTGCGACAATCTGTGCCGTTGTGCCGAGACCTGATGCATTTCAGGAGCATAGGAACAGGAGGAGGCCATTCAGCCCCTCGAGCCTGTTCCACCATTCAATGAGATCATGGCTGATCTGCGACCGAACTCCATCTACCCGCCTTTGGCCCACATCCCTTAATACCTTTGGTTAACAGAAAGCTATCAATCTCAGATTTAAAATTAACAATTGACCCAGCATCAACTGCCATTCCAATCTTAACCAGCGGAAATAGTTTCTCTATCTACCCCATCAGTTCCCCTTAATTTTTTTTTTAATTTCCCCACCTCACCAATTTATTCGTCTCCTCTAAGCCCAGACTTACGCTGAGGTATGGTTCCACAGGAGCAGTACCGTGGCTGATTGACCATTCAGTTCTGAGCTGTGGCAGTCTGTGCCCTCCGACTATTTAACTGGGTATCATTGCAGCCAAGCCAGATTTCCACCCTTAGCGGACAATGCAATCTGTCAGGAGTTGCTGGGTATCAATCAGAGGCCCTGAGCCAAGTCTCCTCTCCCTAAGCCTGGGTGCAAAGGCCTGTTGCAGCACACCCCCCACATACTGTGCTGGCCGAGATCTGCTGAGCCCAGTGCAACCCAGAGACTGAACCAGCGGTCCTCAGAGTCTGTACCACTCAGCTACTGATTGGATACACTGGCTGGGTCATCAACGAAGCCCCCAAACAAGGTCGCTCCTCTCGAAGGGTGCCAGCAAATTAATCTTTTGCTGTACAGTTTCAAAGTCTAGTTACTGATATTTTAAAATGCAGAGAACTCAGGATTAAACACAAAGCACTGTACTTAAAACCTACCTCACCTCTCCTAATACTCCTTATGTGGCTCAGTGTTGAATCTTGTTTGATAACGGTCCTGTGAAGCGCCTTGGGACGTTTTACTACGTTAAAGGTGCTATATAAATACAAGTTGTTGTTGTGTTGTAGTAAAAGCAGCAGAGCGAGACTTCGAAACTCCAGCTTTAGTTAAACCTATTTGCCATTTTGGGGCCCCCTCACCGCGCCTCCCCAGTAATTAAGTTAGCGAAAGCTATTTCCTAGGGTATAGATTATTAAGGAGTGATCTGATCGAGGTGTTTAAGATGATTAAAGGAGTTTATCGGGTAGATAGAGAGAAACTATTTCCTCTGGTGGGGGGTGAGTCCAGAACAAGGGGGCATACCCTTAAAATTAGAGCCCGGCTGTTCAGGGGCGATGTCAGGAAGCACTTCTTCACACAAAGGGGAGTGGAAATCTGGAACTCTCTCCCCCAAAAAGCTGTTGAGGTGGGGGCCAATGAAAATTTCAAAACTGAGATTGATAGATTTTTGTTGGGTAAGGGTATTAAGGGTTACGGAACCAAGACAGGTAGATGGAGTTAAGATACAGATCAGCCATGATCTAATTGAACAGTGGAACAGGCTCGAGGGCAATGTTCCCTGTAAATTTTTTTGGGGGGGCCCATGCAAAATTCCGCACCTGCGTGTTTTTTTCAATGTAAAAGCCGGCTCACCGGCCGCGTGGGACCCCCAGAGCGCTGCGCGGCCACGCAGCTTAAAGGGAGCACTGCTCGAGGGGCTGAACGGCCTACTCCTTTTCCTATGTCCCCTAGTTTCCCGATGACAGCGGGCTATACAAAATGGGAGGCTTCCCAGCAAACTCACTCCCATCCTCTGCTGACACCCATTAATAAGCGTTTTCCAGCTCGGTATACTCGGGAGCAGACGGGCTGATTGCCCACCTTCCTAGCCCAGGGAACTGGGGCCAATCGCTTGGCACCCACCTACTGCGCCCCCCCCAGCTGAGACCAGGCAACTCAGCACAGGCCAGGGAGCCGAGGGGTGAACATGGGATCTGCCAGGTCCGCGTGGCACAATTCTGAATTCACGTTAAAGCTCGAAACATTACTCCCTGTAGCAGGATGGCGCTTTGACTGAATAGCCTCCGAATGGACGGCCCAATATTCCAGCCAGGCTCCCACTGACCTGCAGGAGGAGGATGAAGGAGAGCAGGCAGTCCTGCATCGCCCCCTGGTGTTCACTCTGAAATAAATAGGGCTGCAGCAGCTCCAGCATCCCCAGGACGTGCAGAAAGAAGATCAAATGGTTCTGCTGGCGGAACTCCTGGAAATTCAAGTGAACTCGTCCGTGCAACAGGGCAGCAATCATCGGCAAGTGCCTGAAAAATAAAAAATCAATTTAAACACCAAAACATCAGTCTCCAGTACAAATACCCACGGATAAGGACATGAAAGTCAACTAAAAAGGTAAATATGTAGGAACAGGAGGAGGCCATTCAGCCCCTCGGGCCCCTTCCGCCATTCAATGAGATCATGGCTGATCTGTACCTCAACCCCATTTACCCGCTGTTGCTCCATATCCCTCGATACCCTTACCCAACAAAAATCTACTGATCCCAGTCGAGCCAACGCACTGGAAGAGTGTGACTGGCGATAATGTCCCTTCAGTTGGTCCTGCGAAGACACACTTTCATGGTCCAAATCATATTACAATCAACAAACTCCCATTGCATAGGATTCCAAAAGTGACGACGTCACAGTGGGTTTCTTGACCGCTGCATTCAGCCGTGGACGGTAGAACAGCAATTTTGTAAACAATTTTTGTTTGGAAAGGTGTGTTTGGTTTGTGGGGACAGGAGAAAAGCAGCACTGGCAGAAGACTGAGAGTAAAATCCATCTATCGCTACCCGAGGAGCATCGCCAGCTCACCCACTCCACCGGGAAAACCATCACCCTCCCACCCACTCCACCGGGAAAACCATCGCCCTCCCACCCACTCCACCGGGAAAACCATCGCCCTCCCACCCACTCCACCGGGAAAACCATCGCCCGCCCACCCACTCCACCGGGAATACCATCACCCTCCCACCCACTCCACCGGGAATACCATCGCCCGCCCACCCACTCCACCGGGAAAACCATCGCCCTCCCACCCACTCCACCGGGAAAACCAGCACCCTCCCACCCACTCCACCGGGAAAACCATCACCCTCCCACCCACTCCACCGGGAAAACCATCGCCCTCCCACCCACTCCACCGGGAAAACCATCACCCTCCCACCCACTCCACCGGGAAAACCAGCACCAGCCCACCCACTCCACCGGGAAAACCATCGCCCTCCCACCCACTCCACCGGGAAAACCATCACCCTCCCACCCACTCCACCGGGAAAACCATCGCCCTCCCACCCACTCCACCGGGAAAACCAGCACCCGCCCGCCCACTCCACCGGGAATACCATCACCCGCCCACCCACTCCACCGGGAATACCATCGCCCTCCCACCCACTCCACCGGGAATACCATCGCCCTCCCACCCACTCCACCGGGAATACCATCGCCCTCCCACCCACTCCACCGGGAATACCATCGCCCTCCCACCCACTCCACCGGGAATACCATCACCCTCCCACCCACTCCACCGGGAATACCATCGCCCTCCCACCCACTCCACCGGGAAAACCATCGCCCTCCCACCCACTCCACCGGGAAAACCAGCACCCGCCCACCCACTCCACCGGGAAAACCATCGCCCTCCCACCCACTCCACCGGGAAACCCAGCACCCTCCCACCCACTCCACCGGGAAAACCAGCACCCTCCCACCCACTCCACCGGGAAAACCATCACCCGCCCACCCCCCACTCCACCGGGAAAACCATCGCCCTCCCACCCACTCCACCGGGAAAACCATCACCCTCCCACCCACTCCACCGGGAAAACCAGCACCCGCCCACCCATCCACCGGGAAAACCATTGCCTGCCCACCCACTCCACCGGGAAAACCAGCACCCGCCCACCCACTCCACCGGGAAAACCAGCACCCACCCACCCACTCCACCCGGAAAACCAGCACCCACCCACCCACTCCACCGGGAAAACCATCGCCCTCCCACCCACTCCACCGGGAAAACCAGCACCCAACCACGCAAGAGAAGAAAGCTCAGAGAAGGAATGATTGCAGTAGTGTAGATAAAAGAGTCAACAAAGGTTGAGAGAGTGGGAGTTGGAGGCTAGAGGTGATGCTGATCAGGAGCAAGCAATGTGCGCATCAGAGAAATGTTGAAACGAAAACGAGCCCGTTAACCATCATAAAAAAAAATTCCTTAAAAGCGAACCAGTTAATACCTGAGCAATAAAACCGGATGTGCCACCGCCAACTTTCTGCAAGCCATGTTGGCATCGGCCATGCGATTCTCCGACGTCTTCGAGTCATTGGTGTCCGCGAGCAGCGTCAGCAACCGATGCACTAGTGCGTCCAGCTGGGATAGAGAGAAAGAAGGAAACACGCTTGTTAAACCTGGTAGGACGGCATTGCTCCAGTACCCAGAAACCAACCCCAGGGGTAACAGGGTCAACATGGGTAACAGGAACTAGCAGAAGAACAGGAATATATATTTCAAATTCACCTCGGGCAGTACAGCACTGCTGCTCTCCGCCAGCACAGTGGGAATGACATACACCAGGCGCAGGTCTGTTAAGTGGTTAGACAGCAGCCAAATCCAGCGTACTCAGTATTTTAAATAACCAGTTTGCCCTGAAGGTGACCCTTTCGTACAGATGTCGTAATATATATAGGCTGCAATGCAATTCTGTCGCACTCACAGCAACAGTACATTAAAGAGGGCTGCTTGTCACATGGAGCGTTGTATTCAATAACTTATAATAGCTGCACTAACACACTGCACTCAGAGTGCAGTATATTAAATGGGCATTTCTTACAAAAGCTGTCATTGATACACAGTGTGTTCAGAGAGGGGTCTGTCAGACAGTGCGTTCTTTACCAATTTTTAAACGCTGCGCTCTGTAAAGAGCAGTAGGTTATAGCACATCTTATTTTGTACAAATCTTGTGTCCTTGGAGAGGCCCGATGCCTTCCAAGGGCCACTCTTGATCATTTTTTTAAAAAAAACTCAGCGAGTTACATAGAAGATAGGAGCAGGAGTAGGCCATTCGGCCCCTCTAGCCTGCTCCGCCATTCAATGCGATCATGGCTGATCATCCAAATTCAGAACCCTGTCCCTGCTTTCTCCCCATATCCCTTGATCCCTTTAGCCTTAAGAATTATATCCAACTCCTTCTTGAATATATTTAATGAATTGGCCTCTACTGCCTTCTGTGGTAGAGAATTCCACAGGTTCACCACTCTCTGGGTGAAGAAATTCCTCCTCATTTCTGTCCTAAATGGCTTACCCCTTATCCTTATCTGTGATGATCTGGAATGCACTGCCTGGAAGCGAATTCAACGGTAACTTTCGAAAGGGAATCGCATAAATATTCGAAAGGGAAAAATTTACAGGGCTATGGGGGGAAAGGGCAGGGGGAGTGGGACTAATTGGAGAGCTCTTTCAAAGAGCCGGCACAGGCACGATGGGCCGAATGGCCTCCTTCTGTGCTGTACGATTCTATGAAACCCTCGCCACAGTGGCACTGGTGCCGATCGTTCCGAAAGGCGTAGAGACCGAGGGGGAAACCGTTCGCGGATGCTTCATACCTTGCAGGTACTTCCGTCGCCAGTGCCTTCGCTGCTCAGCACAGAGTCCGGGAGATTGACGTGGCGGATAACCTCTGGCACCTGGAAGTAAATCTGAAGCAGCAGATTCTGACAACGCTTGCCCATCACACTGCTGCACGCAGGAAGGAGACAGAAAAACATCATTCAGTGAGTGATCGCCGTGGTCGTCTGAACAATTAGACGGGGCTCTCGTATTATAGACTAAAAAGGAGCAACAATACCCTGGGCAGCGACAGGAAGGACCTTCAATCTACAGTCGTCCCAGAAACAATGATTAAATCCATGAAAGGAAGCATTTGCCATTTTGTGCTGGGAATTCCAGGGTCCAGGAGATCCACCACATTAGCTCAGCTGGAAAGGAAAGTACCACTCGGATTACGGATCCAGAGAGTGCTGCCCCATTCACACGGACAAAGATCCTTCCTGCTCTTGGATTCTGACTGTGGGACTGCAATATAATCAACAACTTGCATTTACACAGCGCCTTTAACGTAGTAAAACGTCCCAAGGCGCTTCACAGGAGTGATATGAAACAAAATTTGACACCGAGCCACATAAGGAGATATTAGGGCAGGTGACCAAAAGCTCGGTCAAAGAGGTAGGTTTTAAGGAGCGTCTTCAAGGAGGAGAGAGAGGTGGAGAGGCGGAGAGGTTTAGGGAGGGAATTCCAGAGCTCAGGGCCTAGGCAGCTGAAGGCACGGCCGCCAATGGTGGAGCGATTAAAAATCGGGGAGTCCAGTCTAATCCCATTCTCCTGCTTGCTCCCCGTACCCTTTAATATCCCACCTAGTCTAATCCCACTTTCCTGCTTGCTCCCGGAACTCAGGGGCCAGCTAGGGGAAGGTTTGGACAGGGCAGGGAGTGGCCGGGGTCCCTATAAAGCATGCCCCCGCTGGAAAGTGGAGGTCGGGTGGTAATGCCCCAATATTTGAGCTGCCCACCTGAAGAATGGCCACCTAGGTGAGGTAAGGCACCCAACCAGGAGTCAACACGGAGCAGGAGATGAAGGAAAGGCAAGAAATCGTGGCAAAATAAGGCAAGCTCTTTCTGCAGATCAAATGCTCCTTACTGTTTAATACTGAACAGGATGAAGTGTTTAGGAAAGGGCTGCAGTTATACAATAATCTACCTTTAGCACTGAAGCATGCAACTCCCAATTCCATTACTATATTATTTTGCATAATCCAACATCGACTCATTAAGTCGTCCTTAGTAGAGTTTGCCCTGTTAATCCACAATGTAACAAGTCACATACTGATGGAGCTAGGGATGAGTGCTACCTGTTTATTGGTCACAATTACACACACAGTATTACACTAGCAGCCCCCACCCCCCTCCCAATGCAAGTGTTGAATTTAGAAATAATGAGATATAGCATTCATATTTCTCGCATCTATCATTTAAATCCTTTGACTCACTCAGACAAGATAATCCTTTGTGAAGTTATGCTTATTTCAAGCTCTTAAATTGACAATTCTTCAGAATAAAGTCACATTCAACTTTCAATTAAAATTTTAATTGAACACGACCCCAGACTCCATCTTTACTTGAAGCCCTAGTGGTCAAATATTGGGTGGATGTTGATAATTTATTGCCTAATTAAACTTTACATTCTGTAGATCAAGATAATGCACGTTTCAAGTTTGTGACTACTTCAGTTTCTGAGAAATTCATTTGAGGAAATGCATAATGCTGCACGCCCTGTGTCAGTGTGAACCTGCTCATCTTTTCTATGCCTCTGCAATTTTCTCCCCGCCCTGTCCAGATAGCGCTGGCTCGTGCTGGGGTATCGTTCCCTGGGAGCCTGCAGCCTTCCAGTGCCTCACCCCGCTGGCCATTTCTCAACTCAATAGAGAGTCAGCATTCTCGCCTCTGAGACAGAAGGTCGTGGGTTCAAGTCCCCACTCCAGAGACTTGAGCACAAAAATCTCGGCTGACACTCCCAGTGCAGTGTTGAGGGAGCGCTGCACTGTCAAAGGTGCCGTCTTTCAGTTGAGACGTTAAACCGAGGCCCCGTCTGCTCTCTCAGGTGGATGTAAAAAATCCCACGGCACTATTTCGAAGAAGAGCAGGGGAGTTCTCCCCGGTGCCCTAGCCCAATATTTATCCCTCAATCAACATCACTAAAACAGATTATCTGGTCGTTATCACAGTGCTGTTTGTGGGAGCTTGCTGTGCGCAAATTGGCTGCCGCGTTTCCTACATTACAACAGCGACTACACTTCAAAAAGTACTTCATTGGCTGTAAAGCGCTTTGGGATGCGAAAGGCGCTATATAAATGCATGGTTCTTTCTTTCTTTTAACTGTGAGCTTAGACTGTGAACACCATTGGGCTTGTCCAGCAGAGGGGATGATATCATAGTCCGGGTCCAACACTACTTGCCGGATATAATCGAGCCAACCTGTGCGAGACTCCAAAGAAAAGTGACTAGCAGCCTTTAGTGAACTAGAAAAGGAGTAGACAGTGTAACCCAGTGTTGTCGAAAAATGATATCATTGTAAACCAATACATAGAATGGGCCCTGCCCAATCTTGGTATCTGACGTACACTGTGTGGTTTAGAGTGACCTGTGTAGCCACCCAGCACCGAAGGAATGACTGTATTTATCCCTAACTAGCCAAGTTCTGTGCATTCAAATCTAGTATGTGCGTCTTCTGACATTGTCTGTCAGAAAAGACCTGCAGCAAGTCATCGCACTATATGATACGTGGCTTCCTGAAAAATTAAGTCTTACTCCTGAAAGGTTCTAACAGATGAGGAATTAATTTCCGTGTACCAGACGGTTAACAAACATGAACGCTTGATTTTTTTTCCTACCTGTCACCCCATTGTTTGATGCAACTGATCAAATACTCAGTCACTTTCTTGACGTTCTCCAAATTGCCATGGCAACAGCTGAGCAGCAGGGGGAGCCGTGACCGGATGAGGGTGCCGGTGACGTCCTCCGCAGACTTCTTGGCCTGCGACCCGTTGCGGTTCCTCGCCTCGGACTCCGAAAGAATGATATCCACCAGGCTGATGAGCTCCGCCTTCTTCAAGCGTAGGACGTACTCCTCGGTGTGTTTCTGCAAAGGCAAAGTACACACCCGGTAGCTGCAGACCCAAATCAGACAACAAATGATGCACGCCAGTGACACATTGCTGGGTGGGCAGGGAGGAGGGCCGTTTGTGGGAGCTTGCTGTGCGCAAATTGGCTGCCGCGTTTCCGACATCACAACAGCGACTAGACTTTAAAAGTGCTTCATCGGCTGTAAAGCGTTTCCGCACAAGTTTAACACAAGTGCTCGGCTTTTCAAGTCTATTTCTCTGGAAATGAACCCCAGTGCTTCGTCTGCACTTTTCACGGTTTTGTTAACCTGCGTTGCTATTTTTAATTTCGGTTAGCCGAGACGGTCAGGAACCCACTGGGACGGAGCCCTTTGCTTGGCTGCATTGCGGAACAGGCTCGGAGGGCTGAATGGCCTGCTCCTCTCTTCCGATGCACCGCCTCGCCAGCCGGTTTCATCTCCTGCTGCCAGCTGTTCTTGCAGCTGTTCCAATGTTGCTGCTGGGCTTTCAAACTGATCCCGCAGTGCAAAATTGGGATGAATTTGCAAGACACCATATTGCAGAACTGTTTCCACTGGAGGCTGCTTCGAGGTTAAGTCCAGCATCAGCCAGCAATAGGAACAGGAGGAGGCCATTCAGCCCCTCGAGCCTGTTCCACCATTCAAATAGATCATGGCTGACCTGTATCCTAACTCCATCTACCAGCCTTGGTTCCATATCCCCATACCTAATAAAAATCGTATCAATCTCATTTTGAAATTTTCAACTGACCCCCAGGGCTGGATTTTGTCTTGGGGTCGTGTCGTCCGCATTTCGTGTTATCCACCCGCATGAAATAGGATGTGGGAGATTGATGCAATTTTCACTTAATTGGGCAATTGAGTTGCAGCATGTGGGAACCCATGAACCAATTAGTGGTTTCAGTCTGAAAGTCGCCTCTGATGATGTCATCATTGTAGGTCAGAGTGCAAAATGCGGAGAGAGAGAGAGAGAATTTTTTTTTTTCCATCCAGGTCCTCCAAAGGCCAGGCAGTCTCTGAAGACATTCAATGCAGCAGCATCAGAGGCAACTTTCAAACCTAATACTACTACTACCTTCATCACATCTCCGTTGTAATAGTGGACCTGCAGCTGATAGTCAGTTATCCACTTGTGCTCCCGCCAGGTTTCACTGGCGTGTTTCACATCAGGTGTGCTTCACGTCGGAAAAGGGTTAAACTAGCTAAAACGTTTCAAAATGGCCTTACCGAGCCAATTTAGGGCTTGTTCAGGGCTTTAATGGCCTCTCCCGCCTCTTGGAGGCGGGACGGAGTCGGGAACACCGCGACCGATTTTGTCAAAATTGCGTGGAGGCGGAATGGAGTCGGGATAGGGTCGGGACCCCCGAATCTGCAACTTTAACCCCCCACACGCCTCCAAACCCGACTCCACGGGTCATTGAAAATCTAGCCCCCAGTCTCAACAACTTTTGGGGGCAAAGTTCCCGATTTCTACTGTCCCTTGTGTGAAGAAGTGCTTCCCGACATCACCCCTGAACAGCCGAGCTCTAATTTTAAAGGTTATAATGGTCCCGAGATCATTCCAGTGACTCAGTATGAAGTCGGCAGGATCTGTTTCGCTACTTCCACAGATTTAATCCAGACTTTGCAGAGAACGGACCCGGCAATCGAGAAAATCCCTGTGAATTTACGCCTCTCGCAAACCAGTGCTCGTCACGTTGTCTGTGACCTGACCTCAGTTACTGGCTGCTCTCCCGCGCCCTCCCATTCCAAATTCTACCTGTGGGGTTCTTTGGTCACGTCCTTGCCAGATTCTCGGTATGTGTGCACAGGCCCAGAGAAAATCCAGCGAGGCCGTGGGGTCCAGCCTGCAATTAAAGGAAGGAAATTAGGCAATGATCACCAGAAGGAAAGAAAAAAAAGAGCGAGAAAGAGAGAGCGAGCCAGAGAGAAAAAAGAGAGCGCGAGAGAAGGAGAAAGAGAGAGAGGGAGAGAGAGAGAAAAAAAGAGAAGGCGAAAGAGAGAGCAACAGCTAATTGTTCATTTTGGTGAAGAGTTTACGTTAACAGAATGTGTTACAGAATTAGGAAATTTGGTACAAGACAGCAACTCAGGTGAACATTTTTTTTTAAATTTAACGGTAGCAGTTGTTTTTGAAGATTTGATACTGCCCTGCCAAGCTTTATTCAGCGTCTGTGTGTCCGTGTCTCCGCATTGCTGCCTGCGTATCCGTGTGTGTGTGTGTGTGTGTGTGTGTGTGTGTGTGTGTGTATATATATATATATATATATATAGTATGTATATGTACATGTATTTTACAGTTTTTCTAAATTAGCTAACATGTCAAACTAATGAAATAAGACCTCCCCTTCAACGACTCGAAGTGTCAGTGCTGCGGCTCAGTGAGCCAAGCTCCCGTTTTACCTGTCTGCCCAGTCTCGCAGCCTGAGCTCTTGTTTTTGTGCCGGCAAGTGTGACTCACCTGAGCTCCCCGTGCTTACTCAACAGGATGCTGATGCACCGGTGCAGTGTGGTCCAGTTTGACTGGTGGGTGAGAACAGCCAGAAGGTAGGGCCGGAACGAAAGCAGCTGCGATCCGAGCTGATCGTTCACCTGGAGACAAGGCAGAGCTCAGTCAGATTAACACGTGGGCTCAAAGATGCCTCACATCCTGGGCATCTAAACCACACAAACTTACTGCTGAACAAGGTCACACTATTTTAAACTTCTACAGTTTTACCAATTCATTTTAATCTTATTACCCTGAAAAATTAATTCCTAAATTAGCCCAAGTGCACACAGACTGTTGACCAACGTTACAAAATATACATAGGAACAGGAGGAGGCCATTCAGCCCCTTGAACCTGTTACATAGGAACAGGAGGAGGCCATTCAGCCCCTTGAACCTGTTACACAGGAACAGGAGGAGGCCATTCAGCCCCTTGAACCTGTTTTGCCATTCAATTAGATAACATAAGAAATAGGAGCAGGAGTAGGCCATACGGCCCGCTCGAGCCTGCTCTGCCATTCAATAAAATCATGGCTGATCTTCGACCTCAACTCCACTTTCCCTGCCCGATCCCCATATCCCTTGATTCCCCTAGAGTCCAAAAATCTATCGATCTCAGCCTTGAATATACTCAACGACTGAGCATCCACAGTCCTCATGGGGTAGAGAATTCCAAAGACACTCAACCCTCTGAGTGAAGAAATTCCTCCTCATCTCAGTCCTAAATGGCCGACCCCTTATCCTGAGACTGTGACCCCTGGTTCTAGACTCTCCAGCCAGGGGAAACGACCTCTCAGCATCTACCCTGTCAATCCCCCTCAGAATCTTGTATGTTTCAATGAGATCACCTCTCATTCTTCTAAACTCCAGAGAGTAGAGGCCCATTCTACTCAATCTCTCCTCATAGGACAATCCTCTCATCTCAGGAGTCAATCTAGTGAGCCATGGCTGATCTGTACCTCAACTCCATTTACCCACCTTCGACCCACATCCCTTGATACACAAAAATTTATCTATTTTAGTCTTGAAAATTGCAACTAGCCCCAGCATCCACAGCCTTTTGGGGGAGAGAATTCCAGATTACTACCACCTTTATTCTGAAAAAGCTGCTTCCTGATTTCCCTCCAAAATGGCCTAGCTTTAATTTTAAGGTTATTTCCCCTTGTTCTTGATTTGACCCATCAGAGGAAATAGTTTCTCGGTATTTACCCTAGCGAATCAAAACTGCACACAATTCAGCAATGAATTGGTGGTCTCAATATTGCTCTCTATACTTACAGAACAAAAGAACGAGCATTTACATAGCACCTTAACACATCTCCTAGAACTATCCCAGAGTGCTTCACATAGAATGAATTCTCAAACCCGTGACCTCTTCCACCTAGAGGACAAGGGCAGCAGGCGCATGGGAACACCACCCTCCAAGCCACACACCATCTGACTTGGACATATATCGGCCGTTCCTTCATCATCGCTGGGTCAAAATCCTGGAACTCCCTCCCTAACAGCACTGTGAGAGTACCTTCACCACACGGACTGCAGCGGTTCAAGGCGGCGGCTCACCACCACGCCTTCTCGAGGGCAATTAGGGATGGGCAATAAATGCTGGCCTTGCCAGCGATGCCCACATCCCATGAACAAATTTTTTTTAAATGAGTTAATTCAGTTACTGTTTTTGAAGTGAGGCTGCCAGTACTGTAGAATCGGACTCTGTTCTGCTGCGGAGCAGACTCCGCAGTACTGGAGCAACACTACACATGTACACACCGACTCGTGTTCACAAATCACAGTCTGCAACTGTTTTTTGGCTAGTGACCAAGATACGGAAAACCGAGTGGACAGCCCAAGCACCAGTAAAAGGTAAAAGTCGCCGCATTCTGGAGCTGCTGGCGAAATCCGTTGTTTGGACACCGGCAGCACCCTCCTGGGTATTGGCTCCTCCAGAGGTGACGGAGGGGCTGCACTCCCACTGAAGTCGGGGTGCCGTCGGCCGGCTGTGAAACCAGGAGGGCGAGGAGGAAAGGGAAACGGTGCGCATCGGGAGACGCTCGTTCTCCGCAGCGAGGCGGGCGGCTGCGGGAAGCTTTACTCTGCGTCTAACTGGCCCTACGGCCAACGGAAGAAAGCTCGAGGCCGACACTGGGCTGGGAAAGGAAATGGGAAGCACGGTTCGATTCCCCAGCACCGACAGCCTTCAGTTTTGTTCATTGCAAGAATTTCCCCAACTGGCTTGGAGAAGTGGGAGCTCAATGAGTGCACACAACTGAAGCAGAACCACTCCAGGGTTATTGGCTCTGCTGATGTTCATTTAGTTAATTAGGCATGGCTGCCTACTCCTTGGTGTACGATACAGTATTCACTTGCAGTTTCTCGGCGCCTCGTTAGTCTTTACCTTATGGTCGGCAAACAGGAGCCTCTGCTGTTGGTCGGGACAGCAGGAAATGACCTCGGGGTCCAGGAGCTCAGACCAATCGATAAGCAGCCCTGACGCTGATACAGGCTTCATCCTCTCCGCACTGTGTAAACCAAGACAGAAGCAGAGCGGGCGATGAGACGCAGAGTAACCGAGAGGTAGAAGAAGCATTTTAAAAATGGCTGGGGGAGGGGGTGGTGTCTAGATAAAGTGGTCCTCACAACTCTCTAGCAACGGCCAACACTTTCCCCCGTGAATCAAACCAGCTGATCTACAAGGTGGGGGGGGTGCTGTGTTCCCATGGCCGCAAGGAATCCGAGCTTCCGAAGCAAAATGAACCGAATGCTGGAAATCTAAAATAAAAACAACAAAAGACCGGGGAGGTGCGGTATTTGGAAGCTAAGGGCAGGTTAATGATTGGGATGGGGTACTATCAGGCTGAATGAAGAATGCCCTCCTGAAACGCATCCATCTCCTTCAGCTGCCGATGGACCTCCTGTGCACTTCCAGCACTCCTGAAGCTGGAGATTGTGGGCCGTGGGCTCAAAGCTAGAGATTCGGCAAGTTTCTCAGCTGGTCTCCCGCAGGTTGGCAGAGCCTTGGCGCGGAGCTGAGCTGAGCCCCCTCAGGCTGGGAGGGGTAGCAGGGAGTTTGAGCCGAGTTTGGTCTCCCTCAGGTTGGCAGGGGTGGCAGAGTCTCGGAGCGGCACTTTTAAGCTCAAGAACGGGCCCTCGAACTCGAATCTTCGACTCGCGGTGCCAGCAGCTCCAGGGCCAAGTCTGCCGATTTGAAGGAGGGACATTGTTGTCTGTGACTGTCAGCTCATGAAGGCCTCCACTGCCACCTTGAGGCAGGGACACCAGAGCCTGCAAAGCAAACCATTGGCCCGAGGACAGGGTGCTGGAGCCGGCAATCTGCAGTACCGGCGAGTGACAGATGTCAACGAGATAGCTCAACGCGATAGGCCTGCGACAGCCGACCCTCAATTCCTCATTAATAAGTTCCCATTTCTTGCCAGACACCCCTCGCTCCCGATGGTTGCTGGCTAAACACCCGTGGTTTAACCTCCTGCACTGGTCATTTGGTCACAGAGTCCCCCCCCCCCCCTTCACCCACCACCCCCACATCGTCCCCCCGAAGCTACCTGTCGCCGTCATTCTCCATCTTTACAGCGGACTCCTCTCCTTCCTGCTGGAGCAGTGTGGTGATCAGGGCCACTGGATCGGTGCCGGCATGCTTCGCGCC
Source organism: Squalus acanthias (assembly GCA_030390025.1). Taxonomy (NCBI): domain Eukaryota; kingdom Metazoa; phylum Chordata; class Chondrichthyes; order Squaliformes; family Squalidae; genus Squalus; species Squalus acanthias. The sequence goes on from CM059442.1 coordinate 64,864,863, forward strand.
CGTTTCCGTGCTGGCAGTGAGGACAAGGGTCAAGAGCTCCTCCAGGTAGGGAGACCGCATCTCAATCAAACCCTTCAATACTGTGGGAGCGACAGAATTTGGGTGAGGTAATGTTCTTTTACACAGCAAAAAATCCCCCCAAAAAGAGAGTAAGAAAACACTCTTTGACGGTTTTAACCGCACGCAATGCGTTAAATGATGTAATTTAGAGAATAAACCGTAACTGGTATTAGGAAGTAAAGACACACAGAGCCTATTTTAAAGACAATTTTGATCATGCGTTTTCAGTATTTTTCTCCCTGCACAGCAAACAAAAAGGACAGGAATGAAAGACAAAGAGCTCCCCCTACAAGGTTAGTGGCTACAAGCACTACCCAGAGTGCTACTGACCCACAGAGACCAGGAAAACTGCTCCAGGTACTCACCACACGCTGCTAAATTCTTTGATTTAAAATTTAAATTTCACTTTTCATCATTTTACACTGACATTTTTTTGGCCTACTGGCCTTTTCTCCTTTAAAGCAACATTCTGGATTTATCCTGGTCTAATATATAAATTGAGAGGTCGCACAACACCAGGTTATAGTCCAACAGTTTTATTTGAAATCACAAGCTTTCGGAGCTATCGATCGCCCCTTCCTCAGGTGAAGTAAATAGATACAGAATCGCCAAAGCATATATAGATAGAGAACAAAGCATGTGTACCTTACAATTGCAGACCACTAAATTAAATCATCCTGACTGTTTATCTGCCGAGGTGTGATAAAGTTAATCAGGTCAGCCAGGAAGGTACCACATCAAAGACATAGCAAGATACAACTGAGACAATGAGGTGTAGTCGCAGGGGTTCTAACGTGTCAAAAGCTGCCGTCTGTATGTAAAACGAAAAGCTTTAAAATTTTTACTTTTTTACTGGTACGTGATTTTTTCACGATACATGACGTGATCCGGACTCGAGTCGTCGTTGGCTTGTTCACAGATGTGATTCCCAGTAAAAAAGTAAAAATTTTCCCAGTAAAAAAGTAAAAATTTTAAAGCTTTTCGTTTTACATACAGACGGCAGCTTTTGACACGTTAGAACCCCTGCGACTACACCTCATTGTCTCAGTTGTATCTTGCTATGTCTTTGATGTGGTACCTTCCTGGCTGACCTGATTAACTTTCACACACCTCGGCAGATAGTCAGGATGATTTAATTTAGTGGTCTGCAATTGTAAGGTACACATGCTTTGTTCTCTATCTATATATGCTTTGGCGATTCTGTATCTATTTATTTCACCTGAGGAAGGGGCAATCGATAGCTCCGAAAGCTTGTGATTTCAAATAAAACTGTTGGACTATAACCTGGTGTTGTGCGATCTCTCAATTTTGTCCACCCCAGTCCAACACCGGCATCTCCGCATCATGACTAATATATAAACACAGACACAGACGGCCTCTCTCTCTACGCTGTAGAAATTGGACATTTTAACACTTTTCTCACTGCTCATCCCCCTTTACATCGGTTTTTCCCTGCCCCTTCTTTAATAGCTTGTACATGGTTGAAACTGCGATCTGACCAGCTTGTTACACAGCCTGAGCACCACCTCAGGAAGCTTGCATTCTGCTTTTCAGGCAGAACATCCCAATCTTTTGTCAGCTTTCTTAGTTGCCATCCACATTGTTGAGACAGGGCCAGTGAAAAAATACACAGTTACTCCGAGGTCTCTTCCCGCCTCTCCCTGTGTTAATTAAGCTCAGCTGCGCACCTAAATTGCGTAGATTTATTGTGCATTCGATTTAGTCGCTAATAAATCCAACAGGGAAATAAGGAGAAATTTCTTTACTCAGAGAGTGGTTAGAACACTACCACAGAAAGCGATTGAGGCAAACAGCTTAGATGCTTTCAAAAGGAAACCAGACGAGTACATGAGAGAAAAGGGAATAGAACGATATGCTGAAAGGCTGAGATGAGGCAGATGGAATGGGAGGAGACTCGTGTGGAGTATAAACACCAGCACAGACTGGTTGGGCCGAATGGCCTGTTTCTGTGCTGTATGTTCTATGTAATTCTAGTTAACGTGGTACAAGGTTGCACCTAGATGTGATGCGTTAAGGGCCCCCGAGTGGCAGTAACTCACACACCGATCTAGTTCGAGTGAGCAATCAGGACAGGTGAGAAGTAATGGGACCTTTAGGAATCAGTGACCAGAATATGACTCAATCTGTGGTTCTGTTACTGGACTAATAATCCAGAGAACATCAGTTCAAATCTCACCATAGCAGTTTGAGAACTTGAATCCACTTAAAAATAATCTGGAAATAAATAAAACTAGTACCAGTAAAAGTGATCATGAAGCTGTCAGACTGTCGTAAAAATCCAACTGGTTCACAGATGTCCTTTAGGGAAGGAAACCTGCCGTCCACACCCGGTGTGGTCTATGTGTGACTCCTGTCCCCACACCAACGTGGTTGACTCTGAAGTGGCCTCGTGAGTCACTCCATTGTTCACACAAAAGATGTACAAGATCCCACAGCACCACTTTGAAGCAGAGCAGGAGAGTTCTTTCCAGTGTCCTGGTCAACGTTTATCCCTCAACCAACATCACTAAAACCGATTATCTGGTCATTATCAATTGCTGTTTGTGGGACCTTGCTGTGCGCAAATTGGCTGCCGTGTTTCCTACATTAAAAACAGTGACTGAACAGTACTTCATTGGCAATAAAGCGCTTAGGGACGTCCTGAGGTCGTGAAAGGCGCTATATAAATGAAAGATCTTTCTTGAAACCAGTCAGCACTGCACAGACCAAGGACCGAACCGTGACTCTCCTGTTCTGTAACAGCTCAGTTCTACACTAGGCAACACACTTATCATCATAAGAAATAGGAGCAGGAGTAGGCCAATTGGCCCCTCGAGCCTGCTCTGCCATTCAATAAGATCATGGCTGATCTGATCCTAACCGCCAATCTACTATCACAGAACCATCTCCTGAACCTAACAGAATTGGACACACGAAATAGGAGCAGGATCAGGTTACACGGTCCCCTGGGCCCGGTCCGCTACCCACAGGGCCATGACCGATCCGAACCTAGACTCATGTCCAAATTCCTGCCCGCTCCCCGTAACCCTTAATTCCCTTTACTTCTAGGAAACTGTCTATTTCTGTTTTAAATTTATGTAATGATTTAGCTTCTACAGCTTTTTGGGGCAGCATATTCCATGGACCTACCACCCTCTGAGTGAAGTAGTTCCTTCTCATCTCAGTTTTGAAAGAGCAGCCCCTTATTCTAAGACTATGTCCCCTAGTTCTAATTTCACCCATCATCGGGAACATCCTCCCCGCATCCACCCGATCCAACCCCTTCACAATCTTATATGTTTCAATAAGATCGCCTCTCATTCTTCTGAACTCCAATGAGTAGAGTCCCAATCTACCCAACCTCTCCTCATATGTCCATCCCCTCATCCCCGGGATTAACCGAGTGAACCTTCTTTGTACTGACTCGAGAGCAAGTATGTCTTTTCTTAAGTATGGACACCAAAACTGTATGCAGTATTCCAGGTGCGGTCTCACCAATACCTTGTACAACTGAAGCAATACCTCCCTATTTTTATATTCTATCCCCCTAGCAATGAAAGCCAACATTCCATTGGCCTTCTTGATCACTTGCTGCGCCTGCATACTAACCTTTTGAGTTTCGTGCACCAGTTCTTACTTTTTAATAATTTAGCTGCTATTGACCCAGAACTTGTTTAGTTCCATCCAGTTACTAATTCGGATCGGAGTAGGATGTGTTTGGCGTGCGCTTATATAATTCCGTACCTCTTCCCCTCAGCTCTGGCTCCACAGTGCACTTCTCTCCAGCTTTCAGAGCCGATATTATTCCCTGCACCGCCGAATCGATCAGCTCCTGGTCCTGCCGATAGGTCAGTTGTTCCGCCAGGTGCCGGAAGCCAGCTCTCACTGTGGAAGCATAATCCCATTATGTATTCTGAGCCGTGTAAAGTCTGACACCTTCACACTACAAGTAACAAAAGGGAGTTACAAGCTGTGGTCTAACCTCTGTGGTAGAGAGAGTGCTTTACTCTTGTTTATGCAATCAGCCGAAACCCTTGCTTAGGTTGGGCTTGTAATATCCGCGTAACCTCAGGATTATCCCCGATAGGGTGAGATGAAGAGGGGTGGGAGGAGGTTTGTGTGGAGACCAGCTGGGCGGAATGGCCTGTTTCTGTGCTGTAAATTCTATGTAATACTAATTATTGGTTAGAAGTAAGGCCCCTACAAACTTGAAATAATGACGCCATGATTTTAAATCATTCAATATAAATGTCATTGCGGATCAGTGACTCAGCAACTGCACGGAGGGGCACAAAAAGAAAATAACCCCCCAAAAAAATCTCAGAAATGTTTAGGTTACAGAATCCAAGACATCTCGGGGCGGGGGGGGGGGAGGGGGGGGGGGGGACGGCATTTTGAAATAGCAATCTGAAGGAGGTCAGTTCAAAACCACTCCAAAATTTGCTCTTCTGGCAAAACAGCTCCAGAACCATTATTCTCTTATTGAACATGCCTTCTGATGAAGTCCCCAGTTGGTTTATTGGGTTTGAAGCGACATCTGGTGGAGCTCTGAGCCACACGGGCCAGACAGCTTCAGGTGGGTCTCCCGGCCTGTTCGCAGGTGGGGGAGAAGTGGGTGGCTACAACTGGCCTCGACGCTCTTAGGAGGAGGAAGGGAGAGAGAGAAAAATAAACTCAGCCACTGTTCCAGCTCCGAGCCATTTACCCATTAACTCCTGCTAGGTAAGTGCGCACGACGGAACGTCAAGTGAGGGCGGGATCGAGGTTTTTCTCCCTCGGTGGAATGGCCAAACAGTGCCGAGTATCTGGGCTCACATGTACATGGCCACGTGGGGGAGGTACTGGAGGGCTGTCTGAGCTTGCGGAACGGTACACTAGTATTAAGGGATCGAGAGCAAGTGAGGGACCCATTTTGCATCGAGCCCTTAAGGTTATAAACCTGCAGGACTTTGCTGACAGTCTTCACAGAGGTCACAAACAGCCTGATCTCGAGGTTAACAACACACTGATTACATTTAAATCTGAACTTTCTCACAGTTCATGCATAGTTAGATACTGACCGATCTGCAGCGTAGCCATGACAGGCACATTCTATGCTTTGCTTATCCTAAACATCAGCAGCTCCTGGTGGAACCACTGATGACAGATGTTTCGAGATCCTGGGACTTCTTGCTACAGACTGGTATGAGCTGGTGCAAAGTGTACAAAGGTCATAGAATGTAATGTAGTTAGAAAGATATAAAAAGGGGGGAAATTGTAACGTGGGTTGGAGGAAGAAGATGATTTAGTCAGTTGAGCTCAACTGTAAAGTGTGATCTTCTGCAGCAAAGCATTGCAGTGTGTCCTGGGTGTTGTCTGTGAGAACGTTCATTTGACACTTAATAAACTTGCAAGTGTTTTGACTCCTGCGTCTGGAACTCGCAGCTGTGGCTCAGTGGGCAGCACTCTCGCCTCTGACTCAGAAGATCGTGGGTTCAAGACCCACTCCAGGGACTTGAGCACGTAATCTAGTCTGACACTCCAGTGCAGCACTGAGGGGATGCTGCACTGCCAGAGGTGCCATCATCTGGATAAGATATTAAACAGAGGACCCGTCTGCCCTCTCATGTGGATGCTAAGAGATCCCAATGCAATATTTGGAAGAACAGGGGTGTTCTCCCCGGTGTCCTGGCCAACAGTTATCCCTCAACCAACACCTAAAAACATGATCTGGTCATCATCACATTGCTGTTTGTGGGAGCTTGCTGTGCGCAAATTGGCTGCCGCGTTTCCGACATTACAACGGCGACTACACTTCAAAAGTAATTCATTGGCTGTAAAGCGCTTTGGGACATCCTGAGATTGTGAAAGGCGCTGTAGAAATGCAAGTCTTTTTTTCTTTATTCTTTTACATAGATATTGACAGCAGCCTCTGTCTAACCTTATACTAGCATGAGCCAAGCCTTCAGGAAGCGAGGGGAGGGCGGTTGGGGGGAGTGGAAAGAGGAGCTGAATTAAAACACAAAATAAAACACTCCTTGGTACCCGATGTCAAATTCTCGGGTCTAACAGACTGAACAAGCGCACTGGGCCGTTAGCAACTGGATGGACCGAGATCAGAAAGGGAGAGATTTCAGCAGGTAGTATTTTGAGCCCAATTAATTCTAAAGGCGGGGTCCATGCGCTGTGTAAAAGCAGCGTCACGAGTGCAGCACCTGACCCGCCAGGACCTGGGGCAGCCTCAGTCAGCGGCCAGTGGCGCTAATTGGCAAATTTCCCATTCAGTTTTACTAATTGTTGTGTCATTGCGTGTACGAGACTGACAGAAAGCGGAGAGTTAGCTGGCTGTTTAGAGAGAGCAGGCTGTACAGGAAGCTGATTATTTTTTTTTACATTCTCCTGGCATGGGGGGGGGGGGGGGGGGAGGAAAGAGAAAGGTGAAATTCCCTCTTAAGTCATTCCTGTTCCCATCAATGATCTGGGTCACTCCGTGCGTCATGGCTACAGGGAGAGCAGGTGGACTTTCTCCTCTCAGACCTGCCGCTAAATGCTGCTCTGAAACAGGTTGCCAGGAGATGGGCAAGGGCAGTCCCTCCACTTAACGTTCACTTTTTTCCCCCCCCCAGAGGGGGAGCACCTAACCTGCTCCTCCACGGAGTCCCGGACAAGACAAGGGGCTGAGCACCGCGGAGGGAATCGCCGGTGCATCGTTGGTGCTGGTGCGGGGCGAGCACAAGTGCGTGCCAGAAATGGAACGCAGCTCGCAGACTGGACGACTTCTGCGATTAAGTCAGCCGTGGCTCAGTGGGCAGCACACTCGCCTCTGAGTCAGAAGGTTGTGGGTTCAAGTCCCACTCCAGAGACTTGAGCACAAAATCTAGGCTGACACTCCAGTGCAGTACTGAGGGTGCGCTGCACTGTCGGAGGTGCCGTCTTTCGGATGAGACGTTAAAGCCCCGTCTGGCCTCTCAAGTGGACGTAAAAGATCCCATGGCATGATGTTGAAGAAGAGCAGGGAGTTATTCCCGGTGTCCTGGGCCAATATTTATCCCTCAACCAACATGACTAAAACAGATGATCTGGTCATTATCACATTGCTGTTTGTGGGAGCTTGCTGTGCGCAAATTGGCTGCTGCGTTTCCTACATTACAACAGTGACTACACATCATTGGCTGTAAAGCGCTTTGGGATGTCCTGAGGCTATGCAAGTATAAATGCAAATTCTTTTTTTCTTTTCTTCTAATGTTCCTGTTATTGAGAAACCTGGGCGAAAGGCCAAGGTTGAAAGTCAAATCAAGTTAAATTAAATAGTGGTTAGTTGACGCCCACAGCTTGAGTTTTAAAAGGCAGTAAATTGTACATCAGCCAGTCACACGGTAATCACACGGAGATGATACGGTACCGTCGCCCATCCTGTGCTTCAGCGAGCACTGAGCAGCCAGGGATTTCAGGAGCGCTCGGAGCGGACCCTCCTCCACCGCCGGATTCTCCAGCCACGTCCGTATCTGCATCACCATGTTGTAGAAGAGGGCCGCGGCAGCAGCCTCCTGCGGCAGGCTTCTCTGTGAACCGGACAAAAAGGAGCCGTCAGCGTTCGCTAAACACACGGGCACGCAAATTTATTTGCATAAAAACACGAGAGCGCTTTGGGATGTCCTGAGGTCATGGAAGATGCTATCTAAATACAAGTCTTTCTTTCTTCTTTGACCTGTCTGGATCAACTTGGTCAATTTCCTTCATAATCCGGAAAACTTCCACTCGGTCAGCTCAAAGCCAAGTCTTTGGTGAAGAAAAACAAACTTCTTTAATCTTCCCTTATAAATTCATGATACCAACACGGAAAAGGAAACACTGGGGCACCCACATCATGCATTAACACCAGCATTGTACGTAATGACAGACACAAACACACTTACACTAATGCATGCTCACACAAAACATACAGCCTCACATATGCAAGCATATACAACAACAACTTGCATTTATGTAGCACTTAACATAGTAAAACGTCCCACGGCACTTCACAGGAGCGATTATCAAACAAAATTTGACACCGAGCCACATATGGAGATATTAGGACAGGTGATCAAAAGCTTGGTCAAAGAGGTAGACTTTAAGGAGCTTCTTAAAGGAGGAGAGAGAGGCGGAGAGGTTTAGGGAGGGAATTCCAGAAATTAGGGCCCAGGCTGCTGAAGACACGGCCGCCAATGGTGGAGCGATTAAAATCAGGGATGCGCAAGAGGCCAGAATTGGAGGAGCGCAGAGATCTCGGAGGGTTGTGGGCAATGTTGCCTTTAAGCCGTGCGGCGGTCTGGAGGTCCCGCGCAGCCGGCTCACCAGCGTTTGAGCGGAAATTTGAATGGGCCGCGCAGCCCGTTAAAGGGGCCGCACACCCAAAAAAAAATTAGAGGGAACATTGATTGTAGGGCTGGAGGAGGTTAGAGAGATAGGAAGGGGCAAGGCCATGGAGGGATTTAAACACAAGGATGAGAATTTTAAATCTGAGGCGTTGCTGGACCGGGAGCCAATGTAGGTCATACTCACATACATGCTAATATATATAGTGATTATCACCTTCCCACATCAATGTGTTAATATGGATAAATACTCACTCATACACACACAGTTACATGTCTTCACACTCACACTCCTACCGCCTGTCACAAACATACAAGTGCCTGCACACTGCAGTACCTGATACTGATAGAGCTGTCTCATTAAGGGACAGGAGATGACATAATTCCTGTGCATGGACAACACAAAGGCCCCGCTGTGTGGGGAGTTCAGCAGCGCGGAGATAGCCTGGAGCAGTCGGATGGCGATTCCCGTCTCCTCCGCCTCCCCCTGGTGGACTCGGCTCAGCTCCTGGGCCAGAGAGTGCTGCAGCGTCAGCGAGATTGAGCGAGTGTTCGAGCTCTTCCACCTTGGGTCAGGGTTCATGGGGAAAAGCTGAAAGGAAGAAGATCACGGTTACGACATTTGACGAGCCGGAGACTCCACTGAGCCTGCCCCACACGCCATGATGGCCGGAACAACCGGACGCGACACTTCTACCCTCCCTCCACCCGCCCCCGCTAGCCATGCAATCTCCTGGGAGAGGCAAAAAACAGGGGGGAAAACACTCGGGAAATGTCCTCTTCGACCCCCTTAGGCGATCGAAACCAGAGCAGGAGATGACACAGTTAGTGGAAGTACGTTAGGTTTCGGCGATGCACGGTATGCAAAAGGCAAACATTTTCTGTACCTGGAGGAATAACCCAGCCAAATCTTCATCTGCCCCAATAACGGGAATCCGTGTCGGTCTTCGAATCCGGACGGGACACTGTGGAGCTGCGTGGCTTGAGCTCTGCCTGTTGAGGTCTGCGTTTTCTGGGAAAAGGTACAAGAAATCGACATTTTAACAGGCGTTAACGACCCAACGCAGTCATTTCACATCACTTCCAATGAAAGGAGCAGCTTCCCTATTGAGTGAGGAGAGAGAATGCTTGGGAAAGTGCTCCCCCCGCTGGCTAGATTAGTAAACGCACTGCCTGATGTGACAAAGAGCCGGTCAAATATTGGAGAAAGTCCTGGGATCGATCTCCAGACTGTGCAGAGTTCGCAGATCACAGCTGAGATCTCACTGCCCATCGAGCACCCCCCCCGGTCACTGTCCATCGAGCCCCCCTCTCCCGGTCACTGCCCATCGAGCCCCCCCTCCCCCCCACCCCCCCCCCGGGTCACTGTCCATCGAGCCCCCCCCCACCCCACCCCGGTCACTGTCCATTGAGCCCCCCCCCCCCCGGTCACTATCCATTGAGCCCCCCCCCCACCCCGGTCACTGCCCATCGAGCCCCCCCCCGCCCCCCCCGGTCACTGCCCATCGAGCCCCCCCCCCACCCACCCCGGTCACTGCCCATCGAGCCCCCCCCCCACCCACCCCGGTCACTGCCCATCGAGCCCCCCCCCCACCCCGGTCACTGCCCATCGAGCCCCCCCCCCACCCCGGTCACTGCCCATCGAGCCCCCCCCCCCCCCACCCCGGTCACTGCCCATCGAGCCCCCCCCCCCCCCACCCCGGTCACTGCCCATCGAGCCCCCCCCCCACCCACCCCGGTCACTGCCCATCGAGCCCCCCCCCCCCACCCACCCCGGTCACTGCCCATCGAGCCCCCCCCCCCCCACCCACCCCGGTCACTGCCCATCGAGCCCCCCCCCCCCCCACCCACCCCGGTCACTGCCCATCGAGCCCCCCCCCCCCCACCCACCCCGGTCACTGCCCATCGAGCCCCCCCCCCCCACCCACCCCGGTCACTGCCCATCGAGCCCCCCCCCCACCCACTGCCCATCGAGCCCACCCCGGTCACTGCCCATCGAGCCCACCCCGATCACTGCCCATCGAGCCCCCCCCCCCCCCCCCCACCCCGGTCACTGCCCATCGAGCCCCCCCCCACCCCGGTCACTGCCCATCGAGCCCCTCCATTGGTCTCACTGCCCACCAAGACCCTGATGTTTAATCTGATAGAAGTTCCACGAATGAGATTAAGGTAACCCTGGGTCCACAAACATTGCAGAGGCAAGAAAGCGAGGAGAGAGATTTCCAGATGGTGAAGATGGAGCCTCGGACGGAAACTATCAGCAGGGCATGGACAGTGAATCCGATGCAGAAGAACTCAGACTGCAAGGGGTACCTCTGTTTAGGGGCAGGGAGGCGGTGAGCAGTGTGTGGAAGGTGCGTCCACCAGTCGCTCCTCTCTCGTGCTGCACTTCCACCAGGTGGGCCATATAGTCTACAGTGAGAAAGACAAGAGAATTAGAATGTGCTCGCACAACCCTCACATACCCAGTGTAAGAAATATCTGGTGGTGAAGCAGCTTTACATGAGCCATTATATCTGGGGAATTGTATTCTGCGCACAGTTGGCACCAAGACACTGAGGTACACGATGTATATTTTAAGTTTGTCATACAGTACTTGACGATGGGACCTTTTTCATCCCCGCCCCCCCGGACAATTTTCTTCTCTTCCGTTCTCCAAGACACTGACTACTTTCTACGATAAAGACTTGCATTTATATAGCGCCTTCCACGACCTCAGGAAGTGCCAAAGCTTTTTGAAGTGCAGTCACTGTTGTAATGTAGGAAACACTGCAGCCATTTTACGCACAGCAAGCTCCCACAAACAGCAATGAAATAATGATCAGATATTGTTGGGGGGGGGGGGTTTAAGTGATTTTGGTTAAGGGATAAATATTGGCCAGGACATCGGGGATAGCTCCCCTGCTCTTCTTCAAATAGTGTCGTGGGATCTTTTACATCTTCCTGGGCGGGCAGACGGGGCCTCGGTTTAACGGCTCATCCGAAAGACGGCACCTCCGACAGTGCAGCACTGCACTGGGAGTGTCAGCCTAGATTTGTGCTCAGGTCTCTGGAGTGGGACTTGAACCCACAACCTGCTGACTCAGAGGAGAGAGTGCTACCCACTGAGCCACGGCTGACACCAGTGGGCCAGGATACTGCTCCACGGGCTTCAGATTCCTTGCCGACACACCACACCACCCCCCCAAGCAGCGGCTATTCATGTGCGAGCCCCGACAGGAGGCTATCCGACCACAGGGCATCAACAGCTGGACTAAATTCTGCGCTCGGCTTGTGCCCACGTGTGCACACTTCCAGAGGCCATCGAATAGCAACAAGGAGTTGGGAACCTGAACGATTTACACCTCCCTAACCCAGGGCGATGAGCCCAAGGTAGCATCCATACCACCGTGTGAGATCAGCTAACTCAGCACTACAGCTTACCGGACTTGGGACTTTCCTGATCTGTGGGGCTCAGTACCTCACTGGATAAACTGACATCTATCGGAGAAGCTCGACACAGATTTAAGGTAATTGGCAAAAAAAAAACAGGGGCGGTGATGAGGAGACATGTTTTTTAAGCAGCAAGTTGTTATGTTCTGGAATGCACTACCTGAAAGGGTGGTGGAAGCAGATTCAAAAATAACTTTCAAAAGGTAACTGGATAGATACTTGAAAAGGAAAAATGTGCAGGGCTATGGGGGAAAGAGCAGGGGGGAGTGGGACTAATTGGAGAGCTCTTTCAAAAGAGCCGGCACAGGCACAATGGGCCGAATGGCCTCCTTCTGTGTGCTGTCTGATTCTATAATAAGGAGACACTGATGTGGCACAGTGCTCACATCCTTCACCCTCCTTCCCCTGTAAGCCTGGTGTCCCAGAGATGGTACAGTGGCTGCTGCTGCCAAGCAGAGAAGGATTCAAAACCTAGAAACATGTTGCCTCCTCGGTGTCATGGTCTGAATTTCATAATACGTTACCCAAATTAAAAAATGTCTGCCTTATTTTTTTTTTTTTTTTAAACCGTAATTATAATTTCCTGAAATCACCAGACTAACACAAGTCTACTGCCAACAAAAATAAAATCAGTGGCAAATTTGCTCCCTTGAAAACTAGGAGGCCAATGTGAAACTCGGTCTGAAAATTGGAACCAACATAAATAAATAAAACAAGCACAAGTCACTTAACGCTGGATAAGCAGTGAACATTGCCTTTGGGTATCTGATACAAACAAGCAGCGGCATTGCAAGACCAGAAATAATAGCATGTTAAATAATCGGGAATTAAAAAAATATAATTCATGTTCCAATATCATAAAGAACACCGCAATAAATTTGTAATTTTCCACTTCTGAATCATTCATCCTTCATTTTTAATTACCATCCATTATTTTGAATTAGAAGCATTGCAATCATCCACTCCCCTGTGTAGTCTGCTTATTACAACTATCCATTCAGTAACACCATCTAATTTAATCACAATGACTGCGCTGGATACAGCAGATGGTCCAAGATGGATTACTGAGGGGCCCACGCAGTCCCCTGCTAATTTTGGCCTAGTGCAGGCACAAGTGGGGCGAACAGCCAGCCAGCTCACGACAACAAACACCTTTCGAAACACAATCTCCTGATCTCAGCGAGTTGAGGGGCTACAATTGGTCGCAGCCTCTCTGGGCGAGAGAGGGAGAGAGAGAGAGAGAGAGAGAGAGGGGTGAATTAATAACAAAAAATAGCAGCCAGAATTACTTCTCTCAGCCTCTTATCGGGTGGGCCCTGCTGGACTATAGTCGTCAGGAGAGATAGGATCAGGCCGTGGGTCAGTGGGTGGCACTCTCTCGCCTCGGAAGGTCGTGGGTTCAAGACTTGAGCACACAATCCAGGCTGACACTCCCAGCACAGTACTGAGGGAGAGCTGCATTGTCGGAGGTGCCATCTTTCGGATGAGACGTCTGCCCTCAGGTGGACGTAAAAGATCTCACGGCCGCTATGCAAAGAAGAAAGTTGCCCTGGGGCCAACATTTATCCCTCAACCAACATCACTAAAACAGATTATCCGGTCACTATCACATTGCTGTTTGTGGGAGCTTGCTGTGCGCAAATTGGCTGCCGCGTTTCCTACATTACAACAGTGACTACACTTCAAATAGTACTTCATTGGCTGTAAAACGCTTTGGGCCATCCTGAGGTGGTGAAAGGCGCTACAGAAATGCCAGTCTTTCTTGATCCTGAATCCCTCCCATGGTCGAATAGCTGCCGATAGTCACTCTCCAAGCTCACACATGAAGAATGACCACTTGGTGAGGTGCCGTAGGGCTGACATCATCTGTGGAACTACCCCCACACCGTAAGTCAGTGTCTCCAGAAGAGAAGGGAGAACTAATTAGGGGAAATCAAGGGATATGGGGATCGGGCGGGAAAGTGGAGTTGAGGTCGAAGATCAGCCATGATCTTACTGAATGGCGGAGCAGGCTCGAGGGGCTGTATGGCCTACTCCTGCTTCTAATTCTTATGTTCTTATGTTAACTAATAGAAAGGGAAACACCATCCACCGCCATTATTATCTCCTCGTTATTGAAACACGTACTTTTGTCCATGATGTTCTGTTCGAGCGTCTGGGGATCGTGAGACACGGCCTGGTCCAGGTACTGCAGGAGCTTGCTCATGCTGGAGACCGGGATTCCGAAGGACTGGACAAACAGGATCAGCTGCTGAGGCTCCAGATCCTGGAGAGCTGCGAGAGAAAAAGGGAACGAGAGTCAAGGGTTAGCCGCCCTGCGTGCTGCACAACGCAGATAACCATTCAGAGCCGAGCGCAAATCGTTTCCACTTCAGCTCCTGATCCTGCAAGACTGCTGCAGCCAAAAGGAGACAACAGGAAGTTACATAACAGGACAATGGATACCGATTGTCTCCTGCTCTAACTCAAGTCTTTCTCTACACCTCAAAAACGGCAGAGCGCATCTCCCTCAAGTCTTCCCTTGCTGCTCCTACAAGCCAAGGCTTTGAGAACACAAAGCTGCCACGCCTAATGCCGACTGTTTGATTAATCTGGTCTTTTCTCCTGCTCATTCCGCTGTCGGTGGTGTCTGGCAATATGGGCTCACAGACCCATCGCCCAGTTTTCACAATTAAAAAAAAACACCTGGCAGGGATTACAAGACTGTAATTTAATTCACAGAGTACAGATGACACCATAAACCCCGGGAATGAACCTCAAGTGGTTTATTAGAACTGTCAACTTAACGGCAAGGCTTGAAATCACTCCAGGACACCTAATTATACAAGTAATCAACTTCAGAGAGTGGCTTCATTCAGCTTTTATTGGACATCAGTTACTGTCAGCATGCTCCATGTTGCTGATTTCCAATGATGTTCAGACCCAGGGATTAATGATAGAGACTGGATTCCTGTAACTTTATTGAGAAAGACTGGGTGATACGTCGCTTTATAAAGCTGTACCTGCACATAAACTGGTGCAACGTTAAAAAGGACAAGACTCTGAAAGAGTGGGGAGCGGAAGAACCATTTTAATCCACGGTATTGACCGTAAACGCGTCACAGCTCCCTCGTGGCTGAGCGGGTAGGTGCGCCAGTTGGTGTCGAACGGCCATAAAGACCAGGAAGATCCCAGGTTCAATCTTTACAGTGAGCTAGCCAATCCCAGCAAGAGCAACAATTGGGGTGCCACAATTGACGCAGGTGCCTCTGCACTAGGGATGAAAATCAACAGCCAGGGCTGTCACGCGCGAGGGGCTGAATGGCCTGTTCCTATCCAAAGATCCCTTCTGGAAAGCACATGTACGTGGACATCAGGGGGCCGGCGGCATTGGACTCAGCTGTGATTCCTTCCATGGTTGAACAGCTGTTCTCCAGACTCACACGGGGCAACAAACGGTGACTGGGGCAAGGTGGCGGAGAGCAGCTGACATCCACAGCCCAACAATCTCCAGCGAGAGAGTGGTCTTTTGTAGAAAGGATATTAAAGAAACATCAAGCAGGGAGTTTAAGACAATAATTCACCATCACATTGTGCTGACATTCATAAAATGCTCAGGCTTCACTCTTGTGGTTTGCAATGTCATCACGACCACTCAATTGAATTACTGCCTTGTAAGTCTCTGCGAGCCATCTATCACCCTCTACATCAGCTTGTTCTCATCCTTGTGTTCAAATCCCTCCATGGCCTCGCTCGCCCCCTCCCTATCTCTGTAGCCTCCTCCAGCCCCACAACCCTCCGAGATCTCTGCACTCCTCCAATTCTGGCCTCTTGAACATCCCCGATTTCCATCGCTCCACCGTGCCTCCAGCTACCTGAGCCCTGAGCCCTGGAATCGCCTCCCTAATCCCCTCTGCCTCTCTCCTCCTTTAAGGTGCTCATCAAAACCTACCCCTCACCTGCCCTAAAACCTCCTCATGTGGCTCGTGTCAATTTTTGTTTGATTACGCTCCCGTGATGCGCCTTGGGACGTTTTACTCCGTTAAAGGTGTCGTGTAAATGCCAGTTGTTGCTCCAGACATCCTCCTCACTGCCTCCACAAGCCAGCCACCAGCGAGAGAGACGTTCCAGCCCCACCTTGTGCCAGAAAACACGTACAGCTTACCGCTCGCGCCCGCGCTTTACGTCAGGAGCGCCCGGGCTTTCTGTCTCCGTGGCGCCTACCTTGGGTGTCTTGTGGGCCACGTACCAGGTTAAGACAAACACATCTCAAGTCAGGAGTGTGATGGAATGCTCTCCGCTTGCCTAGATGCGTCAATAACTGGGTTAAGGGTTTAACCCTTTCTGTTTGGGGGTCCTAACATACAAGAGACACGAGAGTCTCTTCTTCTTTTAGTCTGGGCTGAATTTGAACCCAAGTCTTAAAAAGGTGACTCACCCAGTGTGCTTCCCAACAAAACAAAAAAAATTCAGGCGGAAATAGCCCTCACGAGTTAACTGGGAAAGATCGTTCTGTTGTAAAAGGTGGAGAATATCGTGTCAACTTGGAATACAGCACAGGGCTGCTGTGTTTCCAGTTCCTTCATTACTGCTTGAGCAACAAATCTATCCTCTTACCAGAATCCACCAATCGAGACACTTCCGAGCGAATCATCCGGAGTTTCAGCCAGTCGGGGAGAAGCAGAGCTTCTTCCGAGGTGTCGACCAGGAATGCAGTGGGGAGCGGCTTTTTCTCGGGAAACCAGACGTTGAGGAGGTGGTAGAAATCACTCTCGCCTGCAAGCCACGAATTCAAGAGCCATTAGACGCTAGCAATAATCGCACCATTCCCGCGGGAGTATTCAGGAAAATCTACCAAGGAAACCATAATCACATTCAGCCTTACAGGGCCGGTGAAGAGTGAAGCGCAGGGAGTTGAAGCGCGGTGTTGGAGCAGAGGGAGCTTGCAATGGTACACAGGTTCGAGGTTACACAGAGTTCTTCATCCAAGGCGCGTTAGGGAGCAGCGTCACGATAGAGACAGCAGCGGGACACAGCCACCCCTTACCCAGAACAAAAAATAATCAGTGAGCGACTCTGGTCTAGGGTTGATTTTTAATTCTTGGGATGTGGGCGTCGCTGGCAAGGCCAGCATTTATTACCCACCCCTAATTGCCCTCGAGAAGGTGGTGGTGAGCCGCCTTCTTCAGCCGCTGCAGTCCGTGTGGTGAAGGTGATCCCCCCAGTGCTGTTAGAGGGGGGGGGGAGTTCCAGGATTTCGACCCAGTGACGATGAAGGAACGACCGACATATGTCCAAGTCAGGGTGGTGTGTAACTTGGAGGTGGTGGTGTTCCCATGTGCCTGCTGCCTTTGCCCTTCTAGGTGGTGGAGGTCACGGGTTTGGGAGGTGGTGCCGAAGGAATCTTGGCAAGTTGCTGCAGTGCATCCTGTAGATGGTGCACACTGCAGCCACGGTGCGCCGGTGGTGGAGGGAGGGGATTTTTAAGCTGCTGGGCAGGGGGGGGTGCCGATTAAGCAGACTGCTTTGTCCTGCAGGGTATGGCACAGGCAACACAATGGGAATTTTCAAACACTGAATTGCATTCCCCCAGTGCGATGTTGCAAGTGACACACACACACACACACACACACACACGCACGCACACACGATATTACTGCAGTGCAAGACCTGTCTTTGACAGGGCCACAAGTGGTTGGCCCATGGATCTTTCTACTCACCAAGGAGGGAACAGTCCAGGAATGGGTTACAGTCCATTATTTTGCAACCAATCTCAGGGCCAACTCACATCAGGTGCAGCGCTGGCCAGGTGTTCTGCTTTCCTACACTCTGCTCCAACCCCAGCGCAGGGCCCTCGTTACACCGCTGACATTTCCATTTCCCACACCACTCGTTCTCGTGTTGTCTGAGTGAGATTGTCAATTTGTGCCAAATTGTGGACAATTTTCCACTGCGGACTCACATCCCTTCAGAGCTAATGGGGGCCGACTTCCTGAAATCACTCCACTTTACGACTGGGAGAGAGAGAGGAGAATTCCGTCTCGGTTATATCTGAAGCCAGGCGCCAGAGGTGAACAAGATGATAACCGAGTTCACCACGCAGTCCCTGCAACTGGCTGGATGTTAAGCAAATTTGGAAAATAGATTGAAAAGGGGATAAAATCGGAGTCATTGCTCCTCGTACCATTAGCTCAGTAACAAAGTGCTTCCTCTTTGAAGAGTATATATTGTGTTGGAGAAGAAAATTCTGAGGAGGAGTACTTTTTATTCCGAGCATGCACACAAATAAGCAACCATGACACACAGATTTTTAAAATAAACCATTTTGAAGCGTAGTCACTGTTGTAATGTAGGGAAACACGGCAGCCAATATGCGCACAGCAAGCTCCCGCAAACAGCAACATGATAATGACCAGATCATCTGTTTTTTAGTGATGTTGGTTGAGGGATAATTATTGGCCCCAGGACACCGGGGAGAACTCCCCTGCTCTTCTTCAAAACAGTGCCGTGGGATCTTTTACATCCACCTGCGAGGGCAGACGGGGCCTCGGTTTAACGTCTCATCCGAAAGACGGCACCTCCGACAGTGCAGCGCTCCCTCAGCACTGCACTGGAGTGTCAGCCTAGATTGTGTGCTCCAGTCTCTGGAGTGGGGACCTGAACCCAAGTTACCCTGAAAGACTTGGGCACTGAGTGCTTCGTACACGGAGTGAACCCACGACCTTCAGGCTCAGACGCGAGCGTGCAACGCACTGAGCCACGGCGGACACCTGTAATCATTCAGTTCACTAGCGTCTCCCCCCACCTACTTTCGCAAACACACAGACGCGGTGAAACGTAATCCACAGACGAGCACCGCCACCCCGCCCCCGTGTTGGGTTTATACCTTGAGGGGGTCCGAGCGTCAGGAGGATGACCATGGCGTGGACCACCAGGATGTGCATGGTGGCCGTCTCCCCGGTGGTCCAACGCAGGAAGACCTGGTCCTGGGACTCAGACTGTGGGCCAGAAACACAAAGCACAGTTAGCAAAGGAAGCTCTCTCCCTGTCGCAGCAGTCCGATTCCTAGAAACAAATCGCATTCAAGACTGTAAAATATTCAAGTCAAAAGTTAACTTTCTAAAGGGAATTGGATATATACTTGAAAATGAAAAAAATTGCCGGGCTATGGGGAAAGAGCAAGGGGGGTGGAAAAAATTGGATAGCTCTTTCAAAGAGCCAGCACAGTCAGGATGGGCCGAATGGATTCTATAGGGAACATTTTAGAAGTGGTGCAGCCTCATCACTGCCTGCCCCATTGGACTGTCTCTCCTCTGGCCCGACTGTCAACTGAAGAGAATCATCGAATGATACAGGAGGAGGCCATTCGGCCCCTCGTGCCTGTGCCGGCTCTTTTCAAAGAGCCCTCCAATTAATCCCACTCCCCCCTGCTCTTTCCCCATCGCCCTGCAAATTTTTCCAATTCCCTTTTGAAAGTCACAATTGAATCTGCTTCCACCGCCCTTTCAGGCAGCGCGTTCCAGATCACAACAACTCGCTGCGTAAAAAACATTTCTCCTCATCTGCCCGCTGGTTCTTTTGCCAATTACCTTAAATCTGTGTCCTCTGGTTACCGACCCATCCGCCATGGGAAACAGTATCTGCTTATTTACTTTGAACACCTCTGTTAAATCTCCCCTTAACATTCTCTGCTCCAAGGAGAACAATCCCAGCTTCTTTTTGCTCTCTCCCCTGACCCCTTGACCGCACCCCCCCACCCCAATTTCGTTTGTCTCTGCAAACCTCCAGTCCACCGTGGCAATTTTTCAATTAAATTCCAATTTAATTGGGTGTCCTTGTGCACCAGTCGCTGAAGGTAAGCATGCAGGTGCAGCAGGCGGTGAAAAAGGCAAATGGTATGTTGGCCTTCATAGCGAAAGGGTTTGAGTATAGGAACAGGGATGTCCTGCTGCAGTTGTACAGGGCCTTGGTGAGACCACACCTTGAGTACTGTGTGCAGTTTTGGTCGCCTTATCGGAGGAAGGATGTTCTTGCCATGGAAGGAGTTCAGCGAAGATTCACAAGGCTGATACCTGGGATGGCAGGAATGACATATGAGGAGAGATTGGGTCGATTGGGCTTATATTCGCTGGAGTATAGAAGAATGAGAGGGGATCTCATCGAAACATATAAAATTCTGACAGGTTTGGACAAACTAGATGCAGGAAGAATGTTCCCGATGGTCGGAGAGTCCAGAACCAGGGGTCATAATCTAAGGATAAGGGGTAAGCCATTTAGGACAGAAATGAGGAAGAATTTCTTCAGCCAGAGAGTGGTGAACCTGTGGAATTCTCTACCACAGAAGGTAGTTGAGGCCAAGTCATTAAATATATTCAATAATGAGTTAGATATATTTCTTAAAGCTAAAGGTAGCAAGGGATATGGGGAGAAGGCAGGGACAGGGTACTGAGTTTGGATGATCAGCCATGATCTCATCGAATGGCGGAGCAGGCTCGAGGGGCCGAATGGCCTACTCCTGCTCCTATCTTCTATTATTCTATGTTTCTTCACATGGATCGCGGACTCTATGAAGAGAGTGAAAGAGCCGGGCAGACACTGGACATGTGGCAGGTTGTGGGGCCCCGGAGTGCACCCAAATCCCAGCACAGGATCAGGGAGTATCTCCGGAGGTCCGGTCCCTGGAGCTACCGATTGTGACCTGCTCCCCCCCCCACAGCAGCACCGGCCGCTTGCATTGCTCGTGTTCCGTTCCGACCAGGGGGGCCGACTCACCCAGCTGTACACCTCCTCGTCCTCCTTGGTCTTCCGCATCCGCTTCACGTAGCGCGAGAAGATGGCGATTAGCGCCACCAGCACGGACTCGCACTCCGTTCTGTAGGCGTGCTTGGCGAAGAGGTGAGTCATGATGGTGGACCGCTCCACGATTAAGCGAGCCACGTCCTGAGGAAACAGAACGGCGGGTTAAAAAATACTGCAAAATGGTGGGAAAGCTGAAACAAGGAAAGAATGTTGGAAGCGCAGCATCTGAAAGAAGAAAATCGGATAATGTTCTTGGTACAAACCCGGTCAGATCCCTGAGGAAGACCTACTCATAGAAACATAGAAACATAGAAAATAGGTACAGGAGTAGACCATTCGGTCCTTCGAGCCTGCACCGCCATTCAATGCGTTCATGGCTGAACATGCTACCTCAGTACCCCATTCCTGCTTTCTCGCCATACCCCTTGATCCCCTTAGTTGTGAGTGTTATATCTAACTCCCTTTTGAATATATTTAGCGAACTGGCCTCAACAACCTTCTGTGGAAGAGAATTCCATAGATTCACCACTCTCTGGGTGAAGAAGTTCCTCCTCAGCTCAGTCCTAAATGGCTTCCCCTTAATCCTTAGACTGTGACCCCTGGTTCTAGTTTTCCCTACCATTGGGAACATTCTGCCCGCATCTAATTTGTCTAAACCAGTCAGGATTTTAAATGTCTCTATAAGATCCCCCCTCATTCTTCTGAACTCCAGAGGATACAAGTTCAGTTGACCCAATCTTTCTTGATATGTCAGTCCGGCCATCCCAGGAATCAATCTAGTGAACCTTCGCTGCACTCCCTCAATAGCAAGAATGTCCTTCCTTAAGTTAGGAGACCAAAACTGCGCACAATACTCCAGGTGTGGCCTCACCAAGGCCCTGTACAACTGTAGCATCACCTCCCTACTCCTGTACTCAAATCCCCTTGCTATGAAGGCCATCATTCCGTTTGCTTTCTTGACTGCCTGCTGCACTTGCATTCCCACCTTCAGTGACTGATGTACCATGACGCCCAGGTCTCGTTGCACGTCCCCTTTCCCTAATCTGCCACCATTCAGGTAATAGTCCGCCTCTCTATTTTTACCACCAAAGTGGATAACCTCACATTTATCCACATTGTACTTCATCTGCCATACATTTGCCCATTCACCCAACCTGTCCAAGTCACTCTGTAGCCTCCTAGCATCCTCCTCATTGTTCACACTGCCTCCCAATTTAGTGTCATCCGCAAATTTGGAGATATTACATTTAATCCCTTCGTCCAAATCATTAATATATAATGTAAACAGCTGGGGTCCCAGCACCGAACCCTGCGGTACCCCGCTGGTCACTGCCTGCCATTCTGAAAAGTACCCATTTACTCCTACTCTTTGTTTCCTGTGTGCCAACCAGTTCTCAATCCACGTCAACACATTACCCCCAATCCCATGTGCTTTAACTTTGCTCACCAATCTCTTGTTTGTTTTTACTAACCTCTTTCTTTTTACATATTTATAGAAGCTTTTGCACTCCCAGCAGACTGTTGAACGGTCTCCACCCAAAACCAGGTAGCCTGGTTTTTTTTCTCTTTTATCGACACGTGACGGACCTGCTGTGCATTTCCAGCACTTTCTGTTTTTATTAATGAGTTGCAAACTACAAAGTCCCATTCACCCATCACCCCTGTGCTCGCCGACCTACACTGGCTCCCGGTCCAGCAATGCCTCAGATATAAAATTCTCAGACTTGTGTTCGAATCCCTCCGTGACCTGGCCCCACCCGATCTCTGTGACCTCCTCCAGCCCTACAACCCTCAGATCTCTGCGCTCCTCCAATTCTGGCCTCTCGCGCATCCCTGATTTTCTTTGCTCCACCATTGGCGGCCGTGCCTTCAGCAGTCTAGGCCCCCGAGCTCTGGAATTCTTTCCTCAACCTCTCCGCCTCCCTTTCCTCCTTTAAGACGCTCCTTAAAACCTACCTCTGTCACCTGTCCGAATATCTCCTTATGTAGCTCGGTGTTAAACTTTATCTGTTAACGCTCCTGTGAAACACCGTGGGACGTTTTACTACATTTAAAAGGCGCTATATAAATACAAGTTGTTGTATTACAGCACTGTAGGCTTCATTGCCACGGCACCGCCACAAAATTATTAATCCTTTAACGACTTCAAGGGTCAACAAATCTTTTTTGTTTCAATGTTGAGATGGGATTACCCACCTTTCACACACTGTAACTACACTTTTACTGTTTCAATTTATTGGGAAACCTAGGTGAAGGACCAAGATCCAAATGGACTAACATGGAAATGAACAGTAGAGAACGCAGAAAAGTTGAACAGGCTGGGGCTCTTTTCTCGAGAAAAGAGAAGGCCAAGGGGTGATCTGACAGAGGTCTTTAAGATTATGAAGAGGTTCGACAGGGCAGACGTAGAGAAAATGTCTCCACTTGTGGGCGAGACCAGAACGAGAGGCCATCAATATAAGATAATCACCAATAAATCCAATCGGGAATTCAGGAGAAACTTCTTTACCCAGAGTGGTGAGAATGTGGAACTCGCTGCCACAGGGAGTGGTCGAGGCGAATAGCACAGATGCATTTAAGGGGAAGCTGGATAAACACAGGAGGGAGAAAGGGGTGAGATGAAGAGGGGTGAGATGAAGAGGGGTGAGATGAAGAGGGGTGAGATGAAGAGGGGTGAGATGAAGAGGGGTGAGATGAAGAGGGGTGAGATGAAGAGGGGTGAGATGAAGAGGGGTGAGATGAAGAGGGGTGAGATGAAGAGGGGTGAGATGAAGAGGGGTGAGATGAAGAGGGGTGAGATGAAGAGGGGTGAGATGAAGAGGGGTGAGATGAAGAGGGGTGAGATGAAGAGGGGTGAGATGAAGAGGAGTGAGATGAAGAGGAGTGAGATGAAGAGGGGTGGGAGGAGGCTTGTGCCGTGTATAAACACTGGCGTACACCAGTTTGCCGAATGGCCTGTTTCGGTGCTGTAAGTACTTTTGTAAATCAATCTTCTTTACATTAAGGCTGTGTTGTCGGTGCTGGAGTACACGTGGCTGTTGCCGACACCTCATTATCAACATTAAAGTGGCAATGACACATCTTAGCAACATCTCATTAAAATTTAAAGAAAAACTTGCACAAGCTGGGCGAGTGAGACAGCTACTCGTTCAGACGTTCATCTGTACTTCTCTTGTCACTCCCCACACGCCCCCCCGTGTTGTTCTTACCAGAGCAAGGTCGTTGTGCTGAACCTGCTCCTCTACCGGTGCGTGTTGTGATAAATAAATTACATAGGCGCTGATGGTCTGGGGATCAGTCTCCACGTGAATGGCCTGAAAAATCAAAATTAGCAATAAAAATTAAAAATGAACAAATTCATATTTCAAATCGTCTTCACCTGCACACTCCAAATATGCTGCACCTGTAAAAGTGTCTTATCCCTTATATGCTATTACTCTCTCATTCTCTCTCGCTCTCATTTTCGGCTACGAATGCTTATATATTGCACCTTTTCCCTATATGGCTAAATCCTAAATAGAGTTAAAACGCACCACGCACAGTAATGAAACAGCTCAGTGCACAAACACGGGCTTCCCTTCGGAGAAAACAAAAGAATCTGGCGCCACCATGTGGTGAAGAGAGGCCAGCTCTCAGCTGACTTAATAAACACAAAGGGAAACTGCTGGCGGCCCAGGTCTGAGTGACCATTCATTTCAGTCGTGGGTTCAAGCCCAACTCCAGAACCTTGAGCACGTAATCCAGGCCGACACTCACAGTGCAGTGCTGAGGGAGCGCTGCACTGTCGGGGGTGCTGTCTTTCAGATGAGACGTTAAACCGAGGAGACGTTAAACCGAGGCCCCGTCTGCCCTCTCAGGTGGACGTAAAAGATCCCACGGCACTATTTTGAACAGGAGCAGGGGAGTTCTCCCCGGTGTCCTGGCCAATATTTATCCTTCAATCAGCATCACTAAAAAAAAAAAACTGATTATCCGGTCATTATCACATTGCGGTTTGTGGGAGCTTGCTGTGCGCAAATTGGCTGCTGCGTTTCCTACATTACAGGAGTGATTACACTCCAAAGGTACGTCATTGGCTGTAAAGCACTTTGGGACATCCTGAGGTGGTGAAAGGCGCTATAGGAATGCAAGCCTTTCATTCTGAACATTCCTGTGCTTTTAATTCATTGTATGAAGTGCTTGGAGACATTAAATGCCCCAGATAAAGACAGACTTGCATTTCTATAGCGCCTTTCACGACCACCGGACGTCCCAAAGTGCTTTACAACCAATGAAGTACTTTTGTCGTAATGTAGGAAATGCAGCAGCCACTATGCACAGCAAGCTCCCACAAACAGCAATGTGATAATGACCAGATAATCTGTTTTAGTGATGTTGGTTGAGGGATAAATATTGGCCCCAGGACACCGGGGAGAACTGCCCTGCTCTTCTTCGAAATAAGTGCAAGTATCATTATTTTATTAGATTATGGAACTCCTTACCTCCCTTAGTCTTCCTCTCCTACAGTCTGCAGGCTTTCAAAACCCGAGCTTGGTGTCACCTAACCCCTACTTACTCATTTGTCCCATCTCTTTTCAAACTTGGTGTTCATCTGGGTCCCCGTTCATTCACCTAGGTTTCTTATTAATAATAATAATAATAATAATAATAATAATGAGATACTAGCGCCTTCTGGTTTTCAGGTGGGTTCCAATGCTTACCTGCTGCAGTGCCAGGGAGGTCATGTTACAGACACTGCTGAAGAGGGGCAGCTTGGGAAGATCCCGCAGCAGCCACTGATATCCGGGGAGCGGCTCTCCGTCGCTCGAGTCCTCTTCCATCATCTGGTCTCGCTCCTCCACATCTCGCAGGCTGCTCTCAGAATCAGTCAGCACCAGAGACAAGCCCTGGAGCAAAGCAGAAAGATTAGGCCGCAAACCCACGTCCACGTTTCCCCCCCCCCACCCCACTCGATCCCCAACAGACGAGAAGTCCTCCAAAAGTGACGTCAAAATTAAAAACATTAACATAAGCGAGCAGGAGCTCTGCAAAAACCAAAGCAGAGGGGTCCCCCCAATGTTCCGTCACTCCTTTTCAAGCACCGACGTCAATAAGTTGATAGGGTGAGATTAATTAAATAGAGTGGGAGGAGGCTCATGTGGAGCATAAACATCGGCATGCTCCCATCATCTTAGAATAAGGGGCTGCCGTTTCAAAACTGAGATGAGGAGAAACTTCTTCACTCAGAGGGTAGTAAATCTGTGGAATTTGCTACCTCAGAGAGCTGTGGAAGCTGCGACATTAAATAAATTTAAAACGGAGATAGACAGTTTCCTAGCTGATAAGGGAATTAAGGGTTATGGGGAGCGGGCAGGGAAGTGGGCGTGAGTCTAGGTTCGGATCAGCCATGATCCTATTGAATGGCGGAGCAGGCCCGAGGGGCCGTATGGCCGACTCCTGCTCCTACTTCTTATGTTCTTATCACAGTCAAATAACCTACCAACGCTCGCTGTCTAGGCTCACACGTAAGGAATGGTCACTTGACCGGGGTACCGGGTGGGGGGGCGAGTGGGGTTGGCAGGCGCCCGGGTCATCACCTCCAGGAGAGGAGGGTAGAATGTTGCAGCGGGCAATCGAAAAGTGACTCTCGCCGCCACCCACCTCCCATTGTGCCCTTCCTTCAGAGCATGGCCGGTACCTGCTCCAGCTTCACAAAGGGAAGAGACGCAGTTTGTTTAACAGACGCACGCTCTCCTCTCCTCCGACTTACCTTCATGGCCAGGACGCGGGAGGCCACCTGTGGGGAGCTCAGGCGCCGCAAGAAGTAATCCAGCACTTCGCAGGTGGTCTGCTCGTCGGCTTTGGTGCCCAGGAGGAGGTCCTGCAGGCGGCCCAGGAGCTGCCGCTGTTTCTGCTGCCTCTGCATTACGGGAGAAAAGCATTAGGTTCAAACAAGGACGCAATCTGCCCCATTACAGAGACGTGAGCGCATAATCTAGGCCGACACTCCCAGTGCCAGCGCTAAGGGAGAGCTGCACTGACGGAGCTGTCGCCGGTCGGATGCGACACTAACCCGAAGTCCCCTCTGCATTAAGGGAGCAAAGCAAAAAGCATTCGGTTCAAACAAGGACACGATCCGCAGTTTTCCCGCTCCGCACCGACTCGGACAACAAAAAACCAGAGCTGTACCGCTTTCTTCATAATCACTGCAGGAATTGGGCCCTTCACAACCTTCCCTCAGCCTCCCAAGTCAGAAGGTCGTGGGTTCAATTCCAACTCCAGACACTTGAGCGCAAAATCCAGGCTGACACTCCAGTGCAGTGCTGAGGGAGTGCTGCACAGTCGGAGGTGCCGTCTTTCAGATGAGGTTAAACCGAGGCTCCGTCTGCTCTCACAAGTGGACGTAAAAGATCCCGCGGCACTATTTCGAAGAAGAGCAGGGGCGTTCTCCCCGGTGTCCTGGCCAATATTTATCCCTCTACCAACATCAGTAAAACAGATTATCTGATCATTGCTATTCTGGGACCTTGCTGTGCGCAAAATGGCTGCCGCGTTTCCTCCATTACAACAGTGACTGCACTTCAAATAGTACTTCATTGGTTGTAAAGCGCTTTGGGACGCCCCGAGGCCGTGAAAGGCGCTAAAGGAATGCAAGTCTTTCCTTTTTTCAGCCAGTTGCAGCCGTCAAACATGCTAGTGCCACTGACCCAGTCGCACGCCTGCAGCCTCACCTGTCGTTTTTTGGCCCGCTGCTCTTTGCTCTCCCCCTCGTCTTCCTCTTCCGTGGAGGCCACCTCGTCGGCTGCGTCGTGGAGCAGGAATTCACACAGGCACTGGACGGGCAGCACATCCAAGGACCCTTCGCTCGACTGCACCAGATCCGCTAACCAGGGCATGGACTGGGACGAGGCCTAGAGAGGAGGGCAAGCAGGAATGAAAAAAACTTAGCAAATTCCCAACAGATTTGTTTTTAAATTTCAAATGATCATTTTAAAAATAATGTGTCAATAATTAATCTAATAATTAATTGATAAGGCAAGAGGGTCAGTAATCAGAGGACACAGATTTAAGACAATTGGCAAAAAAGCCAGGGGGGAGTGGGGGAGGAGGAGTATTTTCATTTTTAAACGCAGCGAGTTGTTGCGATCTGGAGTGCGCTGCTTGAAAGGCCGGTGGAAGCAGATTCAATAGTAACTAGCAAAAAGGAAACTGGATACATAGTTAAAGGGGAAAAATTGACAGGGCTGTGGGGAAAGAGCAGGGAACAGGACTATTTGGAGAGCTCTTTCAAAGAGCCAGCACAGGCTCGATTGGCCGAATGGCCTCCTTCTGTGCTGTATGATTCCACGATTCTGTTCTATGATTCAGTAAAACACGAAACCCTTACACAAGCAACAATAACGACGGAGATGCATTTAGGTGTAGTATGGCTGGGACACAAGGTCCTGTAACCCCTCAGCACCACTTACTTTGGCATGGGTTTAATCAAAACAGCTTTAGGCCACCACAAAGCTTGTGTTCAAGACCTTTAAAGCTTCTTCCAAAGAGACATTTCCTCAAAGCACCAGTATAACATTAGACAAGGTTCCTACAAAGCTATCAGGGTCCGAGACTCTAGTGTCTTAATTTCCCGAAGTTCCCAGGTGGTACAGAATATGGATATGAATATGAACAGACGTAAAATGGAAGGGCCTCAATGAAAATGTTAGCAGAGCCAAATATTTCCTGTGCCGTGTACTCTCTGACACGCTGCGCCATGGAGCACTAGAACAAATTCACCACCTACAGCTCCACATATTGCACCTGCCCATATTTAGCACATGATCAAAGTAAGATGCTGAAATCAGGCACTCGTTAAAGGCTCTGGGGGAGGAATTCGGTATCGCTCCCTTTGGGGCGCTAACTTTTAACAGTTGAAAAAATTAGCCCCAGGCGCTAATGCTTTTCAACTTTTAAAAAATTCGGGGTCTGTGCTCCAGGAAGGAAGTAGAGCGCTAAATCAAGCGCTCCACTTACTTCCTGGAGTGCAACAGGCAGCAGGCGGGGCGGGAGGTGAGCAGCGCTGCACAATGGGCCGGGCAGCGCTGCCGCGTTGGAAGGCTCCTTCCCTCCCTTAAAGGGAAGGGCCATCGCTGCAGGCTCTGCAAGAGGAAAACTTACTTGGTCCCCGACGCAGCCACGATCTGGCCCGATCATCCCGATGCACTGCAGCAGAGTGCCGGGCTGATCGATGGCTGGCGAAGATAAATGAAAAGAAAAATAGAGCATTTCACTATTTTTTTTCCCACTTACCTCGGCCACCTGGCCTTTAAGTATCGCCCCCGAAGTGCCCGGCCTCCCGATCAACGCCTCCTGCAGCTGTCGGTGTTTTCGCCCGGCGATGCTGCAGGGGGCGGAACCGAAGTTCGGGTCCGGGGAGCTACCGGGGCGATGCGCACGGCGATGACGTTACGATCTCCGGGCGAAGGAGATCGAGGCGCAACGCCATACCGCCGCCGCAAACCTCCCGCTAAATATAGCGGGAGTCGATCTTCTCGCCGCGCCCGGTCGGTAAGTGCTTAGCGCGCCTGTTATCGCCCCCCCCCCACCCCCGAGGTGACAACAAGAGGCGCTAAGGAGGCCAATTTCTAACCCTCTGGGCTGGATTTTGTCTTGGGGTCAGGTTGGGGTCGTGTAATCCGCATTTCGTGTTTCCCCCCCGACTCCAGATTAATGTGGATGAATGATGCAATTTTCAC
This sequence comes from Squalus acanthias, assembly GCA_030390025.1. Taxonomy (NCBI): domain Eukaryota; kingdom Metazoa; phylum Chordata; class Chondrichthyes; order Squaliformes; family Squalidae; genus Squalus; species Squalus acanthias. Next base: position 64,894,186 of record CM059442.1, read on the forward strand.
TTAATTGGGCAATTGAGTTCCAGCATGTGGGAACCCATGAACTAATTAGTGGTTTCAGTCTGAAAGTCGCCTCTGATGATGTCATCATTGCTGACTGCCTAGTCACAGAGACTGTTGGTGAGAGAGGACCTGCCTGGCTTGCTTTTGATAAGAGAGAGAGAGCGAGAGAGAGAGAGAGAGCGAGAGAGCGCGAATTTTTTTTGCATCCAAGTCCTCTCACAGCAAAGGCCAGGCAGTCTCTGAAGACATTCAATGCAGCAGCAGCGGCGACTTTCAGACCTAATACTACTACTACCTTCATCACATCTCCGTTGTAATAGTGGACCTGCAGCTGATAGTCAGCTATCCACTTGTGCTCCCGCCAGGTTTCACTGGAGTGTTTCACACCAGGCGTACTTCACATCAGAAAAGGGTTAAACTAGCTAAAACGTTTCAAAATAGCATTACAGAGCCAATTTAGAGCTTGTTAAGGGCTTTAATGGCCTCTCCCACCTCTTGGAGGCGGGACGGAGTCGGGAACCCCGCGACTGATTTTGTCAAAATTGCGTGGAGGCGGGATGGGGTCGGAAACCCCGACCCCACAAATTTAACCCCCCACACGCCTCCAAACCCGACTCCATGGGTCATTCAAAATCCAGCCCTTTGTCTTTATATAAGTGAGGATTCTGAGGAAGTTATCAGAACAAGAGCTTACAATCAGAGAAGAGCGTCTGCTTTGGCTCAGATTCTTATCTATAATTCAGAAGGTCGTGGGTTCAAGTCCCACTCCGGAGAGTTGAGCACAGAATCTAGGCTGACACTCCCAGTGCAGTGCTGAGGGAGCGCTGCACTCTCGGAGGTGCCGTCTTTCGGATGAGACGTTAAACCGAGACCCTCGGATGGATGTAAAAGATCCCATGGCACTATTTCGAAGAAGTGCAGGGGAGTTCTCCCGAGTATTCTGGCCAACATTTATCCCTCAACCAACATCATTAAAACACATAATCTCGTTGAATCTTGCCATGTTTCCCTTCATTACAACAGTGACTACACTTCAAAAGTACTTCACTGAAGCGCTTTGGGACGTCCTGAGGTGGTGAATTGCGCTAAATAAAGGCAAGTCCTTTCTCTGTATTTGCCCCATCGTGTTTGCGCTGCATCTGAATGATCGACTCAAAGTGCACTTTTCTGGGGCTTTCCCGAGTCACTCATTCCAAAAGCTCATTCCTACAATTACAACAGTGACCACGCTTCTAAAGTACTTTATTGGCTGTAAAGCGCTTTGGGACGTCCCGAGGTGGTGAAAGGCGCTGTATGAATGCAGGTTCTTTCTATCTGTAGATAGCTTCCACCCCCAGCCAAAGCTGCGCACACTCACCTGTCTCTGAATGATGTTCAGCAGGAAGTCGGGATGGCGACTGCGACACAGCAGGTGACCAAGGCGAAGCGACTGATTCAAGCTCTTCAGCTGCTCGAGAACCTGCGGAGGTGGCCGGCGAGGGACTCCCCTGAGAGAGAGGGAGACAAGCAGTCAGTAAACTGCAAACCGACAAATTCACATTCACAAAGACTCAACGTGTCCCCTCTTAAAGCCCACCAGTCCAAAGGGCTTTCCTAAATATCACTTCGGAGACACCTACATAGGTTTTTAACATAGTTACATACTCATGTGACTCGGCCAACGTTGTCTACCTCATACGTTGCAGGAAAGGATGCCCCGGAGCATGGTACATCAGCGAGACCATGCAGACACTGAGACAACGTATGAACGGACACCGCGCAACAATCGCCAGGCAGGATTGTTACCTCCCAGTCGGGGAACACTTCAGCAGTCAAGGACATTCAGCCTCGGATCTGCGGGTTAGCGTTCTCCAAGGCGGCCTTCGAGACACACGACAACGCAAAATCATCGAGCAGAAACTGATAGCCAAGTTCCGCACCCATGAGGACGGCCTCAACCGGGATCTTGGTTTCATGTCACGCTACATGACGTAGAGTCATCCAGACTCGAGTCGTCGTTGGCTTGTTCAGATGTGATTTCCAGTTTTAAAAAAAAGTAAAAAGCTTAACCATACAGACTGCAGCATTTGACACGTTGGACCCCCTGTGACCCCACCTCATTGTCTTAGCTGTATTTTGCTGTGTCTTTGATGTAATGCCTTCCTGATTATCTCTCTGCCGAGGTGTGACGGAGGGCAGTCAGTACTGTAGTCGTCTGACATTGTACGCTACACATTGTTCTCTGTCTATATATGCCTTGCTGATTTGTAGTCCTTCACTTTACCTGACGGAAGGAGCAGCGCTCCGAAAGCTCGTGATTTCAAATAAAACTGTTGGACTATAACCTGGTGTTGTACGACTTCTCATTTTTGTCCACCCCAGTCCAACACCGGCATTTCCGCATCAAGGTTTTTAAGAGCAGCCCAGGACTGGGCCCTCAGATTTACATCGAATGTACAGCACAGAAACAGGCCATTCGGCCCAACTGGTCTGTGCCGGTGTTTCTGCTCACACGAGCCTCCTCCCACCCCTCCTCATCTCACCCTATCACCCTATCCCTCTAGTCCTTTCTCCCTCATGTACTTATCTGTTGAGTTCCACATTCTCACCACTCTCTGGGTGAAGAAGTTACTCCTGAATTCCTCATTGGATTTATTAGTGACTACCTTGTATTAATATTTCTATTTCAGAGTTCCAGCATCTGCAGTATTTTGCCTTTTTGACCTGAAACGTTAACTCTGTTTCTCTCTCCACTGATGCTGCCTGACCTGCTGAGTATTTCCAGCAATTTCTGTTTGTATTTCAGATTTCCAGCATCCGCAGTATTTTGCCTTTTACGTTTATGGCCCCCAGTTATGGACTCCCTCATAAGTAGAAACAGCTCATCTGCGTCTGCCCTATCGAGCCCCTTCATAATTGTAAAGACCCCCATCAGGTCACCCCTCAGTCTGAGAAAAGAGCCCCAGCCTGTTCAGTCCATCCTGCTGGTTGTACCCTCTCAGTTCTGGTATCATCCTTGTAAATCTTTTTTTCTGTAGGAAGGCACTTGCCTTCCCATTATGCACCACTGCCTGACAGCAATGGCCGAGACTGGGAGCTCGGTGTGTGGGAGAAATCCAAGTGCTGAAGTTAGTTTCAACAAATGCATTGGCAAAATTGTCCTCAGCAGACCTGTATGACCGGGGTGGGGGGGAAGAGCAATCAGGGTTCCCCTATCCTGATTCATATCCAGTGCCTTCTCCTGGAATCTGGCCGTCAGGTGAGAACAGAATTAGGCCCGGCTGCGATGCCCCCCAAAGTCAAATAGCTGGCTAGCGCTCACTACGCTCCAACTAGGTAATGAGGGGCAGTCAATGTCGGCACGCCCTGCCTGCCCAGCACTCACTGTGGGTCGAGACTGGTCAGCTGCGACAGCAGCAGGCTGTTGCTCTCGGTGATGGTCTGTTTCGTCGAGGCGGCAGCCAGGTGGCTCTCGAAGGCCAAGATCTCCTGCTTCTCTCGCTGCGACATCTGCAGCTCGCGATTGATCATGTCGTTCCGGGTCTCCTCCTCGGTCACGGTGCATTGTGGGTAAGAGAAGTTACTGAAAACAGAAAAACCGAGAATATTTACGCCGCCTTGACTGTGATCACGTCACTGCGCCAACTCACGTCCCCCCGGCCCGGTGATGTTCTGGCACGTTTCAGAGGTCGAGGAGGTGAGCACTGGAGCTCTGGCAGGTTGTCAGGGAGAGCGGGGTAGGGCACATCAGCAGAAGGGTGGAGTACAGCAGCTGCCCTCGGATCGCAAATTAGAGAGTTACGTGGAATGCACAGCACAACAGGCCATTCGGCCCATCTGCTCCATGCCGGTGTTTATGCTCCACACCAGCCTCCTCCCACCCCTAGAGAGAAATACACAGCAGGGCAGTCAGCACCTGTAAAGGGATTTGATGCAGGTTATGACGCTTCAAGGTGTGCATCCTTCCTCACAACTGCAGGGGTTCTGATGAAGGATACGCACCCGAAACATTATAACTCGCCTGTTCTCTCTACAGTTGCTGACTGACCTGCATTTTCTGTTTGATTTTCCAGTTTTTCCTTTATAATTCGTTCTCTAAGTTCCCTATCTCCTAAGGGCAGCTTTTTGTCTTGCGATTTCTACCCGCACTTGAGCGGTTGGTTCTTGATCTCTGCAGCATGGTTGAGGGAGTGGACGGTACAGAGAGAGGGGACCAGACACTTCCTGCAGCAGGGAGTAATACCGGGCAACTCTCATTTTTCCTCTTACCTAAAGTCATCTGCAATTCTGGTGGGCACAGGGGGAACAGAAGAGAGAAGAACAAGCCAATAGTGGGACCGAACATATATTGATACGCCCGCTACTTTATCATTTTTTATACTACCAAGTGAGGGAGTAGGAATCTGACTTGTTCTAATGCCTCTGCCAACGTCACTGAGGCTGCGAATATACTGTACTAACGGACTGAGACTGACAGCTGCAGTTTACATACTCTGGGCACCAGGATACAGCTCTGTGCCCGTGTACTAACGCACACATACCTACTCGCGCACACCTACGCACGCGCATACCCGCACACAGGCGCGCACATACCCATACACCCACACGCACACACACACGCACATAGCTCTGTTCTCAGATGGTAGATTTTGCCGGTTTTGACAGCACAGGCAAAGGGTGTCTACATGACGAAAAGCAGCTTTACAGTGTTCAAAAGGCACTCCGGAGGTACAACAGAATCTTGAAACACTTGTTAAAATATGGCTTGCCACTGCACTGGCGCTAACCTGCATGTGGAGTCGAGCATAAGGGGCGGGAGACTGCCTCCCGAGGAGGGCTCACACCGCTGTCTCCTGGAGTCAGATTGACTGGTGTAAACGCGGTCACTTTTGGAAGTCACTTTTAATGGAATGAAAGCAACAGTTCGCAACCCGGGGGGGGGGGGGGGGGAGGGAAATTTCAGCTGTGCTCTACGTGTGTCAAAAATCATAAAACCCGTTCCTTATAAACTGGTTTACAGTTTACTGACACACAACGCACAGAGGAAATCCTCCTCCTGTTAATAGGAGATGTGAGGGCACAGACCGGCACGCCCTCTGATTTCCCCCTCCTTCACCCTAAGGAAGCAGCTCACTTTGGATTCCCTCACACAATGGGCTGGCCAAAGTCCGGAGCCACATTAGGGAAAGGAGCGCACGGACAAACTCCCTCCCTATGAATTTTTGATTGCGTGTTTATATAAAGTCACTCACTTCGTCATCACCATTTCCATCAGCATCTTCAGAGTGGGGTACCCTTCCCACGCAGCCAAACCTGCAGATATCAGAAACATTTCAATCGCCATTCTCTAAACCATCAAATAAGACAATGCAGACATAAATACTGGAACTTTTTAAAGATTTCAGAACTCCTTGTAAGTGATCATCAACAACTTGTATTTATACAGCACCTTTAACTTAATAAAACGTCCCAAGGCGCTTCACAGGAGCGATTAGCAGACAACATTTGACACTGAGTCACATAAGGACAGGTGACCAAAAGCTTAGTCAACGAGGCAGGTTTTAAGGAGAGGTAGAGAGGTTTAGAGAAGGAATTCCAGAGCTTAGGGCCCAGACAGCTGAAGGCACGGCCTCCTAGTTTAGCTCTCTCTCCCCCCGCCACACACCCCCATCTTGCCCATCTACAAACAATTGACTCCCATGCCTCGGACAGTGTTTTTAACGAGTTGAAAGCATACATGACTGAAGTGGTTGACTCGGCCTCCTTTGTGGAGTGGGAGAGTCCGGTCAACCTGCCTCGTGCTGAAGCTGTGCCTCTGTGACCGGTGTACAGGTCTGCCTGACGGAGGCAGGTCTGTGGAGCGGTCAGGGTTAACGGGCAGAGATGAGGACAGTCAACTTTTCTTCACTTCACTCCTCGAAATAGGCTAAAACCGCATGTCCCATCCTTCTCTACGCAACTGAGATGATTTCACGGAGCGACACATCAATCCTCCCTTCACCAGCCTTGCTATACCTGCACGAATATTGAAACTGTGCAACTCTTGCAGCCAGCCTGCAATTATTTTCCCTTTCTCTCCCTCCTATACTGAAGACCATCGCTCTCACTTGCGTACAGTTGCACAGCCTGACAACAACTCACCAAAGAGGCCGTTCCTTTGTGTATGGGGCCCAGTGAGTGGCGGCAGCCTATTTGACTGTGGAGGCTGTCAGAGCCAAGCCAGATTCTGCCCTCGCTTGCACTTTCCAGCAGGGGTCACTAGCGTTCAGGAGTGGCGACCTCGACTGCTCCTCCCGAGCTCTGAAGCCAATCGTAGCACCTCTGACAGCAGCACGGCTGGAGGTCCCCACAGACCGGGAATCGAGCCAGGAGCCTTTTGGTCTGTGCCGCTTAGCGCGACACCACATGGTGCGTTTACTCGCATCAAGCACTTTATCACAAAGACGGTTCCAACTTGCAAAGCTGAATTCGCAGGACGAATTCGCAGAATGGGCAACACGGTGGCATAGTGGTTAGCACTGTTGCCTCACAGCGCCAGGGACCCGGGTTTGAATCCGGCCTCGGGTGACTGTCTGTGTGGAGTTTGCACATTCTCCCCGTGTCTGCGTGGGTTTCCTCCGGGTGCTCCGGTTTCCTCCCACAGTCCAAAGATGTGCGGGTTAGGTTAATTTGGCTATGATAAATTGACCCTTAGTGTTAGGGGGATTAAATACATGGGGTTACAGGGATAGGGTGGGATGTGTCGGTGCAGGCTCGATGGGCCGAAATGGCCTCTATCTGCACTGTGGGGATTCTGTGATTCTGTGACGTTAATTAATCTAGCTGACAAACATTAACGTAAAGGCCTTTGCACTTTCAGTTACATCTACAGGTGCAGCACGGAACAGACAGTGAGAGCTAGTAAAAGGAGCCGTCCACTTTTTGGGAAGCGGCAACTGCAGCTCGCCAGGAAACTCACCAATATTTTGCGGGTTGAAGGCATTTACAACCAACAGCAGCAGCCAAGCCTTCCAGTACAAGGAGGAAATAGCCAGAGCGGGGGGCTGGTACCTGGAGGATAAGAAACAAAAAGCCCTTTCACATCAAACAGCACGCGAGGGTCTTACACACAGTCATAAGCAAAATGGGTACAGTAACGCGGCGAGACAGATTTGTACTTCACTGCATGTTACAAGGGGCACAACTCTCACAGATAACAAGACAGTAACAATTCTAGGAGAGGGTGTTCGAAGGCTCAGACGACACACTAAGGCATTTGGGTAAGCTGTGAAGATCATCTGAATCTTGATATTACTGCCTTGATGCACTGCATTCTATAGATTGTATATTATGTATCATAGATATAAATGTCACACATATATATGTGTGTGTATGTGTGTATTATACATAGTATTTATATATTTTATGTATATAGTATACATTGTTCATATATATTATGTACCAGACATTATGCATCGTACATGTATCCGTCAGGCAGACCTGTACCCGTCACTGAGGCACAGCTTCAGCACGAGGCAGGTTCACCAGACTCTCCCACTCCACAAAGGAGGCCGAGTCAACCTCTTCAGTCATGTATGTTTTCAACTTGTTAACAATACTGACCGTCGTCCAGCTGGGTGGGACTGCACTCGCCTGGTTCCATTCTTATCTATCTAATCGTAGCCAGAGAATCAGCTGCAATGGTTTCTCTTCCCGCTCCCGCATCGTTGTCCTTGGCCCCCTCCTATTTCTCATCTACATGTTGCCTCTTGGCGACATTATCTGAAAACACGTCAGTTTCCACATGTACGCTGACGACACCCAGCTCTACCTCACCGCCACTTCTCTCAACCCCTCCACAGTCTCTAAATTGTCAGACTGCTTGTCCGACATCCAGTTCTGGATGAGCAGAAATTTTCTCCAATTAAATATTGGGAAGACTGAAGCCATTGTCTTTGGTCCCCGCCACAAACTCCATCCCCCAGCCACTGACTCCATCCCTCTCCCTAGCATCTGTCTGAGGCTGAACCAGCTCATCCATTGCTGAAACCCTCATCCATGCCTTTGTTACCTCTAGACTTGACTATTCCAACGCACTCCGGGATGGCCGCCCACGTTCTGCCCTACGTAAACTTGAGGTCATCCAAAACTCGGCTGCCCGTGTCCTAACTCGCACCAAGTCCCGTTCGCCCATCACCCCTGTGCTCGCTGACCTACACTGGCTCCCGGTTAAGCAACGTGTCGATTTCAAAATTCTCATCCTTGTCTTCAAACCCCTCCATGGCCTCGCCCCTCCCTATCACTGTAATCTCCTCCAGCACCCACCCCTCCCCCCCCCCTCCCCGAGATATCTGCGCTCCTCTGATTCTGCCCTCTTGAGCATCCCTGATTATAATCGCTCAAACATTGACGGCTGTGCCTTCTGTTGACTAGGCCCTAAGCTCTGGAATTCCTTCCCTAAACTTCTCTGCCTCTCTTTCCTTAAAACCTACCTCTTTGACCAAGCTTTTGGTCATCTGTCCTAATTTCTCCTTATGTGGCTCGGTGATCGTGGGCATAAACCATGGCCAACCACCGTGAATGCAGGATGCGACTGCACCAACATACTGCAACACTGGGGCTGTCTGATCACTAATCTGCTCACGGCAAACAAATTTGGAAACACCTGTGCTTCCCTTTCCACCGCCCCCACCTCAAATTTCTCCTGACTGGCACCGACTTATACAGGGGGCAGTTCCTTGGGCAACGAGCCCCTTGCACAAGTGGCCATTCTACATGCGTGAACCCAGTCGGTGTGCATTTGTAGGCGATTGAACAGTGTAGTTTTCAGTTCCAATCATTGGATTAGCGATCATGAGCAGGCTGATTCTTCCCCTCCCTAGCACAGGACCACAGAGGACAACTGTACAAAAGAACCAGAGGGGGAGAATTTTTTTTTTTTTAAATACACAAGTGAGTTGCGATGACCTGGAATGCACTGCCTGAAAGGGTGGTGGAAGCTGATTCAATACTAACTTTCAGAAGGGAATTAGATATGTACTTAGAAAACGAAAATTCTGCAATGCTATGGGGAAAGAGCAGGGGGGGGGAGTGGAATTAATTGGAGAGCTCTTTCAAAGAGCCAGCACAGTCAGGATGGGCTGAATGGCCTCCTTCTGTGCTGTATGATTCTATGATCTATGATTCGATGAACCCTAGACTCTGCCACAGCACAGATTGGTTACATCAGCAATGTCTATTTTTTTGAGGGGCAGATTTAAAATGGTACGGTTTTATCTCCTCATAACAGCTCTAAACATCTGTGTTTTGCAAAGCAGCTAAACCAGCTTTATTCGGGATGGGGTGACTGGACTGCGACGAACCCTGGCGGCAGCTGAATGTTCTCAGGGTGGTGGTAGGTGCACAGATTCAGAACTGCATCGATCAGCTGAATCCTCTCCACGTGAAGAACTTCCAGGTCTGAAAGAGAAATAACAAAATATTAGAGAAACGTTTGATCTTGTTTTTTTTTTAAATTACACAGTTCGTAAACAATAGGAAAACAAGCATGGGCAGTTTGGGAAACCTGCCAGAAGGGACCATTCATCAGAACTCTGATGAAGCGCCGTACCTGAAGTGTTCATCAGCGTCTTCTCTGTTTTGAACGTTGAGTGATTTGCTGCACATAGCCAGCATTTGCATTATTTTAGCATTTGCTTTATTTTATTTTTTTTTTTAAAGAAAAACATCCTTACAGAAGCACACAGTGTTGTTACGTTTGCCAAGGATCCTGGCTGTACCGAGAGACATTTATAACCAGAGAGAGAGAGGTATTAGCGCAGAGGGTTGTGACTTTACCCATAGGGTTTCTATTGCGCACAGATTGAGGTTACCACCCATGGCAGACGAATACTTCACACATCAGGTCACTGCTGCACACACACAGCATCAGGCAAACACAGTGTGCCGTCACTGCACATTACGCCACGTTAATACTGAGTTAAACCAATTGAATTCAGAGCCAGATTGGGCAAGAATAAGGCACTAAAGCAAGCACGCACACGTCAGATACTGAGAGACATTTATAACCAGCACAGAGGGTAGTGATTTTACTCACAGGGTTACTATTGTACATAGATCGCTGTGTGAAGCAATCACCTGCCATGAGCTGTAACAATCCTGCGTGCGGCGCACATGGCACGCACACACAGTGACGTCACTCCGTGTTAGTGCCGACTGAACCCAGAGCCAGACCCGGGCACGAACAAGACACTAAAGTAAACGTGCGTGCGTCGGGTACTTGCTCAGGAGTTTCAGTCTCGCACTGACACAAACTGAGCAATGCCATTTAGCTTCGAAGTTACCCTGGGCCTCTTCTACATCATTCAGCTATAACTGAAACATTAGCCCACCATTTCTCTTTACAGATACGGACAGACCTGCTATCCGTTGAGGGTTTTTATTCCCTGGATAAATAAATTTGGAGACCACTGATCAAATTTAGTGATACAAAACCACTTCTGTGAAAAAAAAATTGCAATTCAATCTCAGGACGTATCCATCCATTACTGTTCAACTCGAGATCACCAGCAGCAAAAAAATAAAATGGTAAATAAATAGTTATTTATAAATATATATTTACTTATGTCCAAGGCTTAAATTTTGAAGGCAGGTTGAATAAAGGTGGTTTTTATTCCCTGGAGTTTAGATGGTTGAGGGGTGATCTACTCGAGGTGCTGAAAATGATAAAGGGATTCAATAGCGTAGATACAGAGAAACTATTTCCTCTGGTGGGGCAAGATTCTGATAACCAAGCACAAGTAAAACGGATGAGACATTAAGAAATTTGAGCAAGTATTTTAACATGTACCTACCTACATGATGCTGTAAATCAGCACTTCCAGTATTTAGTTATTGACTGCTTCAGGTTAGTTAATGAATACGAACAGGTGAATAGCACAGATGCATTCAAGCAGCAGCTAGATATGTACATCAGGAAGAAAGGAATAGAAGAATATGTTGATAGGGTGAGATGACGAGGGGTGGGAGGAGGCTCATGTGGGGCATAAACACCGACACGGACCAGTTGGGACGAATGGCCTGTTGCTGTGCTGTAAATACTATGTAATTCCACGTAATATTCCCCATTAATAAGCTGCTCACGTGAACGTAACATGAATACTCCCAACAGCTGCAAATGGTCCACTGCTCTACTCCTGCATTGCACATGGATCCTTTCTTTTCTATGCTGTAACACACGTGGTCTTCACACACTGTTGCAGTTTCTAACTTGATCACACTTTTGGTATTTAAAAAAAATAATTAATTCTTGGGATGTAGTTGTTGCTGGCAAGGCCGGCATTTATTGCCCTTGAGAAGGTGGTGGTGGGTCTTCCTCTTGAACCGCTGCAGTCCGTGTGGTGAAGGTGCTCTCACCGTGCTGTTAGGGAGGGAGTTCCAGGATATTGACCCAGTGACGATGCAGGAACGGTGATATATGTCCAAGTCAGGATGGTGTGTGACTTGGGGGGGAAACTTGGAGGTGATGGTGTTCCCATGCGCCTGCCTCCCTTGTCCTTCTAGGTGGTGGAGATCTCGGGTTTGAGAGAAAGCAACCCTCAAAGTAACTGCAACGCATTCAAGAAGGCGGCTCACCACCACCTTCAAGAGATGGGTAATAAATGCCGGCCTCGATCGCGCACTAGGCCAGTCACCTTACCGTCAGCCTGCACCGACGCGGCACGTTTCACCAGATGGTCGGCTAGTTCCATAGCATCGGCCGGCCCCAGAGACAGGTCCCGCGACAGCCCGATGACCAGGATCCGCATCAGGGTGTCCTCCAGGAGCGGGACCTCCGAGCACAGCCGCAGAAAGAAACTGAAAGGAGATGAAAAGAATGAACAGGAATCATAGAATCATACAGCACAGAAGGAGACCATTCGGCCCATCGTGCCTGTGCCGGCTCTTTCAAAGAGCTTTCCAATTAGTCCCACTCCCCCTGCTCGTTCCCCATCGCCCTGCAAATCTTTCCTTTTCAAGTATTTATCCAATTCCCTTTTGAAAGTTATTATTGAATCTGCTTCCACCGCCCTTTTCAGGCAGTGCATTCCAGATCACAACAACTCTCAGCGTAAAACAATTTCTCCTCATCTCCCCCCTGGATTTTTTGCCAATTATCTGGTTACTGACCCTCCTCCCACTGGAAACAGTTTCTCCCCATCAAAACCCCTCAGAATTTTGAGCACCTCTATTAAATCTCCCCTTAACCGTCTCTGTTCGAAGGAGAACAATCCCAGCTTCTCCAGTCTCTCCACATAACTGAAGTCCCTCACCCCTGGCAAAAGAACAGCAGGGAATAAGGCCAATGCGCCTTTAATAAACAAGAAGTTCGGATTCAATTTAATGTTGGTTAATTGCAATTTAAATGATGGGCTGTATGTAAATGAGCAGGGTGCAGCCTTTCATTATGTTGATGATGATCATTCCTCGTCTGTGAGCACAGATAGTGAAGGTCAGCGGGCTATTCGACCCCCGTGAGGGGGGGGGGAGGCATCACCAAAGAGCCCAATCCTGTTCTGGGCACGGGCTGGCTTCCTTTCCCACTCTCTGACCCAGAGCGCAGAGGCTCCATTGTACGGCTGCTGAGATTCACTAACGCGGCAGAGATGGAAACAAAACCCTCGCCCGTGCATTTAAACAGCAACTAAAGTCACGAATAAAAATTGGAAATGTGTCAGCAGCACGGTGGCAGGGAATCACGCTTCTTACCCCGGGGTGGGGGGGGCACAATTGGAAATAACCTGCTTACTTTCTATCACTCTCCGGAGGCCAGTTATCCCATTTGTAGTACGTCTCTGGCTGTTCGGTGAAGAGCACCTTATGCAAACTGCAAGGAGGAAGAAGGCAAGTTGAAACTTTGCTTAAAAGCAGGCACAGAATAGCGTACAGACTGACCTACCAACCATAGCCCACTTAAACTTCCAACAGAAAGACTTGCATTTCTACAGCAACTTTCACAACCTCAGGACGTCCCAAAGCGCTTTACAGCCAATTAAGTACTTTTGAAGTTGTAGTCACTGTTGGAAATGCAGCAGCCAATTGGCGCACAGCAAGATCCCACAAACAACTGTGTGATAATGATGTTGGTTGAGGGGTAAATATTGGCCAGGGCACCGGAGAGAACTCCCCTGTTCTTCTTCAAAATACTGTCATGGGATCTTTTATGTCCACCCCTCAGTTTAACGTCTTATCCGAAAGACGGCACCTCAGACAGTGCAGCGCTCCCTCAGCACTGCACTGGGAGTGTCAGCCTAGATTACATGCTCAAGTCTCTGGAGCAGGACTTGAACCCACGACCTCCTGACTCAGAGGCGTGAGTGCTACCACGGAGCCATGGCTGACACTGGATTAGTCAAGAGCAAAACTGTCAACCAACAATTGTTGGCCAAGACCAACTCAGCCCCATGGGTCTGGGAGATGCCTCTAACCCTAGGAAGGTATTCTGGCTTAGGTCACTTCATCGTAAGGATGCAAAAGATGAGGGCCCTCTACCTTCTCCCCAGTAAACTACTTCGTGCAAACAGAAAATGCTGTAAATCCCCAGCAAGTCCTTCTGCATCTGATAAGAAAAAAGACACGGTAACGCAACTGGTCTAGGCCGGTGTTTCTGCTCCACAGGAGCCTCCTCCCACCCCTCTTCATCTCACCCTATCAGCATATCCTTCTATTCCTTTCTCCCTCGTGCGATTATCCAGCTTCCCCTTAAATGCGGCTCAGCACCACCTTCTCAGGGTAACAACTGCGGCCTTGCCAGCAGCACCCAAATCCCAAGAATAGATTTTTTTTTTTAAATGGAAAGGTACCTTGATGCGAGGTGCCCCTACTGGGGCTCAGACAGGGTGTAAAAGACATCTCCAATCCAAACACCATGATTGCAGAATGTCAAGTTGACCTGCTTTTTGGAACGGCCCCCTTCATTCTTTCCAATTAGGTTCAAACTCGACGTGCAAATTACTGGCCTCATCCAAACAAGGGATATCACTAGGGACACTGTCTCTTTAAAAGCATGCATCGTAACATTCTTAAGATTACAGTTTCCCCTCTCCGCCCCAGAAAAGGTGCCAACTGTGAAACTGCTTCAACACAAGAGTCAAAATTGGTGCCTACTCGAGTTAAAGCTCTCCATGCCCACTGTAACATTTATCTGTATCGCACCATAAAAGTCGCCCCATTTACCCAGGAAGAAACCACATCACCCGGGTCAAATGCTGACGTTACAGGCAAACGTGCTGACTGTACTGTTCCACTGAAGTAGTGCAGTTGGGGGCGGGGGTTTGCCTGTGATGTCAGGAGCCAGCACAATCGGTCCTCCCAGGTGACCGGTACGACACATAACGTTGACTTCTAGTCTCCAAATCAGGGCACGTACCAATGGATGTAATCCTTGGGATTCAGCTTGCAGACGGTCGGCACCACTGTGTGCAGCCACCACACGGCGTCTCGCTGGATGGTCGCAATCTGAGTCTGAAACGCACGCAGCCCTTCCAGGTCTTCAGTCCGGGAGGAGCGGCGAGAGAGAGAGAGAGACAAAAGACAACAAGTATCTTTCATATATCCGTTGACTAGATTTCTCAAAGCAGTCTAAGAACATAAGAAATAGGAGCAGGAATAGGCCATACGGCCCCTCGAGCCGGCTCCACCATTCAATTAAATCGTGACTGAACTTCTACCAGAATTAAAGCCCAGATTAACACTAAAGCTGCTCATTTGTATTTGCACCCGCAGGATGAACTGCAAGTGCTCGGCACAACATCGAGGGCCGAAGGGCCTGTACTGTGCTGTACTGTTCTATGTTCTATGCAGGCAGTTCGTCAAAGTAAAGCTTCCAACCGTTTGACTGTAGTGCCCCTATCGCCATAGCCAAGATCAGCTGACTCAAGCACGGGTAAGCTCCTGGGACCTCCCGGGCCGGTATAACTCAGTTCCATATTGGGGGCAGTATAGGAACAGGAGTAGGCCATTCAGCCCCTCCCCATGGAAACCAGTCAAGCAGCTCAGATATAAAATCTCTTCAGTGCGAGTGCACTGTGGTACAAATAGCTGTGAAACAAGCAAAGATATCAATAGCACAAGCAGTTGAAGGGCGTTGGTGGATAACAGGTCACATGCAGCCCTGTGTTTAATGTGCAGAGGATAATACAATGGTGTTTATCATCGCTCCCTGTCTGTACAGGCTTCTGGCAGCAACACGATTCTCATTTATTGTATTAAGAGAGAGTTCTTAACACTGTATGCCCCATAGGAACATGAAATTTAATGGCAGTTAATTCACACACTGCTATCGGGGGACCGAACAATTTTAATAAGGAAAACACTGTCAGAATAATACAGCCTGCTTCCTTTAAAGGTATACCTGTAAACACAAGTGTCTAAGCTTTTTATCTTAGTGAGCCACTTAGAGGAAATTCCATGGAGCCTTGCCAGCCCTATATAAAGCCTAATGTTCCCATTAATTTGCATATAGCTCAAGTTGCTAATACTAATTGATTCAAAGAACTTGCATTTACATAGCACCTTTCACCGCCTCAAGATGCCCCAAAGCATTTTACAGCCAATGAAGTACTTTTGGAGTGTAGCCACTGTTGTAATGTAGGAAATGCGGCAGCCAATTTGCGCACAGCAAGCTCCCACAAACAGCAATGTGATAATGAGCAGATAATCTGCTTCCTTTAGTCGTTGGTTGAGGGATAAATATTGGCCATGACACTGGGGAGAACTCCCCTGCACTTCTTCGAAATAGTGCCGTGGGATCTTTCACACCCACTCGAAGGGGCAGGCGGAGCCTCGGTTTAAGGTCTCATCCGAAAGACGGCACCTCCGACAGTGCAGCACTCCCTTGTTACTACACAAAAGCGTCAGCCTGGGTTTTATGCTCGAGTCTCTGGAGTGGGGACTTGAACCCACGACCTTCTGACCCAGAGGCGAGAGTGCCGCCCTACTGAGCCAAGTTGTTTCTTTAATAAAAACAGAAAATGCTGGAGATACTCAGCAGGTCAGGCAGCATCTGTAGAGAGAGAAACAGAGTCAACGTTTCAGGTCCATGACCCTTCGCCAGTTCTGACGAAAGGTCATCGACCTGAAACGTTGACTCTGTTTCTCTCTCTACAGATGCTGCCTGACCTGCTGAGTATCGCCAGCATTTTCTGTTTTTATTTCAGATTTCCAGCATCTGCAGTATTTTCTTTTTGTATTTATTGTTTCTTTAATAGACTGAGTAAGTGCAAATAGACCGAGTTGCCTGCAATTCATCAGACAGTCTGCCAGGGCCCAAAAGCTAAATAAAGGAAATTCATAAAATGTTCATCTAGTTATTCAACTCCTTTTTGGAAGAGTTAAGTAACACAGCTTTAATGCTTTTTGCAGTGGCCCCTGTTCATTTTAAACCTGGAAGCCAGTAAGAACATAGCTTTTTGGAACGCCCCGCAAAAGTATTTTCTACTGTAGCATCAACCATCATTAAAAAAGATCATCAGGTCATTAGCACATTGCTGTTTGTGGGAGCTTGCTGTGCGCAAACTGACTGCCGTGTTTCCTACATTACAACAGTGGCCACACTTCAAAAAGTACTTCATTGGCTGTAAAGCATTCCGAGGTCGGGAAAGGTGCTATATCAACGCATTCAACAAGAACAACTTACTTTTATACAGCCCCTTTAACATCATAAAATGTCCCAAGGGACTTCACAGGAGTGTCATCAAAAAATAATCGACGCCGAGCCACATAATATTAGGGCAGATGACCAAAAGCTTGGTCAAAGAGGTAGGCTTTAAGGAGCGTCTTAAAGGAGGAAAGGTGGGGAGGTGGAGAGGTTTAGGGAGGGAATTCCAGAGCTTAGGGCCCAGGCAGCTGAAAGCACAGCCGCCAATGGTGGAGCGATTAAAATCGGGGATGTTCAAAAGGCCAGAATAGGCGGAGCGCAGAGGTCCAGGGGGAGGTAAAGATAAAATGTTCTTTCATTAACGGTTTCAGCATAAGATAGTGTGCACTTGGCTTGTCCAACCGCACAGTTCCCAGAAACAGCGATCCGATCCCCAGCGCTCCCCCCAGTGAAGGTGCTGGTCCTTACTCTTCTTCTCGCCTTTGTCCCAGGCGAGGCCTGCTTCCTTCACTTGTGCTGTAATCCCCAGCATCATCGACAGGGTCAGCAAGTCCGTCACCTGGATCACAAAGCGCTCCTGTACAACCAAGAAAGTGAGTTAGAATGCCGGGCAGCACTATGCGTTTGCCGTATTATTTACGCGAGAGGACGGCAGAGAATCCAATCAGCGGTCTGACGGATTTCCTGCTTTTTCCGAGCAGTCACATCTGCACAGATTTCTTCCTCGTTCATTTCGCCTCTTTGTAGACTCCTGGGCCATAAACTCGGAGCTCAGGAGGGACAGGATAATAGGCGAACACAGACTCTGCCACAGTCTCTGGCAATGTCGCTCTGTGAGGAGATGATGGCAATTCATCAGAGGGGACAAGGAAGAGACGCTGCCCTTCCGTTGGCCACCCACCTCGCTGCCGCTTGGAGCTGTGCCAACCAACCCACGTCAGATCACGTCATGCGCCTGTAGCCCGCACCATGCGCCTGTAGCCCGCACCATGCGCCTGTAGCCCGCACCATGCGCCTGTAGCCCGCACCATGCGCCTGTAGCCCGCACCATGCGCCTGTAGCCCGCTGGTCTAAATCATGAAACCTTAAGGGGTAAAAATTAGGTCGCGCCCCATTTGGGGCGCAAATATCGTCTGGACGCAAATATTAGCGCCTGCCGCTAATTATCGGCACTGACTGGAAACTTCACTTTTACCGCCCCGGGAGGTGAGTGGAGCGCTAAATCAGGCGCTGCACACCTCTCTTAAGGCGCAAAGGCCAAGGAGTGAGGCGCTACCTCAGAGCGCTGGCGAAGCTCATGTAATGTCAGTCAGCAATGGAACACACACACAATGGCACGGGCCAGTTCTTAAAGGGGATGGTTAATCTTGCTTTCCATCCACATCCTGTTCATTGCAGCCTTGAATCTCGGCCTGGAGAGACTTGCACATCAAATGTGCTGGAAAGAACAATGGAGAGTACCAGGCAAAGAGCTCAGAGTGCAGCTCCCACAGTCTCTGCTAAATCGATACAAGGAATGGCAAATCAAAATGAACCTGCAAAGTGCTGCTCAGTACCCAAAACTCCTTCACACAACGTTCAATCTCTCCAGAAGTCTCTCCCTCTCTCTCTCAGAATGCGTAGTTCAAAAATGCCACCAACAATAAAAGACAGGAAGAGGCCCCCTTTAAATAGCGCCCCCCCCAGCCCCACAGCGATTGATAGCGTTCCAGTCTTCTGGTCGTTGGATGCGCCAGGCGGTAAGGCAGGGGGCGCCACTCAATTTCCGCTCCGGGGCGCCACAAGGGCGTTGCACCATGGAATGACGTCACAATCTGCGCGCGCAGGTGGTCGCAGCGGTAAGTTTTAGCGCCGCCGCACAATCTCTAGTTAAGTTCCCGAGCGGAGCAAACATCGCTGCGCCCGGGCGTTAGCGGCTTTGCGCCCCATTAGCGCCCTCTTAAGGCGCTAACGGAAGGCGCAACCAACTGAATTTTTACCCCTAAGCCTCTAACCAGACGGCAACCCTGCGGATGATCGCTGCTACATTGCCATATAGTCTGCCCCAACACTGGTGCATTACTCTGTAGTTTCTACGGAAATCAGTCAATAAATAAAGGAGGAAAAATTCGGTTGGTTAGCGCCTCCGGGGGGGCGCTAGGAACTTAGCGCCCGAGCGCGGCGATTTTAGCACCGCTCGCGAAATTGACCAGTCGTTTTGCGGCGGCGCCAAACACTACCACCACGATCTCCTGCGCCCGCAGATCGTGACTTCAGTCAAGCGTGCAACACCCCGGTAGCGCCCCAGACTGGATATTGAGTCGCACCCCCTGCCTTAGCGCCTGCCGCAAGGAGCGACAGGTAGAGGGGAACGTTTTCAAGTCGGGAAGGGGCTGGGGGAGCGCTATTTAAAGGCGGGCACTTCCCGCCTTTTCTTGTCGGCAAAATTTTTAGTTTTAACGCTGTCCTAAGGAGTTTTGGTCCTCAGCACCACTTTGGAGGTTCCTAAGCGCCGAGCTCTTTCCCTGGGCCTATCCATTCGTGCTTCCAACACAATTGCTTTTGAGGACTCTCCAGGCCGAGATTCAAGGCTGCAATGAGCAGGGTGTGGCTGGCCAGCAAGATGGCCCCTCCCCTTTAAGAACTGGATGGCACCAGTCTGTCTGGTTTCCATGGTAACTGACATCGTCTGAGCTTCGGTAGCGTTCTGAGGTAGCGCCTCGCTCCCCGATGTTTGCGCCTCGAGGTGTAGCGCCTGATTTAGCGTTCAAATCATCTCCAGGGGGCGATAGAGGCAAATTTTGCAGTCAGAGGCGATAATTAGCGCCAGGCGCTAAACTTTGCACTCGGCCGATATTAGCGCCCCAAAATGGGCGATACCGAATTTTCCCCCCAAAGTTTTTTTTTTAAATGACCAAAGATGTGCGGGTTAGGTTGATTTGGCTATGATAATTGACCCTTAGTGTCAGGGGGGATTAAATACGTGGGGTTACGGGGATAGGGTGGGATATGTGTCGGTGCAGGCTCGATGTGCCGAAATGGCCTCTATCTGCACTGTGGGGATTCTGTGATTCTGTGACTCACCAAATGGCTCAGTTGGCAAATTCACTGCCTGGTGTGGTACTGAGCTATACAGAGGAACACAGGAGGAGGCCATTCAGCCCCTCAAGCCTGTTCCACCATTCAATGAAACCATGGGAGACCGCACATCTTTGCTAATTTAGCCGAGGGGGCAGCAGAGGCATTATGATTGATCTTGACGCGGGGAGGAGGGGGGCAATCTGTCGGGGTGCCTGCTGCTGGCTCACACGTGAAGAATGGTCACTTGGGCAAGGTACGAGAGGAGTGCCCGTGGAACCGTACGGCAGCAGGCCTAAAGGAGGAAAACACCGAAGAGGAAAAATTCTAATAAACAGAAGGCAGCGCCGGGGTCCTGCTGAATGATCTCCCCCAACAGAAGGACGCCGAGCCCGGTGAGCTCCGTTTGACCGTAAGTGCTTCATGCTTGCGCCTGCGAACCAGCGCCCACCTTAAACTCCATTTCTAGATACGTCGGCTCCTTCCGCTCCTGCATCAGGCCCAGACAGAAGGACGGGAAGTTGATCTCGTGTTTGGTCTGTTTAATAATTTCCCGCAGCAGAGCTCGAGATGCGCGAAGGTAATCGTCCTTGTTGGTGAGCAGGTCCTGGAACACCATGGCCAGGTACTGACAAAAAGAAAGACACAGATAACAGCCTAAATATACACACAACACCACACGCAGAAACTTAACTGGACCAGTCACATAAATACTGTGGCAACAAGAGGAGGTCAGAGGCTAGGTATTCTGCGGCGAGTGTCTCACCTCCTGACTCCCCAAAGCCTTTCCACCATCTACAAGGCACAAGTCAGGAGTGTGATGGAATACTCTCCACTTGCCTGGATGAGTGCAGCTCCAACAACACTCAAGAAGCTCGACACCATCCAGGACAAAGCAGCCCGCTTGATCGGCACCCCATCCACCACATTAAACATTCACTCCCTCCGCCACCGGCGCACCGTGGCTGCAGTGTGTACCATCTACAAGAAGCACTGCAGCAACTCGCCAAGGCTTCTTCGACAGCACCTCCCAAACCCAACGACCTCTACCACCGAGAAGGACAAGGGCAGCAGGTGCATGGGAACACCACCACCTCCAAGTTCCCCTCCAAGTCACACACCATCCTGACTTGGACATATATCGGCCGTCGTCGCTGGGTCAAATCCTGGAACTCCCTCCCTAACAGCACTGTGGGAATACCTTCACCACACGGACTGCAGTGGTTCAAGAAGGCGGCTCACCACCACCTTCTGAAGGGCAATTAGGGATGGGCAATAAATGCTGGCCTTGCCAGCGACGCCCACATCCCAGGAACAAATATAAAAAAAAGCCCATCACTGACCAGCCAACAGGTACAAAGTTACAGAACAGTTCAAACTGCTGGCAGCTCGGTCCACTCCCTGAGCCAGGCAGATGGGGAAGGTGCCAAGTTCAACCTCTGGTCTGTGATCAGTCAGCTGATCTCAGCAAAGGTGGCTACAGTTAGCCTCAGTGCCCTAGGGACAGGAGTTGTGGGGGGAAGAGAAGGGGACACCAGATAAATGAAGACGCGTGGACTGTTTAATTCATCTTTTTGCTTAGTTTCTATATGCATTACATAGATAGAATTACATAGAATCTACAGCAGAGAAACAGGCCGTTTGGCACAAATGGTCTAAGCTGGCATTTATGCTCCACACGAGCCTCCTCCCACCCCCTCTTCATCTCACCCCATCAACATAGCCTTCTACTCCTTTCTCCCTCGTGTGTTTATCTAGCTTCCCCTTAAATATATCTCTGCTTTTCGCCTCCATGTGGTAGCGAGCTCCACATTCTAACCACTCTCTGGAAATTCGAGAAGAGCATCTCGTATTGTTCCGACGTTGCCAAGAAACGAGTTGCACAATCAGCGGTAGCTCCCCATTAAGACCCTCCCACAGGCTATTCACTGAACAACAGGCAAAGTAAGTACACAACCAGCTCTCAAACTACAGCCCTCTGGACTCAATATCGAGTTCAACAATTTTAGATCATAACCTTAGCCCCAATCACATTTATATTTTATTTTTTCATCCATCCTTTTATTTGCCCCCCCCCTTTTTTTTCCCTCCTAGAAGCTGGCAGCTGTCCTTCATTCTGCCAGTGGATTTCACACTTCTTTCAGCCTAAACTGTCACATTAACGCCACCTCTTGCCTTGAATATCTCTTAATGTCTCTTAATGTCTCCTTTTGTTCTTTCATCCCCTCCCCCTTTTCCCAGCTTTATCCTTGCCTTAAATCTATTTGATTTCCTGCTGTCTCCAGTTCTGATGAAAGGTCTCGACCTGAAACATTAACTCTGTTTCTCTCTCCACGGATGCTGCCTCGCCTGCTGAGTTTTTCCAGCGTTTTCTGTTGTTATTTCAGCTCTCAAACTGGTTGCTAGGGGAAGTGACTCATCTTCTCCCACCGTGGGTCTAATTGGCGCTGGACTGTTTACAGAGTTGCGCAGTCACTACACGGCTAGTTTGTTTTGGCGTAGATTTCCTTGCCTAACGTCTACTGTGCGAGAGCCTCCGGATCCGATGGGATTGACTGTACGCGATGTGGGTGCGCGCGGGTTGACTCACCTTGGGAGCCAGCTCGGAGTTGTGCTGCAGCACCGTGTAGAGGACCTGCATGTTGTTTGGGTTCCGCGCATTCGACAGCTCGTTAAAAATCACTAACTTCACCAGCGTCCCCAGGTTATCCCGGTGAGCGTTCAGCAATTCCCTGGGACCGAATCACAGGAGAAAAGCTTCACAACAAGGCAATGACACAAAAATGTGACATCATATTGTATATATTATTATAAATGTGAGAAGTCGCACAACACCAGGTTATAGTCCAACAGCTTTATCTGAAATCACAAGCTTTCGGAGCGCTGCTCCTTCGTCAGGTGAAGTGAAGAGATGCATATAGGCACAGCATATATAGTCAGAGAACACTGCCAGATGATTACAGTTAATCTTTCCAACTGCCCTTTATCACACCTCGGCAGAGAGATAATCACGGCAATCAAAGGTGTGGATGTTGTCCAAACAGGTCAGTCAGGAAAACATTACATCAAAGACAATGAGGTCCAAAAGCTTGTGATTTCAAATAAAGCTGTTGGCCTATAACCTGGTGTTGTGCGACTTCTCACATTTGTCCACCCCAGTCCAACACCGGCATCTCCACATCATGTATATTATTATAAACAGAACATATGATCTGGAATGCACTGCCTGAAAGGGCGGTGGAAGCAGATTCAATAGTAACTTTCAAAAGGGAATCGGATAAATACTTGAAAAGGAACAATTTGCAGAGCTATGGAGAAAGAGCAGGGGGAGTGGGACTAATTGGAGAGCTCTTTCAAAGAGCCGGCACAGGCACGATGGGCCGAATGGTCAGCTTCTGCGCTGTATCATTCGATGATTCTATTCTATAAACAGACCACCCCGTGGTTACTCAGGTTCACGCAGCCAAGTTAATCTGTATTTGCAAATAACCCATCATTAGACTTATTTAGTACACACTATCTAAGTCCTCACTTATTCTCTGGAGTTTAGAAGAATGAGAGGTGATCTCATTGAAATGTATAAAATTCTTACAGGACTTGACGGGGTAGATGCAGGGAGGATGTTTCCCCTGGCTGGGGAGTCCAGAACCAGGGGGTCACAGTCTCAGGATAAGGGGTCGGCCATTCAGGACAGAGATGAGGAGGAATTTCTTCACTCAGAGGGTGGTGAATCTTTGGAATTCTCTACCCCAGAGGGCTGTGGAGGCTCAGTCGTTGCGTATATTCAAGACTGAGATCGATAGATTTTTGGGCACTAAAGAACTCAAGGGTTATGGGGATAGGGCTGGAAAGTGGAGATGATGTAAAAGTTCAGCCAAGATCTTATTGAATGGCGGAGCAGGCTCGAGGGGCCGAATGGCCGACTCCAGCTCCTATTTCTTATGTTCACATATTCTTCAAATATCAAGGGTCAATCTGCGGAGGTACTGGCCGGTACAGCAGATAACACACTGCCCTGTCAGCTCTGTGACCTGGGTTCATATCCAGCACCAAGTGATGGCATTAAAGCGTCCTCTGTCTGTTGGCTGTCCGGAGCACCCGGAGGAAACCCACGCAGACACGGGGAGAATGTGCAAACTCCACACAGACAGTCACCCGAGGTCAGATTCGAACCCGGGTCTCTGGCGCTGTGAGGCAACAGTGCTAACCACTATGCCACCGTGTTGCCCCACTATGCCCCACAGCAAAATCCAGCTTTAGTTTAGCACTAAATCGCATCGGTTGGTTTAACGCTAATACTGAAATGCGCAAGTGTTAGTCCCAGCATCGACATCCTTCAGTTTGTTGGCCACAAAGTTGACTAAAATAAACAGCAAAACACAGCCTGACCTGTGTATAAGGGAAACAGGATAAACACACACGGCAACTTGCATTTATATAGCACCTTCAATGCAGAAAAAGACCCCAAGGCTTTCCAGTGGCAGGACGACATGCAGGAGAGTTGAGCAACAACATGTTAAAGGAGCTTGGAGAGGAAAGGGAGAGTGGAGATGTAACAGAGGGGCCGAGGGCGGGTTCTGTTGAGGAGGGGGGGCAATGGCGATGGTTTTAAAAGGGTAGGGGGAACAGTGCCTTCGGGCAACTAGTACCTGCAGCACCACCTTTAAATCTTCACACAAGGCTGCAACAGTCAGGTGACCAACATCAAGCCTCCCAACATAGAAGCTAGGAGCAGGAGTAGGCCATTCGGCCCCTCGAGCCTGCTCCGCCATTCGATGAGATCATGGCTGATCATCCAAACTCAGTACCCTGCACCTGCCTTCTCCCCATATCCCTTGATACCTTTAGCTTTAAGAAATATATCTAACTCATTCTTGAATATATTTAATGACTTGGCCTCAACTACCTTCTGTGGTAGAGAATTCCACAGGTTCACAACTCTCTGGGTGAAGAAATTCTTCCTCATTTCTGTCCTAAATGGCTTACCCCTTATCCTTAGATTATGACCCCTGGTTCTGGACTCTCCGACCATCGGGAACATTCTTCCTGCATCTAGTTTGTCCCGACCTGTCAGAATTTTATATGTTTCGATGAGATCCCCTCTCATTCTTCTATACTCCAGCGAGTATAAGCCCAATCAACCCAATCTCTCCTCGTATGTCATTCCTGCCATCCCAGGTATCAGCCTTGTGAATCTTCGCTGAACTCCTTCCATGGCAAGAACATCCTTCCTCAGATAAGGCGACCAAAACTGCACACAGTACTCAAGGTGTGGTCTCACCAAGGCCCTGTACAAGGCCCTTTAAATCTTCACACAAGGCTGCAACAGTCAGGTGACCAACACCAAGCCTCCCAACAATGCCAATTTGACCCCAAATGTTAGGAGATGTGCAAGAGCAGCCTGGGGGTAAGAGACTAGCTGACCTGCACTCCCGTGGTACAGCGTGTAGCTTACACTCCCCACTTGGGAGCTCCCGCCCAAAGACTAATTTCGGGCAGTTACTGCGTGGAGAATCGCCAGTGTGTTGGAAGATCAGAATATTGCCCTGGCCCCTGCACGCACAGTCGCCATCCAGTTGCTACGATTAGTTCAGTCGTTCCGCCGACCACCCAAGCATATTGCACAACAGGATTCGACATCAATTAGAGGAGAAGTAAAGGCTGTGGGAGTACTTTTGGTGCGTAAAAAAACAAATAACCCTTTGTTAGATAGAATGTACAGCACAGAAACAGGCCATTCGGCCCAACTGGTCTATGCTCCACACGAGACTCCTCCCATCCTCTTCATCTCACCCTTTCAGCATACCCGTCTAATCCTTTCTTCCTCGAGCTTCCCCTTAAATGCATCGACGTTATTCACCTAAACTACCCATTGTGGTCTCGAGTTCCGCATGCTCACCACTCCCTGGGTAAAGAAGTTTTTCCTGAATTCCCTCTTGGATTTATTGGTGACTATCTTATATTTCTGGCCCCCCCTAGTTTTGGACTAGAAACATCTTCTCTACGTCTAGGATTGTTTCCCTTTGGCTTCCGCAGCCTGCCTGGCCTCCTCGTCCCTCTGAGGCACAGTTAACAGGACAGCTGGTGGTTCAACGACTCACTTTATGCACAGCATGTAATGGTTCAGCAAAACCTTGGGCTTCAGGCGGATTTTGATGAGATTCGACATGACCTCCATGTCCTCCGTCCCATGTGAAGAGCAGTTGGTGCAGAGTGACATCAGCAGGTCCTGAGCTGGGCGGGTCAGCTATCAGACAGAAAGCAAACAGTTACATACACATGGCGAGCTGGCTGTTCAAATTCACAAATGCAAAAAACACCAATGAGGTTAGAAACTCCCCTTTCACAAACTATGGAAGCTAGGTAGCAAATCTAAAGATTACTAAGGCAAAACAAGGTTGAATTGAATGTGTTTGGAGGAGAGCAAAGTGAGAGAAAACACACTGATTAATCTAAATATCAGTGCACATACACATCATCAGTGCCACCTACAGAGCTTCCTTTCTTTTTAAAATAAAGCTTTATTACTATTTCATTTATATCTAGTCATCATTTGCCCTTCGATAGAAGAAGACAACAACAACTTGCATTCAACGTGGTAAAACATCCCAAGGCGCTTCACGGGAGCAATTATCAAACAAAATTTGACACCGAGCCACATAAGGAGACATTAGGACAGGTGACCAAAGGCTTGGTCAAAGAGGTAGGTTTTAAGGAGCATCTTAAAGGAGGAGAGGCAGAGAGGTTTAGGGAGGGAATTCCAGAGCTTAGGGCCCAGGCAGCTGAAGGCACGGCCGCCAATGGTGGAGCGATTATAATCGGAGATGCTCAAGAGGCCAGAATTGGAGGAGAGCAGAGATCTCGGAGGGTTGTGGGCAACATTCCCTGTATACTGCGCGGCCGCACAGCTCTCTGCCGGTCCCACGCAACCCGGGACTGGCTTCTGCAATGTTAAAGTTGGCGCATGTGCGAAACTGTGACTGGGCTGCGCCACCCCTTAAAGGGGTTGTGCACTCAAAAAAAAAATGACAGGGAACATTGGTTGTGGGGCTGGAGGAGGTTACAGAGGTAGAGAGGGGCGAGGCCATGGAGGGATTTGAAAACAAGGATGAGAATTTTAAAATCGAGGCGTTGAAGATCATCAC
This sequence comes from Squalus acanthias, assembly GCA_030390025.1. NCBI lineage: Eukaryota > Metazoa > Chordata > Chondrichthyes > Squaliformes > Squalidae > Squalus > Squalus acanthias. Next base: position 64,920,982 of record CM059442.1, read on the forward strand.
TCTTTTTTTGCAGTGAGATGATGAACGATGAGACCTTCACGGATGGTTCTGAGCCATGCTTTCTTATCTTGAGCAAGTTCTTCCCACTTATGGACATATACGTTGCATTGTTTCAGAGTCCCTTTTAAGCAGTCTTTCTGTCTCCAAGGGTTTTCATTTGAAATTCTGGTGCACTCTCGATTCAGTTCCTAATATACAGACAGCACCACAGCATAGAACTACTAGTGGGGCTTAGAAGATGTCACCTGTGCACCTTCCTGGCCACATTTGCGGGCGAGGGGGAGGAGGAAGAGAACTGAGGAAAAAAAAATATTTTTAAATTGCAAAAAGAGTTTTTTTTATTGCGTAAAGTAGGACCTGGAGATGGTCAAACATGGTCGAAGTTTATTTGACAACTTTCCCTCGCTGAAGGGAAATTGGGCTCCAAAGTGGGAGGGGGAGTTTTAGAATTCAAAAAAGCCCCCTCCCATTCTCAGATGCCATTTTCAATAAAGCCAAGTTCCTTTAACCCGTTTCCCACATCAACCCCTAACCCTCGACCTTTGGTTCCGCCTCACCCAATGACCTCCCACCTTTGGGTTCTGCAGCCACATCTCCAGCCGTTGAACGGTCATCAGGCGGACCTCTTTATAGCCGCAGGTGGCGGTGAGCAGCCGCAGCAGGTTCCGCGAGACATTATCCATGGGCTGGCGCCGGGTGAGCTGATCACGAAGCATGTCGATGACGTAATCTTCCACGCTCTCGGCCAGGTCCTCGTACCTACAGAGAAAGAATCGGGCAACAAAAAAAAGAACACATTTCAGAATCACGCTCGGTTATACGGGAGCGAGGGGGGCTGCAACATTGAGAAGGGGGCCTGACCTTATGGGCCCTCGTTTCACACGAGCGAGAACCAAGCTCTGACTCGCTCCCTCCACGCTCTGCAAAAGCTTTTACTGCAACAAGGACCGTCGAGGCCTCTGGGCTTGCGGTTTTCACAGAAAAAACAAACGGAATGGCAGAGTATGCTCCCCCAAAACGCCAGTTAAAAACGCCAGGAATTTGACTTATTCTGCCACCGCAAAGCAGTAGCAACTACTTATAAGTGGACAGAATGTGATCCCCACAGCAACTGCAAAAATAAAAATCGCAAGAGTCCAATGGAAGAAAACCAGAATCTGACCAATCTGGATTCTGAAAACGGATTTTAGATGTATATAAAAAAAAAATCACACACACAGCCGAATAATCAATTCTCTAAAACCAGGCCCTCAAAGCAGTCTCCATACACTGTAAAAAAAAAAAAAAAAAAAAAATTTTTAAATTACAGACAGCCCATCAATGTCAGTCCACTTTCATTTCTCCCCTCTCATACTTGGTTTACACTTTTTTGTTCAAGAGGCTCAAATGGCAGACTAGGTCCCAATCTGGGGCTCTTGTACTTTTTACGGGTAGCGTACGAGGCAAACCGACCTTTGCAGATTCATGTCATTGTTTACACGCCTCCCTCCTCCGCACACACCCCTCAGGCTGGCGAATGCCACAAACTGCGGCTCAAAACATATTTCCGTCATTGGACTCAACATGCAATTCACTAGGTCCCTCGACGCCCGTACCACAACGCAGTTCAGAATCTCAGGCTTCGGGCTCTTCTCAGCCATGGTCCTTGTCGTAAGAATGAGCCTTACGCGTGGTGAACTTAAAGTAAGCTTTAATCAACTAAAAAGGTGCTACATACAAAAGAGGTCTTACTCTATGCCTCTCCAGGATCCAACTGATCAGTCCAGTATTTATCCTGGACTAATCACAGGAAGTGATGCAATAAAGTTCGAGTCACAGGAAGCTGTATTGTGTTACCACATTCTCCCCCCCCAAAAGATTAGGAGGCCGGGATGAAGTTCGAGTCACAGGAAGCTGTATTGTGTTACCACCTTCTCCCTCCATTTCGTAGCCGCTGGACGAGGGAGAGCCGCACCCGTTTGGGTTCTCGTAGCGGTAGAGGGCCCCTAGCCCGTTTACCCGCCGCGGGCCGTGGACCAGAGTCCGAGTGATCCAGCCCGCTCTGTGAGGGGTCAGGACGATCCTGACTGTGTACTGGTGCCCGAACGGGTGTCGGGCAGGGCTGTGGCAGATCCGTTTCCGAGCGTACGGTACAGGGTGGATCGTGGCTGCGCGTGCGAGCCCCGACGGTCTCATAGTCAGTCTGCCCCAGGTCGGCACGCTGGAGTGAGGTACCAGCCGGCGTCAGATCCAGATCGTGATGAGAGGCACCTGGCGAGCCCAGAGATGTGCCTGGTACAATATCATCCCCTGGTGTCCCTCTATGTTTCGGCGTGCAGGGAGCCAGATCCCGCAATGACACGGTAGATTCCCGACCGTCAGGATACCGAATATAGGCGTAGGTAGGGTTGACGTCAGTGAGCTCAACCTCATCTACCAGGGGGTCATTCTTAGACGCCCGGACATATCTTCGGAGTAGCACTGGTCCCGGTGCAGTCAGCCACGACGGGAGAGATATCCCATAGGATGAGCGACGCTGAAATCGGAAGAACCGTTCATGAGGCGTCGTATTTGTGGCGGTCGAAAGGAGGGACCGTGTGGAGTGTAATGCGTCTGGAAGTACTGCTTCCCATTGCTGGTTGGGTAGGCCCCGAGATCTCAAAGCCAGACGTACCGCATTCCAGATGATAGCGTTAAAACGCTCGACTTGCCCATTCCCGACCGGATGATAAGGCGTCGTTCTGCTGGCAGCAATACCCCGTTCCGAGAGATAGGCCTCGAGTTCTCCTGACATAAAAGAAGGGCCCCGATCCGAATGAACATAGGATGCCATGCCACAGAAAGCAAATACCTGCTCAAGGCAGCTGATAACCGTGGTCGTCAGCATATTGGGGCAGGGAAAGGCAAACGGAAAACGGGAATACTCATCGACCATGGTCAATAGATAAGTGTTGCGAGTTGAAGAGGGCAACGGCCCCTTAAAATCGATGCTAAGCCGTTGCATTGGCTGGGTCGCATGTATGAGTATACCACCCAAGGGGCGGAAAAACCGAGGTTTCAATTCCGCACAGACTCTGCAGTCCGAGCACATCTTCTTTACATCCCCGGTAGAGAATGGGAGATTTCGGGACCGCACGAAGTGTAGCATGCGAGTAACGGCCGGATGACACAACCCATCATGGATGTCTACGAGCGTAGAGGGTGCCATGGCGGAGCAGAATGCTCGTGTGAGGGTATCCGGAGCCACATTCTCCTTGCCAGGTCGATAGTGGATGGTGTAACCAAAAGAGGCCAATTCCAGCCGCCAAAGCTGAATTTTATTATTTTTAATTTTGGTCCGTTTTCGATTATCGAGCATGAAGGCGACCGATCGCTGGTCCGTGATTAAGGTAAAGTGCTGGCGAGCTAGGAGATGACTCCACTTCCGTACTGCCTCTATGATGGCTGTAGCTTCTTTCTCGACTGGAGGATAATGTAGCTCAGCCCCTTGAAAAGTCCTGGACAAAAATGCCACCGGACGACTTTCCTGATTCAGAGTGGCCGAGATCGCCACCTCCGAGGCATCACACTCAACGACAAAAGGAAGACTCTCATCGATGGAGTGAAGAGTCGCTTTCTCCAACTGTTTTTTCAGGAGGTTAAAGGCTGCAACAGCCGCTGTGTCTAGTGGGAATGTGCTGGCCTTCAGTAGAGGTTGGATTCGGTCCGAGAAGTTAGGAATCCATTTAGCATAGTATGCAAACAGGCCGAGGGCCCGGCGCAAGGAGGCCGGATTCTTAGGTGGCGGGAGTTCTTGGAGTGGGCGAAGCCTTTCAGGGTCAGGTTTAATGATGCCATTGCCCACACAATAGCCAAGGATGTTGATGGTTGGTTGTGACTCAATGGATTTAGCCGCATTTAATGTCAAATTACGGTGCTGGAGTGCGTCCCAAAATCGTTGGAGATTGGCGTCATGTTCCCGCTGATTGCGACCTGCGACAGTAATATTGTCCAGATAAGGAAACGTATCCTTCAAGTCTTCCTGTTTGACCAGGTCATCCATTGCTCGCTGGAAGACAGCCACTCCATTAGTGACCTCAAAGGGGAGGCGACGAAATTGATACAGCCGTCCATTGGCTTCAAAGGCCGTATACTGCTTGTCTGAGACCTTCAAGGGTACCTGATGATAGGCACTTTTTAGATCATATGTTGAGAACACCGTGTACTCAGCCAATTTATTAACCATATCACCAATGCGCGGCAATGGGTATGCGTCCAAGTCCGTATATTGATTGATGGTCTGTGAATAGTCAATGCACAGCCGTTTCTTGTGAGGTTGTAGAGGGTTCTTAACAATAACGACCTGGGCGCGCCATGGCGACGAACAAGGCTCGATGATATCCTCTGCTAAAAGCCGAGAAATCTCAGCCGCAATAAAAGACTGGTCTTCCTGACTGAAACGTCGTGACTTTGTTATAATCGGTTTGCATCGAGGAGGGATACTGGAAAACAGTGAGGGTTCATCCAGTGAAGCTGCTGACAATGCACAGAACGGTAATCGAGGTAGTATATTAGAAATAGTGAGTTCAGGTTTGGATCCGCCGAACTCAATGGTGAGCTTCTTATGCTGCTTTTGAAAATCCAGGCCTAAGATAAGATCACTACATAAGTCCTTGAGCACCGAAAGCCGGGTGGAGGGATACCTGCGACCATTAAGTGTTATTTCAACCATACAAAAGCCAGAAATTCTGGTATTAAGTGATGACTGAGCCATCACAACTGCCTGGTCCGATGGGAAAACATGTAGCTTTAACTCTGCAACAATCTGTTCCCTAATGAAACTATCAGTGCTACCTGAGTCAATTAAGGCATCTAAAGTATGTCCATTAATTGATGCTTTTGTAGCTGCATGGAATAGGTTCTGAGGACAAGCAGCTGTAATTGGTGTCGTTGCACAAAGAGTGGCTGAAACTCTAGGTGTGTTTCTTCGAGAGGAAGCACGATAGATTTTAGCCGGAACATCTTGATAGGCCCTTACCGGGGCAGTTCGGTAGGACTTAGCTTGATAAGCCCTCGTAGAGGCTCTTGATAGGCAAACCTTTGCAAAATGACCCTTTTTGTTGCAATGACTGCAAAACGCATTGCGAGCAGGGCAGAATTTCCGAGGGTGGAACTCATCACCACAAAAGAAGCATTTCTTAGATTGCCAAGAGGCTGCCACAGTGGGGTCATCATCCTCTTCATCAGTGAAGTCATCAGATTGATCGTCAGGGATAAAGACCTCCCTAATAGAGTTCACCTGTGGCCTCTTAAATTGCCTGACTGTTGTTAAGGCAGTAGACCGAGGTCTGGGCACTGTATAAAGGTCTGGATTTCTTTTTGCCAGATCTAGAGAGCAAGCCATGTCATAAGCTCTCTGAAGCTCAAGTGTCTTACTTTCCAGTAGACGCTGGCGTATAAATGGGGAGGCAAGCCCGCAGATGAAAGCATCACGGATCATTTCTTCACGGTACAGCTCAGCTGAGGCCGCCCGAAAGTTACAGTCCATACTAAGTCTGCGAAGCTCTTGGAGGAATTTATCAATGGATTCCTCCGGCCCTTGTTGGGCTGTAGCTAGTAGATGTCTGGCATAGACCTCATTCGGTGTCTTAGTATATAGTCTCTTAAGCGTCCGAATTGCCTCCTCGTAACTGTCCCATTTCTCCACATACTGAAATACATTCGGGGTGACACAGTTGATGAGTATCCGCAACTTTGAGTCATCATCAGCCTTACAATATTCAAGAAAATTGTCAAACATGCGATACCAGTGTTTCCACACCTTACCGGCTGCTGGGGTGTTTGGGTCCAAGTCAAGACGCGATGGTTTAAGGATGTTTTCCATGATGGGTGATTCCCTGGATCCTTAGTTCCGAGTTCGTCCAAAAAGTTTGAGTGCGAAGTTTTCCAAAGTTGATTAAATTGTCGTAAGAATGAGCCTTACGCGTGGTGAACTTAAAGTAAGCTTTAATCAACTAAAAAGGTGCTACATACAAAAGAGGTCTTACTCTATGCCTCTCCAGGATCCAACTGATCAGTCCAGTATTTATCCTGGACTAATCACAGGAAGTGATGCAATAAAGTTCGAGTCACAGGAAGCTGTATTGTGTTACCACAGTCCTCTTCTCCCCCGCTGCACCCCCCCCCCCCGTAACTTTCATTGCCCGCCATAAGAATAACGCTACGTGCTCTTACCTGGGCATCACCTGGCCTGACTCCACATCCGGACTCAGTTTCTCTTCTGCGATAAGCAGCTCGGTCTGATTATCGTCGTCGTCTGGTGTGGATGGATGTGGACTCCCGCCTGCGGGACAGTCAGTGTAAGAAGAGGGGCTGCCACAAGACGGTGCACAATCTTAGGGGCCATCGATATAAGGGTCATTGTTAAGTCCAACCGGGAATTCAGGAGAAACTTCTTTACCCAGAGAGTGGTTAGAATGTGGAACTCGCCACCGCAGGGAGTGGTTGAGGCGAACAGCACAGATACATTTATGGGAAAAGCTGGATAAATACAAGAGGGGGAAAGGAATAGAAGGATATGCTGATAGGGTGAGATGAAGCAGGGTGGGAGGAGGCTCGTGTGGAGCATAAACACCGGCATGGACCAGTTGGGCCGAATGTTTCTGTGCTGTAAAAGTTTGTTGTAATTCTAATTCTATGTAGAAGTGTAAGCACCCGGAGCGCCACCGAGCTATACAGAGCGGGCGGGAGTCTGCTTTAATCCCTGGCCTGCGCTCAGGTTAACTGATCTCAACCCGGGCACTGAAACTAGCCTAGGCTCGGAATGAGATGACTATCCAGTGACTCCTGCTGAGAAGCGAGCGGGCGGGCGGCAGGGATGTCGGGAGAGACCGGGATCGGCCTGGGCTCTGGGTGCCTCCCACACTGGCATCAAACAGCCTGGTAAATCAGTACCCTGGCTCACCTGGGAAGAACAGGCACTGAGGCCAGGTATGGGAGAGGAGCGCCCGTGGAACCGTACAGCAGCGAGCGTAGCGTCGCCAAGGAGGAAAACACAGAAACAGACAAATTCTACCCAGGGAGCAGCGAGCAATGATCCCGTTACGCTGCGCAGCCACACGGCGGCCCGGAGGTCCCACGCAGGCCGCACACCGGCTTTCAAATGGAAAACCGTGCACGCGCGGAAATTTGAATGGGACGCGCAGCCCGCTAATGGGGCCTGCACCCTTAAAAAAAAGAGGGAACATTGGTGGTGAGAATGTGGAACTCGTTACCACAGGGGAGGGGTTGAGGCGAATAGCATAGATGCATTTAAGGGGAAGTTGGATAATCACACAAACTGTCAGATGCTGTCAGACCTGCTGCACATTTCCTGTTTCTATTTGATTCCTGGACTTTCCATCACCCCCCACCCCACCCCCGCCGCGGTTTCCTGCCCCGCGGCCCCGCAGTTCTCACCTGCGCTGAGGTCGCCGCCAATCTTGCCCCCGTCCGCCTGCAGCAACATGCTTTTTGGGGGCATCTTTGTGCCAAAAGCGGTCTGAATGTTCTCGACGAAGGTCTTGCACTGGGGGCTGTCCACCCAGATACGTTCCCCGAGCGAGTCCTCGATGTACACCTGCGAAGAAACGGGGGGAGGAGGCAGATGTTAGAACCGCTGCTTCCAATAACTGTGCTAACGAGAGGAAAGGAACAGTTGCAGTAAAGAAATCATTTAGTCTACCCTCATCACCACTTTCGTAAGCCAATTACAAATGCATTTGGGTCAACAGAAACTGCTAACTGAAATCAATATAAAGAAGCAAGCTTTCTATAACAGACGACAAAATGACATATTAATAAGTGCCTCGCTGCGGTGCAACACGGTTATTAAGTGAGAGTGCGGCAGTACTGAGGGAGCGCCGCACTGTCGGAGGGGCAGTACTGAGGGAGCGCCGCACTGTCGGAGGGGCAGTACTGAGGAAGCGCCGCACTGTCGGAGGGGCAGTACTGAGGGAGCGCTGCACTGTCAGAGGTGCCATCTTTCGGATGAGATGTTAAACTGAGGTCCCGTCCGCCCACTCAGGTGGACATAAAAGATTCCACGGCCACTATTCGAAGAAGAGCAGGCGAGTTCTCTCCAGTGTCCTGGTAGTATTAGTCCCTCAACCAACATCATTAATACAGATGATCTGGTCATTTATTTCACTGCTGTTCTGTTGGGATCTTGCTGTGGGCAAATTGGCCGCCGGGTTTCCTACATTACAACAGCGACTACACTTCGAGAAAGTATTTCATTGGCTGTGAAGCGCTTTGGGACATCCCGGGGTCGTGCAAGGTGCTATATAAATGCAAGTCTTTCTTTCTTTACGGGCAATACGACAATACCTGGTGAATGAATTTGCCACCTTATGATACGGAGGAATATTGTTGGAGCTCTGGAAAGGGAGCTAGTGGTTCAGCGACTTGCTCACCACCTCGCAGTGATAAGGCACGGGGTCGTGCTCATGGCTCCCCCAGAAAACGAGTCTCAATTGTACGGAGGGAGGCAACAAGCAGACAAGAGGCATTTGCCCATGACCCTGACTCAGTATTAAAAGTAAAGAGAGATTAGTCCTCCTTCCGACCAACATTTCCTTTAAGCTGCGCGGCCGCGTGGCGCTCCAGAGATCCCTCACAGCCGGCTTTTCGATGCAAAGATCACGCACGCGTGGTATTTTGAATGGCTCGCACCGCCCCTTAAAGGGACCGCGCGGCGCCAAAAACAATTAGAGGGAACATTGCTTCCTACCCCAGGCAGCTGGTCTCCTACCCAGTAAGCAAATCACAAGCGCTTCATGAGGAACCGAAAAGGGAGAAAATAAACTTTAAAATGAGCGCATGCCACCACCACGGTGACCCAGCCGCGTGTCGAGGAGACAGCCCGACGCCATCACCAACGTATCATTTACTCTCCTTCGCCGTACCTTGACAAAGATTTCAGGCCAGTTCTCATCTTCCTCGTAGGCTGCCATGAGGAGATTACAAGTGAGCACCGACACCAAACTGTTCCCTTTGGCTTTGAAATTGATGGAGGCGTCTCGTCGAAGCAGACTGCACAGGGCCTAGTGCAAACAGGCACAATAAAAGGAGGCGTCAGTACCTGGGTCATGCTCTTTTTACTTCCAATTTTCTTCCCTCCAGAAGGAATGATGGGGGCTCCAGTATCTAATTACGTTGCATAGAATTTACAGCACAGAAACAGGCCATTCGGCCCAACTGGTCTAGGCCGGTGTTTATGCTCCACACGAGCCTCCTCCCACCCCCTCTTCATCTAACTTTATCTACATAACCTTCTATTCCATTCTCCCTCATGTACTTTAGCTAGCTTCCCCTTAAAAGCATCGATACTTGTATTAAAAACAGTGCTGACGACTTCGTGGCCAAATGCACCACCCAATACGTGCCGTACAGATCAGGATTTGATCCACGGTCTGCCCGTAGCCAGGTCTGGAGTGTGGGTATTTCCCTGAAATAGAGGCATTGCGTGCAGTAAACTGAATTGCTCTTTTTATAAAAAAGGGACTGGATAATGTCGACCGTGACGAGCTGTTCCACCTTGTCCAGAACAGTAGAACCAGAGGACACGGCCTGCGCTTGAAGGAGGGTAGATTCAAATCTAATCTGCGGAAACAATATTTCAGTGAGCGAGTGGTCAATCTATGGGACAGGCTCCCTGGGGGAAGACGGTGGAAGCAGTTAGTATTGATTCATTCAAATACAAATTAGATAGATTGCTTTTAGACAATAACATTTTGGGGTCCAGTCTATGAGTAATTTGAGACATGACGTGTGGTAAGTGCTTGGGAGGAAAAGGTGACTTTGGACCTCTGGTTCCCAAAGCTCTCCCCCACTGGGGAGTTTTCCTCGCCTCTTGTCTGGGTCTGTTGTAGACTCATTGATAGAGAATGATTGCTGTGATTGGTCAACAACTCCATTATCGTTGTATCATCCGACTACCAGGATGGTAGAAGGCGAACAAGATGGACCTCGGTCTTTTTCCGTCTAGCAACTCCCATCTCCTCTCCCGCGTAATCTATAGCCAACGCTCACCTCGATGACACCCTCTGTTGCAAAGACATTGGGTTTGATTTTGGCCAAGTACATCAGGCTGAGAAACAGCGTGGTGTCTGGCTTCACTCGGTTGAGCTTCATCTGTTTCACCGCTCCGCACAGCAGCCCCTCGATGCGGTCGTCGTTTCCGTCCGACTCCGCAGCCTCGATCTCATCCAGCAGCATCGCCGGGGGAACTGTCGCAAACCAAAACCCAAAATCACTCACCCTTCTGAGCTCTTAGATAAATCTACAATCCCGCCCCGCGGCGAGCGATGGCTACCTTTCGTTTGCAGGATTTGTGGCGTGGCTGTTCGAATGACCGCCAGGCTAGCTCAAGGCTCAGTCAGTCTATCCAGCAACTGAGGCATACAGGCCAGGAAGCATGGAGTTCCAGTATCTTCTAGCTGGGCTCATAGGACAGCACTGCAGCAGTGGAAGCCCTCCCAGTCCAGGGGCACTGAGGCCAAGTCTAGCACCCCTGCTGCTAGCAGCTAAAGCAGCACACAATAAGGGATGAAACTAGGAACCTTCCTGGTTTATAGGATTCAAATACTGACGTTGCAAACCCAGTGATCCATCAGAGGAAGCCTACGAGCATAAACCAAACTTAAAAAACAATCAAAAGTTAGTGCAAGATTTACCGATCCAGTATCTCATCAACTGGATCAGGGTTTTCAAATTCCATTTTCAAAAAGGGAAAATTTGCAGGGCTATGGTTAAAGAGCAGGTGAGTGGGACTAATTGGAGAGCTCTTTCAAAGAGCCAGCACAGGCACAATGGGCCGAACAGCCTCCTGCTGTGCTGTATGATTCAAACCAGCTTCTCGGATCAACTACTTTTAAAAGCAACAAACCCGGGGAACATATGAGAGTGTTATTTCCCAGTGCTGAACCATGAATTATCGTTTAAATTCGGTGATTAATATCACAATCTTTAATCCTTCAGTGTACATGCTGTCGTGCATCATGGGCAAAAATAAATCAAAACTGCGCCCACAACAGACTTCACCGTATAAATTATAAAACAGAATGGATAAATGGCCTGCAACTCGTCCCAAGTTTAAGATAGTAAATCACTCAAATTTCACTGCTGAGTTATTGCAATCACAAACACTTTCCATTGTGATGTAAATTGTCTTTTTTTAAATAGAGCAGCCTTGGTGAAGACCAAAATCCATGGTGTGAGACACCATCAAGATTCAGAAGAGCAATAGAATCATGGAAAGTTACAGCACGGAAGGAGGCCATTTCGGCCCATCGTGTCCGCGCCAGCCAAGAAGAGCTATCCAGCCTAATCCCACTTCCCAGCTCTTGGTCCGTAGCCCTGCAGGTTAGAGCATCCCAAGTGCACATCCAAGTACTTTTTAAATGTGGTTAGGGTTCCTGCCTCTACCACCCTTCCAGGCAGTGAGTTCCAGACCCCCACAACCCTCTGGGTGAAGAAATTTCCCCTCAAATCCCCTCTAAACCTTCCATCAATTACTTTAAATCTGTGCCCCTGGTTTTTGACCCCTCTGCTAAGGGAAATAGGTCCTTTCTAGCCACTTTATCTATGCCCCCAGGCAAGTTAATCCAAGCAGTGGTTAGGTGTTTGGATTTTAAAACCTAAAGATTGCTTGAAGAAGGGAAGACTGAGGGAGTTAAGGAATTCTACACTTTGCCGCCCTTCGGATGAGACGTTAAACCGAGGCCCCGTCTGCTCTCTCAGGTGGACGTTAAAGATCCCACGGCACTATTGTGAAGAAGAGCTGGGGAATTCTCCCCGGTGTCCTGGCCAATATTTATCCCTCAGACAACATAACAAAAACAGATTATCTGGTCATTATCACATTGCTGTCTGTGGGAGCTTGCTGTGCGCAAATTGTCTGACCGTTTCCTACATTACAACAGTGACTACACTTCAGAAGTGCTTCATTGGCTGTAAAGCGCTTCGAGATGTCTTGAGCTCGTGCAAGGCGCTATAGAAATGCAAGTCTTTCTGTTAAGAAATGCAGGGAAGGAATGAGTTAAAAAGTAGCAAAGAGTGCAATGAATCTTGATTTCAACCATGAAAATGCCAGGAGAAGCAAGAGTCTGTAGGACCGTGTTGTACTTAATCCCAGGCATTAGGTCAGGCAGACAAGTGCGCACCATGCGATAACCTGCAGCCTGCAACACTTACCTTCAATTGGTATGACAGACGGCTCCTTAATCGAAGGCGATATGGCCCGTTTCTCGGCGACCGCAGCCTCTGCCAGGCGCCCGAGCGCGCTCAGCGGTGGAGTGGAAGAGATCTTCGGGCGCTTCGAGAGGCCGGAGGTCGCGGCCAAGGTCGACGATCCCTCTCGTTTCCGATCGGACTGCAGTCCCGCCTGTGCTGGCTTCAGCAGTGCTGCCGGCGCCTTGGCATCAGAGGCCTGGCTCTTCGAACCCAGCGCGATAAAATCCCCAGGGGGTGGGTGGCCTGAAGGGAAGAAAAATCAAACAACGCAGAGAACGGAAAGAGTTAGATGGAGCTTCAGAAAAAGATGGCAGAATGACCCTCCCATCTATAAAACTTAAAAGAAAATGAAATAGGACCAGGAAGCTTCACCTCTTCAAATTTAGAATTAGACCAATGAACCAGGAATGATCATGGAGAGCACATACATGGACAGCGGCTAAAGCAGATAAAAGAGGCTTTCACTAAAGGACTGGATGATGAGGTTACATAGGATATACGGCACAGAAACAGGCCATTCGGCCCAACCAGTCCATGCCAGCTTTTATGCTCCACTCGAGCCTCCTCCCATCTTTCCTCATCTAAATTTATCAGCATAACCCTCTATTCCCTTCTCCCTCATATGCTTGTCTAACCTCCCCTTAAATGCATCTATACTATTCACTTCAACCACTCCCTGTGGTAGCGAGTTCCACAATCTCACCACTCTGGGTAAAGAAATTTTTTCTGGATTCCCTATTGGATTTCTTGGTGACTATCTTATATTGATGGCCTCTAGTTTTGCTCTTCCCCACAAGTGGAAACACTCTCTCTGTATCCACTCTATCAAAAATTTTCATAATTTTAAAGACCTCTATTAGGTCACCCCTCAACCTTCTTTTTTCCAAGAGTAAAGAGACCCAGCCTGCTCATCCTTTCCTGATATGTATACCCTCGCATTTCTGGTATCATCCTTGTAAATCTTCTCTGCACCCTCTCCAGTGCCTCTATATCCTTTTTATAATATGGCGACCAGAACTCTACGCAGTACTCGAGGTATCCTGTCACACTGTCCCACCATCCAGCCTGGACCGACGGTTGGAATGTCTCACCTCTCTGCAAAACTGAGATTGATCGATTTTTGGTAGGCAGGGGTATTAAGGGTTACGGAACCGAGGTGGGTAGATGGAGTTAAGATCAGCCATGATCGAATTGAACAGCGGAACAGTCTCGAAGGGCTGAGTGGCCGACTCCCGTTCCTACCTATGTATAACAGTTCCAAGTGATATGAACTGGGGCAGTCTCATCCCCAAATTCCCGTGGTTCTGGGTCCGCAGCGTTAATACTGCCCGATCTCTCGCCATAGTTCACTGCAGTTTGGAAACTGGCCCAGTCAGAATCCCAGCTCCAATTTTAAGGAGTCCAATATCGGAAACAAGAAGTGAAAACAATGCAATGCTGGTGCGTCCACTATTACCTGCTTCCAGGCAGATCTCTTCAGAGCCTAATGTAACTATACCGAGCAATCAAAATTTGGCAAAAAATAAATCTATATAATTCGTGAAGGAGGCCTCACTCACCACTGGGTTTGGCACTGCTGGGGCGCCGGATTGCCACAGCTTTCGGTCGGTTCATCCTGGCAAACTACACACTTTGCCTTTCCTTATTGCTGTGAATTGCATGCAATTGTCCCAGCCTGTCAGCAACATACACAAATGTACAAAGATATTAATAACAAAAAAAACTGTAAATGTTGGAAAATCTGAAATAAAACCGTAAAATCTCAGGAGGTCTGTCAACATCTGGAAAAGATGATCAATATTTTGGGGGCGAACCCTTCATCAGAACTGTACAGCCGCTGTCACAACAGACTGATATTAAGTACGCTTTAACAATTCAATTCTCTCAAACCGATGTGTTTTAACAGATTTGCCCCTTCAAACATTTTTTTGTTAAATTGTATTTTAAAATAATATCCCCTTCAACCTGAAAGGGCTACAGGTCCGGGCAGTGTCAGCCGTGACTCAGTGGGTCGCACTCTCGCCTCCGAGTCATGAAGGTTGTGGGTTCAAGTCCCACTCCAGAGACTTGAGCACAAAAATCTAGGCTGACACCGCAGTGCAGTGCTGAGGGAGTGCTACACTGTCGGAGGAGCCGTCTTGCGGATGAGACGTTAAACCGAGGCCCCGTCTGCTCTCTCAGGCGGATGTAAAAGATCCCACGGCCACTATTTCGAAGAAGAGCAGAGAAGTTCTCCCCAGTGTCCTGGGGCCAATATTCATCCCTCAATCAGCATCACTAAAACAGATGATCTGGTCATCATCACATTGCTGTTTGTGGGAGCTTGCTGTGCGCCTATTGGCTGCCTGCGTTTCCTACATTACAACAGTGACTACACTTCACAATTACTTCATTGGCTATAAAGCGCTTTGGGACGTCCTGAAGTGGTGAAAGGCGCTATAGAAATGCAAGTCGGTCTCTTTAAGCGAATTAAAGCGCTGAACCCGAGGGGAGGCCCTGGTCTACCTGCGGCTCCTCTTCCCCCGTCACACACACACAGACAGGGAAACCCGCCTCACCCGGAGCCGCTGCGCCGCGGACCGGAAGTTGTGCTGCTCACACAGGCCCCGCCCCCTCGCCTGCCACTCAACAGCGCGCCAGCATCGTGATTGGTCCGTTCCCGGGGGTAGGGGCGGAGCCTCGCGGCCGCGCTGTGTCATTCTACGCTGACGTCATTGGGTTCAGGTCGCAGACTGTGGCAGGTTGACAGCAGAGTGAGCTTTGGTAGTGAGCAGGGAGTGTGAGCTTTGGGCTGTGATAGTGAGCAGGGAGAGTGAGCTTTGGGCTGTGATAGTGAGCAGGGAGAGTGAGCTTTGGGCTGTGGTAGTGAGCAGGGAGAGTGAGCTGTGATAGTGAGCAGGGAGAGTGAGCTTTGGGCTGTGATAGTGAGCAGGGAGAGTGAGCTTTGGGCTGTGGTAGTGAGCAGGGAGAGTGAGCTTTGGCCTGTGGTAGTGAGCAGGGAGTGTGAGCTTTGGCCTGTGGTAGTGAGCAGGGAGTGTGAGCTTTGGGCTGTGATAGTGAGCAGGGAGTGTGAGCTTTGGGCTGTGATAGTGAGCAGGATATGGGGGCTGTGAGTGTGAGTAAGGGCTGAGTGTGAGCAGTGAGTCTAAGTATTGGGCTGTGATTGTGAGCAGGAGCTAGAGGCTGTGAGCGTAACCAAAGCTGAAAGTGTGGGCTGTTGGCATGATGTGAGTAGGGACT
This sequence comes from Squalus acanthias, assembly GCA_030390025.1. Taxonomy (NCBI): domain Eukaryota; kingdom Metazoa; phylum Chordata; class Chondrichthyes; order Squaliformes; family Squalidae; genus Squalus; species Squalus acanthias. The sequence continues at coordinate 64,936,453 of CM059442.1, forward strand.
GAGTGTCAGCAAGGACAGTGGATGGTGTGTGTATACAAAGGCTCTGGGATCTGACAATGAGCGTGTGCGTGCTCTGTACTGCCATCGTGTGCTGCATTTGGATCAGACACAGGTACAGTGACCCTGAGAGACGCCACACCTGAACCCCACTCACAGACCTGAAGCTCATGCTCCGTCTCTGGGTCAGTGTCGCAGATCCTGAGGGTACCGCTCTCTCCCAGATCGAGGGGAGGAAAGGGAATGAACCACAAGAACTGGGCATCATTTTGTTTCTCACGATGATGTGTTGACATCTTCTTGCAAGATTTATACAATTGTTTTCTTAATTTTTTTAAATCCTGTTAGCTCTCTGAGTGGCTCATTTTGCTGAACTCATTCCTTCGTGTGCATTGGAGCCACACAGACCAGCTGGTTCCAGGTTTGATCCCAGGCCGTGTTGAGTTAGGTGATCGCAGTCTGGGCCAGCAGTGGGGATGCTACAAGCGGCTTAAGTTCCCCCTGCGTTAGGAAAGTGAAAAATCAGCCACTTAATTTCTCACTTAATGACCCCTGTTGCAAAATACACCCGCATGCAGTCTCCAGTGAAAAAGAAAGACTCGCTTTTCTATAGCGCCTTTCACAACCTTGGGACATACCAAAGTGCATTTACAGTCAATGAAGTACTTTTGAAGTGCAATCACTGTTGCACTGTAGGTAATGCAGCAGCCAATTTGCGCACAGCAAGCTCCCACAAACAGCAATGTGCTAATGACCAGATAATCTGTTTTAGTGATGTTGGTTGAGGGATAAATATTGGGCCAGGACACCGGGGAGACACTCCCCTGCTCTTCGAAATAGTACCATGCTTACGTCCACCTGAGAGGGCAGACGGGGCCTCGGTTTAACGTCTCATCTGAAAGACGGCACCTCCGACAGAGCAGCACTCCCTCAGTACTGCACTGGGAGTGTCAGCCTAGATTATGGGCTCAAGTCTCTTGTCAGTGGGACTTGAACCCATGACCTTCTGACTCAGAGGCGAGAATGCTACCCACTGAGACTCGGCTGACAGCGATGCCTTCTGTGGCCGACCAGCCTTGACACGCACCGTCTCAACTTGGGTGAGTTACCGGAATTGCTGATGGCCACCGCGGCATTGCAGCCCAGCATCACCCAGGACTTCCGGGGAGAATTGGACGGTTTAAAAAAAAAAAATAGCTAAACAGTCGCAAAGGAAGATGTCTCTTTAAATCTCTTGTGTGCTTTTAAACTGGAGTGGTTGATTCGAGGAAGTGACTCAATCTTTTTTTATCTCGGGATTTTTATTTCTGCTGACTGGTTTCACTGTTTGTCTTCGTAGCGACATCCTCTTAGCAACAGAAACAAAAAGTAAAACGAGAATTGATCATATTCAGCCAGCAGACACTACACCTTCATCCAATGACCTACAGTGAAAGATTTTATAAATACATCAACCTGCTCCGGAACAGCCAGTGTCGAGTGTTTCTCTCGCTAGCTGAAGGCCGCCACTGTCTTCCGCAGAGAGATCATCAGCAGCCTCTCGGTCCACAAAGATCAGGGTGGGGCAGGACACTGGAGACTAAATTAAACCAGTAATCGGAGGAAATCTTATTGTAACGGACGCAGGAGGGGTGTCGAGCAGGTAGAGAGAGACGGGGGTGGGGGGGGGTGTATATGAGAATGTTGTTAAAGTGGGTGCCGTGTATACCGAATAAGACTTTACCTGAAAGGTTTACATGAGATTTAGGTCACACTTAAGTGGGCATCTCAGACCCAGGAAATGTCGGGAATATCCAGAGAATTGAACTGCACAAAATATGCCAGAATTTAGTAAAGAAAGAACTGTAAAGTATTTATAGCGTCTTTCACGACCTCGCGCCTCCCCGAAGCACGTCACAGCCAATGAAGAACTTTCTGAAGTGCAGTCACTGTTGTAATGCAGTAGCAGTGTGTGTATTGAGGAGAGTTGGTTTGTGAGGGGCTTGATTTCTCAGGAAACAAGTTCCTAATGGTAAAGTATTTCCGTTTCAGTGCCTGCCTCACCCGGTCCCGTTGGTATCCGCCTGTGCCTTACCCAGTGTGCCCTGCCACACGTCGCAGTACAGGTGCCCCACCGATGATTCACGTCAAGGCGCGAAGCTCACCGTACCCGGGGTCACAGGTCGAGCGTTTCCCTGTCGCTGACGACGATGTCAGCTGGAGCATCGCGTGGCCGGACTATGAACCGGTGGACTACACGGCGCAGAGCGTCCGGGCTGGGCCCGAGTGGGCAGACCCCGACTTCAGGTAACACGGGGGGATAGGAGAGAGAGGAGGGGGGATAGAGGGAGGGGAGGGGAGGGGAGGGGGAGGGGGGATAGAGGGAGGGGAGGGGAGGGGGAGGGGGGATAGAGGGAGGGGAGGGG